>CM060947.1:91783456-92035956 GCA_030765055.1 Mantis religiosa | reverse complement strand
CGAGTGGAATGACTGCAAATCAGTGAAAAATGGCCTTGAATGGACTGGTAAAAATGAAAATAATGTAGTACTGCTACATAAGGGAGACTCGGATTGGCCGTGAAATTATGTTGTAGCCATATCTTCGCTTGAGAACACGCATTTAATTGCTGGAACCGTTTGTCTAGTGTGAGAATCGAAAGTAGAAAAGCCGCAATCAACAAGAAGAATTCCATTTCTTCTACAACATTTTGCCATTAACGTTATTAATTTTTTTCCACTGATTGTGAGAAAACCGCACGTTTGTGGCTCTGCTCCCTGCCGCAACAACTCTTGTTCTTCCGCAAACAATGATGGGCATTTTCTTAATTTCGACAAGATGCTAGACTATAGAATTTCTCTCTTATTTCAGTTTTTATGTTTACGATATACATTGCCTCTCGGAAATCAGGTACGACACGACTAGCTCGACTATGCGCTAGTTATAGTTTCATGAAAACGGGGTAAATCAATGAGTCGCATTGTTGCCTATTCAAAGACGATTCCATTAGTTATATATGCTCTATGGTTTAATAAAACCTCACATGACTGCCTCTCCCTGAAAACAACAGTTTTATAAAAACGTGCTTTTATTTGTTTTTAATGATCCATTTTCCATTTTCTCTCCCCACTTTTTCTTACAGACAGGGCTTTTTGGAGAGGGATTTCAAATAAATATTTACACTTAAATCTCGCTATCTAAAATGTTTGGTGAAATCAAGTACTTCCTCTACCTTAGATAACCAAGAAGTGCTGTTAGAAAAAGTGAAACATATTGCCACATCATAAAACCAAAAGGGTTCATTAACAAAAATTTATGTTACAAATAAGTACTATTTAGTGCAGAATGCTGGCATTTTCGTCAAAACTAACCTTAAGCATCTCTTAGATTCTCCTTATAGAAAATTAAAATTTTCTTTTCCACTATATTAAAGAATAGATAATCCATATTATTTATGCTGGTAAAAAAATAGAAGGAAAATATAATTTATGAACACGCACGGTTTGTCTTTTTCTTAAATCCGACGATAGTTCCGAACAGGAAATTGGGGAGAGTGGAGAAACGATTTTTCAAATAATGGCGCCCAAATTACGCAAAAGGATTAAGATGCTGCAAAACCGAAAATCAAGGGGACCAGACAATATACCAACTGAAATATTAAAGCTTGGGGGTGAAGCCATAATTCCCTATCTTATGCTCTTGTTCAACATGTCAATTAACAACTGTGCCTTACCGGAAGACTGGAAAACAGCTATTATAGTTCCGATTTATAAAGGGGGTAATAAAACAGAAATAAATAATTATCGCTCAGTTAGTCTAACTTCAGTAGTATGTAAATTAATGGAGCATTTAATTGAAGAATATATACGAGAGGAGTTAGAAAATAAAAAGTGGTTTAATGAAGCGCAACATGGATTTAGACCTGGGTATTCGTGCGAAAGTCAAATTACTTCATTATTTCAAGATTTGGCAGATGAGGTAGATGCAGGGGGAAGAACTGATGCAGTGGTAATTGACTTTTCTAAAGCTTTTGATGTAGTGCCATATAGTTTACTTATTTGTAAGCTAGCTAATACAGGAATTGACAAACGCGTAGTATTATGGGTTAAACATTTTTTGGAAGGGAGAACGCAAAAAGTTAAAGTAGGCAAAGAGCTGTCCGATAGTGGAACCGTAAGTTCGGGTGTGCCGCAGGGCTCAGTACTAGGACATTTACTGTTTCTCGTTTTTGTTAATGACATTGCTGTTAATATTAACTGCCAGATAAGGTTGTTTGCAGACGATTGTATCATTTATAATAAAATTAGAAATACAGTGCATGAAACCGCTCTTCAGGATGATTTAAATGAAATCTGTAATTGGGCTGCGGCTAACAAAATGTCAATCAATGCCAAGAAAAGTAAGTCCATTGTTTTTAGTAGAACTAAGGGCAAAATTATTGTTAACTATCACATGGGAGGGGTGCAAATTCCACAGGTGGACAGCTGCAAATACTTGGGAGTGTACCTGGCAAGTAATGCTGGAGGGGACGAACAAGTAAATTCCACATCTAGGAATGCATGGAAGGCATTACATTTCTTTATGAGAATATTGAAAAAGAGGAGCGCTAGGTCCAGGGAAATTGCCTACAAGGCATTAGTGCGGCCGGTTATGGAATATGGAGTAGCATGCTGGGACCCGTATAGAGCTAACCAAATCGATCCATTAGAAAAAATACAGAAGAGGGCAATAAAATTCATAAAAAGAGGCAAGTATTTTGGGCCTATAAAAGCAGATGAGACTAACTGGGAGGAATTAAGAATTAGGCGTAAAAAACATAGGTTGGTAGCATTATTCAAAGCTAATTCTGGTGTAAAGGCATGGGTGAACGTTACTGTAAGGTTAGATAATCCAGATTATTATGGAAGAAACGATCATATGTATAAAATTAAGGGTAGAAGATACAGAACCGACGTAGGAAAATTTTCTTTTGTTAATAGAACCATTGAAGAATGGAATGAATTGCCTGTAGCAGTCTTTCAGGGCTGTCCCCTGTAGCTGAAGAAATTTAGAAAAAATCTAGATGGTTTATAGTTTAACTTTTGAAGTATAATGGTATAAAATATGTAAATAGAGAAGTAATTAGTTATGTTTTAAGTGACTAAAGTAAAATAATATCATGTTTGTATTGTTTATTGTGTTATTGTTGTAAATCTAGTATTTGTAATTTGATCTGTATTCTTAACTCTGCCACCGGGTGGTACCCAATTGCAGTGAATAAATGCATACATACATACATACATACATACATACATACATACATACATACATACATACATACATACATACATACATACATACATACATACATACATACATACATACATACATACATACATACATACATACATACATACATACATACATACATACATACATACATACATACATACATACATACATACATACATACATACATACATACATACATACATACATACATACATACATACATACATACATACATACATACATACATACATACATACATACATACATACGTACGTACGTACGTACGTACGTACGTACATACGTACATACATACATACATACATACATACATACATACATACATACATACATACATACATACATACATACATACATACATACATACATACATACATACATACATACATACATACATACATACATACATACATACATACATACATACATACATACATACATACATACATACATACATACATACATACATACATACATACATACATACATACATACATACATACATACATACATACATACATACATACATACATACATACATACATACATACATACATACATACATACATACATACATACATACATACATACATACATACATACATACATACATACATACATACATACATACATACATACATACATACATACATACATACATACATACATACATACACACATACATACACACACATACATACATACATACATACATACATACATACATACATACATACATACATACATACATACATACATACATACATACATACATACATACATACATAAACCTTTTGTTACTTTAAAAAAATCTAATGTTTCGTTCACATGAGTTCCCTTCTACAAGCAATTATTAATGATTTAATTCTTCTAATAACTCTCAATAATACAGTTTTCTTTCATTAAAATTTATATATTTGTAAGATTAAAGAGAGTGTGGATTAACGTGACAGATTTCTTTCTTTTACTTTTTTTTAATAAAAGCTGACGCCTATATAATGGGTTTCCATGCTCCCTGCATAATCAAATAAAAGGTGACAATCACATTAGAAAAAAAAATGTTATCTGACTTACATGACATTTTCATTAACTCTAGTATAAAATATCCTTATTATTCCATGTAATTCATGTTAATCAAGATGAATATTTACAGAAATTGTTTTATTATATATTTTATAGATATAATGAGAATTGGAAACTAAATAGACTTAAGGATAGTCGCTTAACCGACTTATCTTTATTGTGGTTTCCTTACACACACATGAAAATGGATATTGTCACAAACATTATTTGTCACAAACATTATTTGAACAAAATTGTGTCCCTTAACGTGATCTATAGCTTCCTGTAATAAAATTTTATGTACATCATAATTTACCAGTTGAAAGTTACTCCGAATTAAAAGGACTTCAAAGCCCATTCCCAGAAGATTCAAGATTAGGTATAAACTTTATGTGTCATGGAAATATATTGAGCAGTATTTTAATGAAAGTCGCTATAATTACTTTTGATAAAATCAAAATTAACGACAATGTTTCCGTGTAGGGGTAGTTTGGGATGAGGGATTTCCTTCAAGATCTCCGTGTTGTATCATTAGAAGGCGTTGAACTTAATTCCAAATTCAGAAAGCAGCGAATTTTCGTGTTTGAGTTATGCTGGTCACATAGAGCATATGCACCTTCTCTAAATGGCTTTTTTACTTCGAGTTCTGGAACCATCAAAATATTTTTCCCCATGAAATCCATATATCTAATTTTCGGGTTGAATATCATACTTTCTTTGATTGCTGTAGGAAAAGTTAGATAATTTAAAATAATAAGATAGCTGTTGTATGTTATATCTTGAGATGGTCGCTCAACACGCGTGATTCAATTCACTAAAGTGAGAAGTGAGTTAATATCCACAAGTGTACAGAATCTTGTTATAGGCGACCCTGTTTAAGAGCTGGCTTTTTTCCCCTGCGGACAATTAATGAACGTGCTGTGTTAATTAAAACTTAATGACCTGAAACACTGCAACATGTAGCTCCTGAATCAGCAGTGCAAACTGACAGGGTAGGTTTTGTACTAGCAGCCGGCTTCCTTATTTTATTTTATTGCACCTATATGTCTTGTGAACGCCGAGTTAAACAAGTAGTATCTTGCTCACCAGAAACAACACTTTACAAAGTAGAAAGTAACTGGCACTTTGTTTGATATGCACTGCGCAATTATACTCCAGTTTAGTAAATCGTTTTGTTTTAAGGAGTAAAATAGACAAAATTGACACAGAGGTAGACAGTGCTGTTTACTAACAATTAACAAGAGACTACGCCTAACTTCAAACATTTTCAAGCAGGAGCAGTATTCTTTAAGAATTACTACAAACAAAAAGCTTAGAATATTTAAAGCATTGGAAAATCATGAGACAATCAACAGATCAAATCTCGCGGTATTGCAATACTAGAGGATGATCCTATTTTTCTCTGTTTTATACTGGAGGCAATAAGAGATACGAATATACTAACTGAACTTATCCATCGTTGCATGACTAAGTTTTGAAACATCGAATAAACATTTTATTAATTTCATTTACCTACTTCTGTGTTGTTCACAAAGTTACTCGGCGGCGGTCTAGGAATCCTTTGTGGCTTAGAATTGCAATTACATTATGTATGTGCATTAAGATATAAAAATCCGGTGATACTTGCACGAAAAACATCAGCAGATGTTTTAGGATGTCTAATTTCCGTAAGGGGACAAATAAATAAATAAAAAAATAAAAGTCTGAAATAATCCGTCCTGGTACCTAATTACTTAAAGCAGAACGTATATTTCAAACTATTAATTTATTGAAATCAAAACAACATAATTAATTACATAAAATTCTCCAGATTAACCTACAACTAGAGTAAAAAGAAAGGAAAAACAAAGAACTTAAAACTAAAATAAAACCAAAACAATTTTCCTGCTCAACTACCGTAGGAGATCCCTAATTTGAAATAATTTAAACAGAATAATATAATTAACATATTTATGATTTTAATTTTATACGTTACTACCGTTCTTCAATTACCTTAAAATATATAAAACTTCATAAATTACCAATAAATTAATTTAACTATTTAACTGTTTAAATATTTAATTTATTTAACTATATCAATTGTAAAGTATAATTACTATATAACCTATTATCTCAAATAAAACAATTTAAAATTTAAACAGACAACAAAAGATTCATAATATCATCAATTCATCATCTATTTATAATAATAATAATAAATAATAATAATAATAATAATAATAATAATAATAATAATAATAATAATAATAATAATAATAATAATAATAATAATAATAATAATAATAATAATAATAATAATAATAATAATAATAATAATAATAATAATAATAATAATAATAATAATAATAATAATAATAATAATAATAATAATAATAATAATAATAATAATAATAATAATAATTTATTATATATTTTTATAATAATAATAATAATTTATTATATATTTTTATTTCTATTATTATTATTATTATTATTATTATTATTATTATTATTATTATTATTATTATTATTATTATTATTATTATTATTATTATTATTATTATTATTATTATTATTATTATTATTATTATTATTATTATTATTATTATTATTATTATTATTATTATTATTATTATTATTATTATTATTATTATTATTATTATTATTATTATTATTATTATTATTATTATTATTATTATTATTATTATTATTATTATTATTATTATTATTATTATTATTATTATTATTATTATTATTATTATTATTATTATTATTATTATTATTATTATTATTATTATTATTATTATTATTATTATTATTATTATTATTTATAAATTTTATATATTTAAAGCCATTAGATTAGAAAGAAACACAGATTTTGATTAACTAAATTTCTATAAACTATTAGTGCTGGTATCCAGCACAACGAAACTGGTATCCAGTTCCCTAAATCTTGCTAAAATCTAGCTAACCGTAAGGGGACACTCTCGTACCAAAAATAGCCAGCATTGCGATTTCTTAAGAAAACAATTTTTGAAGAAACATTGTCTTCCATATGTCCAGAATGTGGCCATTAAATATTAAATGTCAAATCTACCTAGAAATTGGTGTAAGTATTTAAAATTTATTTAGACACTTGCAATGAAAAGTGGCTGTGGCAAATCCATGTTATGTAGCTTTTCCTCCATATTGTAACTTTTGTACTTTTGCACACCTTTTTTGCAGGAAATATCAATGGATAAAGCTGAAAGTTTCAGGATTTATAGAATGTGAAATGTTAAAGAAAATTTTATATTGGTCTATTGATTACACTCACACATACAAGTAAATGCTTTCTTTCTTTGTAGTTATTACTAAAATTTCGTTTCGTTCTGTTCTTAATACAAAAATAAAATCGTGTTTCTTATAAATATTTTCAAACCTAACGCACAATTTAATTGTATAAGCAAAGAAAAACTAGCAAACAAAATTAAAGGCCCCTATTGTAATTCTAAACGCAGAAAAGTTTATTAGTATTCAATCCCTTCTAAAACACATACTAAATATTTTTTAATTAGAAAACTATTTAATCTAGACCAATGAAACTTATATCAAAAACGTATCAAAACCGAAAAATTTCATTGAAGTTGGTTGATTGGGGAAGAAGGTCCATTTGGTGCCAGAATGTCCCCTTAAGCTTTCCCTGACAGTCCTCCAAGCTCAAGAAAAATAAGTAAGCTGTTATATTTTAGCGATGAATTGCTACTGGGGTGTTGTGTTTAGCTAATCATAGCATTTTAGTTTTGCACCTTTTCTTTAGTACATCAGTTATTTAATAATATAAAGGCTATATAGTTGTCACCCCTAACATCTGTTGTGTGACTATGAAGATTCCTCACTACCATAATACTTTGTAAAACAAATTATACTTACCCTCTACCAATGGAGTAGAATCTGTTTTAGGACAATGTTTTTTATTTACTTTCAACTTATACATCAAGCGCGGAGGGGTGAAATTACTGCACTCTGCACTGCGTTTTATTTTTCACACAAGCGTTAATGAACTGTGTTTATCCCTCCAATTGTTTGTTTGCAAACCATAGTTATTGCTGACATGTAATTTAATAACATTTAATATCTAAATTTTAGAATTTAAATGCTATAATTTTTACCTCTCTTTACTTGTTAACATTTACTTATGATTTAATTTATGCACTTTCAATAAACTTTCGGTGCAAGCGGCAATTTTACCTTAAGTTGTTCATCGGCGCGGTCGACACTATTACGTGACAAAGCGTTGAGGCGTATTGACCTTGAGGTGACCAGCGCTGCGGTCGTTCCTTATCGGATCTTATCTGGTCGATTAGAGGAGTGAAATATTAGCAAGTTGGTGTATAGTAAGTTTCGAAACACAAATACAGCGATTGGAAGCTGTATATGTCTATATGATATGCTTTCTCGCGTCTGCTGATGTATGACACATTACTGTCCAGAAGATATGATTATATCTGAGCAGAGTATACATACAATGGACTCGCCGTGTATGTGCGATAAGCTGAGGTAAACATCTCTGTATTGCGAAATTTTTCCGATACGCCTTCTCGCTTTGCCATGTAGTACCAGACATAGGTATGTACAGCTCGGTGAGGGGGCTGAGTTTACTCCATGAAAATGATTGATGAATGATTATTGCATTGCTTAGTAACCAAAAGCATCAGTAGAATATGTCAGACCTTAAAATAATTCAACATAGACAAAGGCACCAAGAAATGAACCGCCAATATTAAGCTTTATAAAACGTTGGTAAAACCTGTTGTAAAATAAAAGTAATTGTGTATGAGGTCTTATAAAATAAGAGTGTAGATGCTTTTGAAAGTACGAAGTGAAGAGTGATTTATGAACTAAAAGTATGATTTAAAAAGATAATTAAATTACAAGCTATTATTTACAATATTAAGATAATGCTTCGTAAAAGACCCCAAGCGATAAAAGTCACGTAATAAAAACGTCCGCACTGCTAGGAGGATATAATACCTTATACTAGCATTCTGGTGTAACTACGTTGTCAAAAGATAAAAGTGTAAGTTGGGCCGCAAATAAATTTTAATGATTATATGTTTCCACATCATACACATTCTAGTGTAAAAAACTTTTTTTTTTTTATCAATGTGTACGATTCTTCCCACGTTTAATCATTGCCCGAGTTGTTAAGAAAGGTCACTATCAAAGCGATGAAACTGAGAAACCACAAGCGCTGGTCTAATTGCCTCACGTACAATTCTGCGGCCAGCACCAGAACTAATCTGCAAAACAGCAACGAAACGCCACGCGAGCGTCCCACACAAGAAAACCTTCACGATTCGATACGAAATATTATCAACGTCTTACTAACCCTCTTTTTCCTTCCCGTTTCTTTATTTTCTGCGCATGAAATAACAAAACAGTGTCATGACATACAAAATGACCAACTAGAAGAGAATATTTAGCAATTAAAGAATATGTAAGAAACAAATAAAGAGAGGTTAATGCAAGGGAAAATCATACATAAGTTTTTCCACTTCTTAGGGATTTGAAGCAAACATTTTTTGTCGAAATATAATTTAGTTTGAACTTTTATTTAATTAGTCTTTTTAATCTAATCACATTTTAATAACAGATTTAAGTGCAACATAATTAGTAATTGGATGGTGGAAGCCATGAATAGAACTTGGTAGCTTGATAGCTGTGAAAGTATTTATTTTCGTGTTGCTAGATATATTATAGGATACGTTCAGAGGACCTAACCAACAATAAACAGATATTTCCTCCAGCGTAAATTTTGAGAAATTCCATTTCGACTAATCATTCTTGTGCACAGCATTGAAGAGGAATACTGCATCATCGATAAAAGTCATTTTCACATGTACTAAGTGTTTTGTGACAGTTACATGGCCAAGTTATGTCGAAACCTTCATCAAATCGTTCAACCCTCCATTTAACAATGTGAAATGTGCGAACGTTATAGCACTGCCATCTGTCAGATACCATTTCCTCCTTTGTTAAACAAAACTTTGTTATCTGGTGCTATATGACAGTGCTATATTCGAAATTACCTTTTGTCTACGATATTAGCTGTAATTCTTTTTATTTCAGGCAGCTGATAATTTATTATTGATTGTTTATTTACCTTTTGATTATACAATTTAGGCATCTTTAAATACCTCATAAAATATGCAGTAGCTGATAGAAAATTAAGGACAAAAGTCGATAAGTTATTTAGTTATATTAAATTTCCAAACACATTATAATCTATTTTTATGCAGAAAAGTAGTAACTATTTAGGTAAATAACTTAAACACTTTATAATTCAAAGATCTCATGAAAAATGTACTGTTTCAATAAACAGCCTCATTATTGTGGATAATAACGACTGAAGCCCTAGTACTGTTAATCTACAACTCGGCCCTTAAGTTAATGAAGACAGCCATAAGCACCCACTTCTTCAGCAAGGAAATTCTACATTCACCTAGGTTGAACCCGTCTTTTTAGCGAAGTGGTAGCATGTCTTCCTCACGTTCAAGAGGTTACGGGTTCCAATCAGAGTGAGATATGTTCATGTGGTTCTTTTCCGGGGGTTTACCTTATCCTGTAAGGTGAATGTCTGATAATTCCAAGCTCTATGGACCTGGGTTCATTTGACCACACTTGAGCCCATTTCACCCATTCCTTCGTCAAATATAAGATAACATTGGAGGACTTTTTTTCTCTAATTTACGTCGTCCAATATTAAGTCATATCGGACGATGAATGAAATGGGTGAAATGATACTCAAATGAGTCCGGAGTCCATGGAGCTTAGAGTTACCCGACATTCGTCTATCAGGATAAGGGAAAACCCTGGAGGAACCTTATCCAGATAACTCGCCCTGACCGAGATTTGAACTCGGGACTTCTTGAACGTAAGGTAGACACGCTACCATCTACGCTATCGAGGCGGCATTGGAGGACGTTAATTAACAAACTCCTTAGCATTGTCATTGGTAAAGAAGTATATGGTCTCTACCTTATCATTTCCATGTACTCTAAAACTATCGTATATAATTGTTTCTTGAACAAAGTTACTGTTGTAACAAAACTGTATCTAAGCTAAATAAACCGGTTCTGTCCATAAGTGGCCCCAAAACTTATTTTTAGTCTAGGTGTGGCCTAGAAGCTTTAGGTGATCGTCCCATGCTTTCCCAAAACTATTTCATATTATGATCGTCCAAATCGGTATACTATACTCTTAATTCATTCATTAATAATGTAATGGCAGGTAAAATGAATTATAAAATAGCACACAATAATTATATAAATATCTAGTAGTAATTGTGAGCAAAAACAGATTAGTTAATTCTCAGGAGCGTTCTCAATGAGCATTATACTCATGTTATATACAACGTTTTATGAAATACTAGCTTTGAAATATATAAAAATGAACTAATAAATCTGCAAAATGTATGTAAAACGTATGAGATGCGACATGGCGTAATGCAGCTGCTAAGGCAACTTTATTTTGTTAATTTAACAATTTTAAAGGAAAATGCACGCAAAATATAAAACGAATTGTATTGGAAATATGGATTATATTCCAGGTAATATTTTACAGGAAGCACAGATTTTCGAGGTTTTATTAATTCCACAAAAGTCAGAAAATGCTAACGAAAAGTAATACATAAAATAAGATTGTAGGTGAAGAAAAGCAAACTGTGAAGTGGTGATGACGTCATTGCTAGGTAACTGTTATCACTGTTTTTTTTTCTGGCCCCATATAAATTGCACACGATTTGTAGCGTCATTTATAAATAGGGATTTTAAGGACACGAATTGAAGTTTTATGATGAAGCTTTGCTGCAGTGCTATTTCTTCAGTTCTTAAAGTCTCCTCTTTCTTTGACATCATTACTCTTGGTTGCTTGCCGACTTCTGAGCTTTAAGTACGTTTCTGTTTGGTATCCTTCAAAACGTCAATGATAAAGTAAATATCGGGTTGATTGTAATAGAGTAACCCATAACGGCTGTAATTAAATGATTCAGGGGCGTTTGTGGTTCTGCTTGTGGAAGCGATAAATTCTGTGGAAATCTTGAAAAAAAAATCTGTTACTCGTAATATAATATTGCAATTCATGAACCGCGACGGAAATTATCCCGCCCACAGATGGAATGAGGTGCAAAATGCTTCTTAGATCAACTTTTACCTCACTTGATCGATCCCAAATACAATCATGTACCTACTTAGAAATAAAGGATCAATGAAAGGTCATTAAATTTAAAATTGAGCTTTGGTATAATATATTTATCTACATCACTTAAAATGCAACATATTAATGGCGTAATTGGTTTTTAATTACAAGGGCTGTTCAATAAAGAGTGATCACAATTTTTTGACAGCGTACCTTTACTCAGCCTCACAATTTTGATGGTCCTTAAAATAGTCTCCCCTGAATGCGATGGGCTTGTCCCAGCGTTTCTGCCGGTCTTCAAATTCCTGCTGGAAACCATTTTTGAGAGATCCTTCGAAATCGCCTCCGCAGCCTTCACCACTGCTTCTGATGATGGATAATGCCTCCCACGAAGGCGTTTCTTCAAGTTACGGAATACAAAAAAGTCACACGGGGCTAAATCCGGACTATAGGGAGAGTGAGAGATGCACTTCACGTTGATTTTTGTAAGATATTCAGCAACAACATTGGCAATATGCGGCCGCGCATTATCGTGGTGCAGCATCCAGCCTGCTTCACGGAAATGTGGTCTTTTGCCTCTGATATGGACTTGCAATGTTTCCAAGACATCCCTGTGGTATTGTCCATGTACTGATTTGTGTGCAGGTACAACATGCTGATAAACCATTCCATAAATATCAAAGAATGAGATGACCATAACTTTCCCAGCAGAAGCAACCACTTTTGCTTTTTCGGGGGTTGGTGGTGAAGGAGATTTCCACACTGAGCTTTGCTGTTTGCTCTCAGGATCAAAATGATGTAGCCAAGTTCTATCAGCAGTGATTAAGTTTGAAAGAAACTCCGGGTCTTCCTCTAACATCAACTTTAACTGCATGTTACTTCTATTGCAGTGATAGGCGATACTGAACATGTCTGAACTTACCTGTTTCTCACAGACGGGAACTAGGAGTACCAACAATGAAACTACTACGGCGTGTTTGTTTCACATTAAGCTAACAGGATATAATAAGATTGAATTGTAGTGCGAAAAATTATGACGGTAAAAAATTATGATCGTTCATTATTGAACAGCCCTCGCACTAAGGAACTCCTAAATATAGAAATAAAGAATAACAAGTTACTAGATGCTTTTTCTTGTTTAAAACTAATTATAATATGCTACTAAGGGCATTGCTCGCAATAGTGAATACTATTCAGGGGGAGAGTTAAGTTTAAATTCACACATGACGTCAAATAGAGCAATTGTTACATTTTCTCAATTGTATCTGATTTATTGGACAGCTAGTGCGCAGTTTTTTAGACACAGCAAACTGCCGAAGTATTAAATGAACTTAACGTTAAAACGAATAATGGTAAATCTTACAAAATATGTTGCCAAATAATACGAAATAAACGTTTTTGTCACGTGCATCAATACGCTGTAATACTTAAAAGTAATGGTTTGGGATATGTAGGTAATTTTCTATTTTGCCTACTTGTTACAAATTCCATTTTAACAAGGATATTATAAAACCATCTCATAATCATGATTTAATTCTTCCATTTGTAGCTGGGATTAATGCCATAAAATTATGTCACCGCGTTTTTTTATACTTAGTTCTCTGAAAACAAAATGATAATGATTGTTGCAAGTATTTATCTATGTTTACGATAGTTAAGAAGTTCCTTGGTGGTGCATCGCGGTGGACATCGCAATCTCTACGAATACATGAATAAGGCTGGAGATGATAGAAAATTAAAATTCTCGTATCATATATGACAGTATGAACATATTCAGTTATGACATCGGGCTTAGGAAACGCTTAAGTTTTTGTTTCGTGAAAGAGTAATGTCCGCGGTGTCTGACATGTTGATATAAAACTGGTCCCTTCCGTGACCTGCAAGAGAACGCTACTACATTTGACATGTTGGAGAAAGGCATTCATAAAAAGTGTGCACGAAAATGTAGTGACCTCTACTTGACCTGAAAGCTAATTACTTAGGTGACAGCGCTGCGTACAGTGCTGGACTACAATGCATACGTGAAAGTAATGTTGATAAAGTAAACCTCCATGTCTGTTGCATGTTTTATTTATAATCAAGAAATTCCGAGATCGATCTCAATTAGAGTGAATTATTCGGATAAGGATTTTCCAAGGTCTCCGTTATTCCGAGAAGACGAGCTTTATTTTATTAATTTATCTTCTGTTTAGGCAAAAAGAGAAATATATAAAAGTATAATTATAATGATAATAATAATTATAATAATTAACACTACATGTTTGTTTGTGTGAACGAACCAGCAATCTTTAGTAGCTTTATCTCAATAACAAATAAATATAGGCTGTCTCACTAATTGAGGTTGAGGAATAAATGGAAGTAGCTGTTAGACAGGATGCAAAAACTTGTTCAAATGGAAGAGTAGGTACTCTGCTTAAACATTACATAGCATGTTGCTTGATCAATGGTAGTTTATCGCAGTCTCTAGATAGCCTCAGAGTGAGACAAAACTGTTATAAACTGTTCTAACAGAAACTGTTAGTCTTCCGCGCGTCTCTGTACCTACGGCCTATAGCCTCTTTAATTCCTTCCTCCTCGTGGCAGTAGCAATGTTCGAGATTTCCCCTCTGTTGTATAACATAAACTTCTTCTTCTTCTTCTTCTTCTTCTTCATCATCATTATCATCATCGTCGTCGTCGTCGTCATCATCATCATCGTCATCATCAATCACTCAAGGTTTGGACGCTAACATGCCTTCCGTACCCATTAATCAATATATCTCCACCTGTTTCTCAGTCTTCCTGTCTTCCTTTTACAAGTTGGATCGTAGTGGACCACTATTCTAGGTAATATGTCCTTGTTCATCCCCTTTATATGTTATCCCCGGTTTTCCTTATTATGTTTAATCCTTTTTTTAAGTTAAATATGTTCATTTCTTTTCTTATTTGTTGATTTGCTTTATGATCTATCAGAGAGTATCCAGCCACTGATCTTAAAACTCTCATTTCTGCTGATTCAATTTTTCTTTTCTTTTTTCTGTTTAATGACCATGTTTTGTTTGAAAACAGTAATGCAGGGACTGCCATTGTCTTATATAATTTAATTTGAGTTTTTCTTCTAGTTTTCCTTCTGAGGGTTCTCTTTATTATAATGTATATAAAGTTAAATTTATTTAGTCTCTTGTCTTCTAATACAGCAGTTATTTCTGATCCCAAATAGTGAAATGCTGCCACCTGTTATATAGTTTTCTCGTTAATTTATTAGCTATGAACCTAATGGATAGAAGTAATTCTGAGACGTCCATGTTTCGAAAACTAAATCTCTGAGTTAAGTCAAAAACGTGATACTTCTTTCTTAGCTAAATATTACGACACTCATTTACATGTTGACACACATGTTTTAAGATTTGAGGCGATTGGAAAGACTTATCTGGATAAATTTTCTTTAACTTTTTATGTGTGGTCCAGCTGAAAGACATTGTATGACTGGAGTATTTATAGAAAGGTATTGGATTTCTTCTGAACATTTTCAGGGTCAGAAAGGAAAGCGTAGGAATTCCATTGACTAACCTAACGTAACCCCAAACATCTTCGAGTAATGTAAAAGAGGAAACTCCGGTCGATAAATAATACCACATGGCTGAATTTATGGCTATTTAAATAGCATTTTTGGGTATACTTCAAGTGCGTTGAATGCATGTCGGAGGTGGTCCTCTCTCTAGGAGGTCCTGCGGTTCAACCTTTGAACTTCACTTAGCCGTGTTTACAAACCATTACGTTTGAGTAACGTCTCAGCGGAAAGAATCGCTCCTCGAGCAACACAAATCGCGTAATGCCCCCCTTTGCAATCAAAACATCTTATGTCCGTAAAAGGGAAACTGCTTGCGTAAAAGCTCATTAACATGGCTTCTTTGGGCGTCTATATCAGTTTTTGTGTTTCTGAATTAAACGACGACTGTCTTAAAACAGCGTACCCAGCATTTGTTTCATTGTAGCGTTTTTCTTCCTTTATCTACACGTATGTAAGAAAGTATGCGAACACGTTAATGTCAAGAATTACTGAAGGAACACGTTAATGTCGAGAATTACTGGAAATTTAGTTCCTTTCACGTTCCTTTATTAATTTCTCGAGCAGCTTGTGGCCATAGTAGCATTAAGGTGGGCTGCAAGAATGCGTTTATGGTTTGTTAAACATAATGATACTATGAATTTGTCCACAGCTCTGCTAATATTGCAAGATCGATTTATTACTATTCAGTCCTTAAGGCTTCGTTGAGTTATAGATCGCACGTCAAACCTATACTCGATATCATTAAGGCATGAACTCATGAACTGCTGTTCAACTAAACCCTGGTCATTTCATTACTCAATTGTCATTTCATGTACAATCTTTGTCTAGCCTCTGTAGTGCCTTACATAGCAAATATAAGATGTTAAACAGTACAAAAACAAAGAAATATGAACCCTTGCATTCCCAATATTTCGTTATCTCTTAAAGCAGTTGATATTGGCCACTCAAATAATTTTGTATCTCTTTTGTCGGATGCTAATCAAAAAAGAGGTAAAAATATTAAGCTTACTAAATTATTATATTACATTTATCATGAGCATACCAATCTGTTGGGATAATTGCAATAGGGAAAGTTTGGTTCACGTTTATTATCGAGAATAATTGATTATTGCCTTGTAGAAGAGAATCGAATCATATTCGATGGAACTTGTTCATTGTTTGAGGTTTTCTGTAAAGGAAGAATGGAACAAACCTACCCCAAGGAGTGGCAACACTGGAATGCACATCCTGTTTGTTCCATCTTACATTCGCAGAAAGCATATAGGAGCTATATCAACATTCATTAGGTCTAGTACGCTTATCGGTAACTTAAACGAGTAATAGGTATATGCAGCAAATGATTGAAATACAAAATTTACTACTGAAATTGACTAAAAACCTTACCCAAGGCACTATATATATTAGTCACGAGGAAATAATTTGGGTACAAGCGCAGGGGAATATTACGAAACGAGACAGGGCTCAAAAGAAGATACGCAAAAGTATATAAGCAGTTTTTCAAGTTAAAGAGAAGCAGTAAATGAGTATTGTTTACGAATGTTTTGAGTTTATTACTCTTTTTGGTTAAAACAATACATGCAATATGTAGCATACTTTATAAATTGGAGCACTTTTCAACATTTCTGCAACTTTTGGAAATTTCACATTTTCTTTTTGGTTGCCATCGTGATCAAGTCGTTTGAAACTTCTTACAACCGCAATATCTAAAACAAGTTTCATTTGTACTTCTAAATATAAACCGGCTGCAGAAATCAGCAACTATTTTTTTCTATTTTCTTTCTTGAAAACGTGTACTGGCAGGTCAAGTATGTACTCTATATTTTACTTACATGAGGAACTGCACATTAACCTACTTAGGTAAAAGCTCCATAACTTAAGATGCACAATTACGAAACCTGTCTTGGTCATTTCAGCGCAGTTTGACACCCTCCAATTGCTAATTTTATTCCAGAAAGCTTGTAGTCACTTGCAGTTAATTTAGAAAAAAGAAACTAATATCAAATAGCCTTGTAGCTGAGTGACTATGTGCAGCGGAGGAGTCCCCGTTACCGGACTGGAACAAGGCATACAAGTCATGTCGCCCTTTCTTCTAAAGTAATCCTTAAAGAAACGGGGTAAGGATAAAGATGAAGTGTGCAACCATGGAGGGGATCCCTAACGTTTTCAGTTCGAATGTATCCGCTCTGCCCAAGCCCATCTACAACCAGCCTCCTGCAGTCCTGCAGAATGTAGAGGTGGGACCTGGTTGAGAGTGTGACCGACGCTAGTAAGAAACCTACCTCTACTGCCCAATCAAAAACGGCGCTTGGCTTTCAACTATGAAGCAGTTGAAGGAAATGAGAGACAGGAAGATCATAGCAAAAGAGAAACCCCCTCAGCATTCTTCTACTGCCTCGAGGAAACCATGAATATTTCACGGCCAGTGTGGGAGTTGAATCCTAGACCACCGATTGGGAGCTTCAAACGGCTCCATCCTACATGGTACTGTACGTCTACACAAAATAAATATATTTTACCTTGATGAAAGTTATCTTGATCTTTTAATTTTCTTCGTATTAGAAAAACCTCACTCACAGAACATTCGAACCTGCTCACCTTGCATTCACAGCAAGTTTTAATTGATCGTCATTTTAGCAAAGAAGGTATATTTTAATTCTTCCTCTTTTCTATGCTTCTGCTTATTTTCTCCGTTCTTTTTCTAAGGATTGGGTTTTCTCTTTACCATTTACGCTTCCGTTTTTAATTTTCAGCATTATTTACTTCCGCAAATTTGTGTTTTGAAACGAAACTAAGAAATTTATGAAAACTCCCGAGGATGTTCAGTACGCGTTGTATGTCGAGCGCTATGTAGATCAGGGATGCTCAACTCTGCAGCATGTGCTCACTTCCCCTGCACATGTTACCTCCCCCCCACTAATGACCAAGGCAATGAAAGACAGGCCCATAATAGTAATAACAGACCAATGATTCTGTACACGTTTCTCTTCCTGTACGTAAGAATGGCACCGCCGTCACTGGAACTCAGTAACCATGCAGAAATAGGTCATTTTGTCGCAGCAGGTGGAAGGAGGTTTCTTGTTTGCAATTGAGATCATCAGTCTGGAGCACACAGCGCAAAAGACATCTAGCAGAATAAATACTTTTTGTAAAAGTCTAATGCGTTGCATTCACGTTTCCTAACCTTGGATATAGGCCGCGCAATGGTTCTTGAACACCGATATATTTAAATGAAATCTTAGATGCGAGTCTCTTACCTGTTTTCCCTGGCCTTCAATGGTACTGATACTGCGATGTCTCCACCCTCTCAAATATCACTGTATTGTTTGTTTCACGCGCCGCTATTCAGGGAAGCCATAAACTCTCAAACAAATTAAATACTATAGTTCAAGAAAGATTTTTCACTTATCCACAACTACTTAACACTGGATTAAACAATTTTGCCTTTAATCATATTTTAATTCTACGCCTGACATATCTTCGTCTGTTGAATCATAATCACCGTTTCCATCCCATTGTCTTCAATTATAATTCTTACAATTTTTTCTTCCATTAGTGCATCTTTTTCCTAATACTTCTGTTTTATTTCATCCACATGCTGGCATGAATTTTCCCATTCCATTTGTCGAATTCGCTCAAATCATTGGCCGCACAACATTTCGCCTTTCATTTTAAGGTTATATTTCTGCAAGCAACCCATGGTTTGGCATCTGTCCATATTAATTACATAGGATTCAGATCCGCATGTTACGAAGGAAGCCTAATGGTTGAATGATTATATTCTGACAATATTTGGTCAATCAAAATGTACTTCTGAGTCGGCTTATTGGCTAGAATTAAATCATACAATTTTATTTTGGTGCTATTTTCATCAAACGGGATATTGTGGTTTTGTAACCAAGAAAGCATATATCTTCTTAAAGAACTTGACTTTGGAGGCTTATCTCCTTGTGTATTACGTAAGAGTCATTATCTACTGCTAGTACCGAGTTAAGGGGTAAATTAGGAATTACATTGTGGGTAACCATTTAACATAATTTTCAGTATTCATTTATTTATCAACACTTAATATGCGTTTGACTGTCACAGTACTGACACTTCCTAACCATCCCCTCAGTTAGTGACACGAGAGGCATATTGCATAAAATATCTACCTAATAGGAGTGATAAGTTCGCTGAGTGTTGGAGGAGTTGGCAGGAGACATAAGAGAAAGAAGATTAGAGCTGGGCTCGCTGACTTTTTTATGGGTGGAGGCCAGTGTTATAAAACCAATGCGCGACTTATGAAGTTAATTCTCCTTTGTTAATGAGGTAAACCTTCGTTTCATGTTATCAACGTTTCAAACAAATTCCGTAGTGAAAAGCATAATATATACAACGTGTAAGGTGCATTATGTCCTTCACATTCCCTTCTCAACTATTCTTGCCTGGTAAATGTGAACTCTCACACTGTTAACATTCCATTGTTCTGGTTTAATTTTGAGATTATTTTAAACCAACCATAACTGCCAGCCAATGAAACGAGATAATTTAAAGCTAAAGTAGTGATTGACCATACGTTTGCATCACTGAACCAGACGTGAAACGGTGGGTAGGTGTGAGAGCCAAAGAACGTCACAACCTGAAGACAATGCCTCATTAAATTGAACTTTATATGCGCCAAATACTAAAATACGGGCCACCCTACATGATGATTATGTCGGGATATGGTGTACAAAATAGTGGACCAGGAGCGTGGTTCCCTCCCGTAGTTCTTTCCAGGCGCTGATGGCACGTGAAACAATGCGACAAAGTTCTCTATTGTTACAGCTCGTTATGAAGGGCGGGACGGAAGTTACGAGAACAGTTATGTACGAGCACGTGCACTCACGTACTGCCAACTATCGCAAATTATACATCCAGCCCTAGAGTCCTAGTTCTCGGTGTGAACAGCCTGGTATCATCTTATATATATATATATATATATATATATATATAGAGAGAGAGAGAGAGAGAGAGAGAGAGAGAGAGAGAGAGAGAGAGAGAGAGAGAGAGAGAGAGAGAAAGAGATTACTAATTATACACCACACTATAATTACCAATTTAGAAGTATCGTTACGTGTAATAATAATAATAATAATAATAATAATAATAATAATAATAATAATAATAATAATAATAATAATAATAATAATAATAATAATAATAATAATAATAATAATAATAATAATAATAATAATAATAATAATAATAATAATAATAATAATAATAATAATAATAATAATAATAATAATAATAATAATAATAATAATAATAATAATAATAATAATAATAATAATAATAATAATAATAATAATAATAATAATAATAATAATATACATAAGCTCATTTTTGTAATGGAATAGAGTAGCGATTAATAAGCATGTTACAGTAATGACATACAGGTTTCTTGTATCATATTAGCACTGATCTATCACATTTTTATATCAATTTTACGTAGCATCGCAGTTGAACAGGACGAACGGAATGATCGAAATCGTAACAAGTTGCTCAAAGTCGGCAAAAATATTCTTTTGCCTTAATCATCATTTCTTATTAGTATCAGTGTGGGATAGAACAAAGAGCATGGAACGTCCACTTGCAAACCTCTAAACCCCAAGTTACTTGGTTTTGGCTTCTAAAGAGGGCATGTTTAATAATAAGATACAATTAAACACTAATTTGTAAACCATATGAGTAACTAGAGCCAAACCGAGTATTTTTATTATTATTATTTCCTTAAACATTGTGTTACAGCATTGGTTCTCATTTCATTACTCCAAAAGCATTTCTTCGGATAATTGTATCTCGATCCTAGGGCCTGTGGAATGCAGCGCTACTCCGTTAGAGCAACGTGCTTTTCCCCGAAACGAGGGAGGGCACGGCCCCCTTTGAATTATACATAGCCATTAGCATCACAAGAATAGAATTCCACGAAATGTTCCCTTATAACTCGATATACGTGAGGATGTCCACAGTGGCGGGGCATTCCGGTACATGAGTTGATGCTGCAGCACCCACACAGAGCAGTGTTGCCAACTTAGCATTTTGTGGCTAAATGTAAATATTATTCAATATTTTGACCATATTTAATGTTTACGTTTCGTGGGTTAACATTACTATGTGCAAAAAAGACCTGACATCATACAGAATTACCATCCTAGGGGATCAAATAAGAGAGGTTTTCTTCTCATAGTTGAAAGGTTTTTACAAGAAAGTTAGCTACCCTTCCTGTGAGTTCAGGAGGAGGACTTTAAAATGCGTCTCGTGAGATAGTTCCACACTCTATTTTAGAGTAGCTAACGCTGCGACTGTGCTTCCGTTATTATTATAAATGCAGAATTATTTTTGACATGTCACTTTCGACTTCTCATCATCCTTTCATCTGTTTTCCTCTCTCTTTATTATTATTCGCTTTCCCTCTGCCACCATGTCCTACTTTCTCTCGTCTTGCTCTGTACAAGTTCATTGCATGCAATGTTTTGAAAATCAATTGTTTTTCTAGCACGTTAATAAAAGCTGATTCCTAAGTAAAGCATTTAATGGTAAAGAGGTGTGCGTTAATAAGGAATCCCAATTCATGTCGCATCTGTTTTACACATGAATATTAAAAACTGTACATTATTCACGCATAATAAATATTTACTCTGCTGATATTTTGTAAATGGTGTAATTCGCCAAAAATAATTTGCTTATAAACGTTTGTTGTAAAGCACTTTCAAAACACTTAAAATAAATTATATATTTTCAGAGTTTTATGCCGAACGTCATTGGAGCTTTTTGCCATTTTGGGGAAAGTTGCCATGACGTAAGTCACGTTACTTACTTCACATGCTTCGGTATTCTTGAGATACAAGAGATACAATATATATACTGTGTGTATATGTATATGCGTGCCTTTTTTTTGCAGCATTTAACGCGCGCTTTTACAATATGCGGCGCCCCAGGCGGTCACACTGATACATGAAATGATGGAGCACCAGTGCAATCAGATGACGGGACAAACCGCAGCACCCGGAGGAAACCCTCTCGAACCTGGGCAGAATTGGTACAGTAGCGACGATAGTTCTGTGCTGGTGACCTACTTTCTTCCACGCACTGGAGAGGGTCTATGACGAAGCGTCACTTGCATCTTCTGCTAGCGCTAGAAGATAGGAGACAATGCAGCAAGGCCACATTTCACAGACTCGTCTTTATTAAAACGCATACCTTAAGATATATGAGCACTTACTTATCTTAGCCACTGAGAAACAGCAGATCTTCTTTACTCTTTTACTTCTTTGCTTTCACAAATGTTTTAATTTACAGGAAAATAAAAATCTGGAGTGATGCCTTTGTGGTTTGTAGCGCATGGAAGTGAGTTAGCCGATTCTCCTAAGAAGATATGTTTCATCATCATAGTAAACCACCCTTCCTTCGTCTCTAAGCCTTTTTATGGCACGTAAATATGACACGCGCCAATTTTTCATATAGCTTAGCTATAACAAGAACCTGTTGTTTCTTGTTTTCTTCCATTTGAAACCTATGCCACATAAGATAGTCTTTAAACTAGTGCTTCCCCCTTTAAAGTTAATGGAATCTTGATGTTTCAGGAGTTCCAAATTTTGACAGTGGGCACAGTTTTCTCCTGAATATACAAATTATAAATTGTTTGGCGAATTACATACCTAGCAAATTCATCAATGAAAGTGATTGTTTCTGGTACACGATGTACTTTCCAAATGTTTCAAGGAGGTCCATTTCTCCCCTTCTTTAATTATTTAGCGAAATTTTCCCTCAGATACTTTTGTTGCTGCACTCACCCTCCCTTGCATTTTATTAGCATATCGTCAGAAACTGCTTCCCGTTTCAGAATAGATGGACATTATTAATAAGTTCGCGGTTTGGCTGTGAAGTGTTTTTCCACCAAGTTTGCTTTGCATTGGAGGCATTTTAATCCAAGTAAGAAAATGTATAAATGTACACACAGACAAAACGCTAATCACCAGTGCGATTAATAATCACAATTTCTAAAATTTTAAAATCTTAACGTGACGGCACCAAAGCGTTAGAAGTTACCCGGTCAAACCTCTCCATGATACTGGCCATTTCAGTGTCCTGCGCATGACCGAGGATGTAAGCTTGGCAACTGGATTCTAAACGACTGCGCACACGGTCGCCACCGGCACAGAACCATTGTCCGTACTGTAACAGTCGAGTGGTCCATACACTTGGCCACGGTGCGGCCTGTGTGGGTGTGTGTGTGTGTCTGTGTGTGTGTGTTTGTGTGTGTGAAAATACTTGCATTAGCTCCAGTGAAACATCCTATACCTGTTGGTTTTTAAAGTCTGTTGGCAACCTCAAGCTTACGTTTTACTTTTGGAATATTTTTCCTCCGAGATCTTGCTTCACCACCACATTGTTACTTAATATTCTTCAAAATATACTTATAAAATATTTAAAATATTTATTAAGTAACATTTCTTTTAAAAGCAATGTTTAAGTAGTTAGATTATTCAGTTCAACTGCAAGCTTTTTAAATTTTATTCCTAGGTTATTTAGTGGTACATGTAAACACATTTATTTATCCCATTTTGTTTCTTTTGAGACGCCGTCTACCGCCAACATAAATTTACTTGCTGACTCTGAACGACTACATGCCCATCTGGTTTAAGTGGATATATAAATAAAAGTGGTGGTTTTGATTTTACCAGTACAAAGCAACACCGTAACCGTTATGCATAACAAATGTCATATTTTTCTTCAATTAATGGGAAGCGCACTATAGCACCTCATGGCATCTCCTTGAATATGTGTATACTAAATAACATCACACACCTGGGAACGCTTACAAGAGGAAATGAAGTTAATTGGAACAAATTTACTATTATCTTCAACTTAAAGGAATTAGAGTGCGTCTATATGGTCTGTGTTCAAATGTCAAAATGGTGAACTAAATATGGAACCTGAATAGTTATATTTATGTGTAACAACAGAGTACATTGTGCTCATTTTGCGAACCTAGCAGTTTTAACCCTTGCTAGCCCAAAGCAAGCATTAAACATATATTTGTTGATAGAATTGCAATGAAGAATTAAAAATTGAATTAACTTTTGAATCATATTGGAACAGCTTTTGATGTTTTCATTAGAGTTATTTACTGTATTTATATCTTAAAAAAGTAAAATGAAAATAAAGGGTTTCATTGGTATAGTTTGACCCAAATCCCGCAAATATTCACGCATGCCATTCACCGTTTATTTCATTCCTTCGCCATAGATTCCTTAGCACGGCAATGGAGATTCGAATATTAAAATCCTAGCCAGAGATGTTTATTGCTTTAGACAACTGAGATAAATATTGTAAAGCAAGTACTTTTTAAGAAACAAGTATTCATCAAATCAAAAGGCGTTTCAGCCGAAAATAAATTGGGCTGCGAAGTTATATTTGGTTAGAGACAAAGTTGCAGTACTTTACTTTTTCAACATTATTGGCAATTAGAGGAAGTATATGAGCGCACACCACACAAAAATTCGACAACGATATTTTATAGGCAATACATTTTTTAAAATTTCTTTGATTCACGCTGCACGTCCAATAAAAGAGACATTCAAGAAATATTTCTCACGCACATTTAAGTGGAGAATAGCTAAAAAGAAAATTCTGATAATTAAAACCAAACTTGGTATTTTGCTTCTGCTCTCTTCCACGGCTGTGTCATGAATACATGTATATATTCCAATACATAAGGTCTTCCTTAGTCTCGTAGCTCACAAATGACGGGGAGGTATCCTAAATTTAGGTATTGTAACTTTGTGGGTTCGTGAAATCAAAAGTCCAGGCTACAAACACAAAAATTTGCACATTATTTCCGTAGAAATACGCTTCGTACACATACACAATACAACATACAAGGTCAAAAAACACAGCTGTTTACCCGCACGCGTTCAATTACCGACTAACTCGTCTTTGGCGGGCGGGCTGTCTTTTTATAGTTTACTAGCATTCCAGAAATTTCTCAAACAATCGAGACCCGGCTAGAACAAAGGCAAACTCTAGAGAAATCCGTCTCATCCCGCCCACCATTTCGGCGAGCTTTTATCTCCGTACTGCACTGCCATCTCTTTGATCTCGTTGCCCGCGCCGCCTCCAATCAACAATGGCCTGGCGACAGTATGGAAGGTTTCCTTTACAAATTTCTTTCCCCAATTATCATTTCATGTGTTATCCATGTGTACACTGTGCAGTAAGTACAGACCTCAAGCACTACCTACTTACCCATACGTCCAGACACTCATCCAAGAGTATCCCATAAAGAGCTATGCACTATTTCAACGTTATTAACATAATTCCACACCGCTCCAGACGATATGTTACTACCAATGGGAGGCTTTTATACATGTTCCGCATCACAATATTGTGACTTTGTGGGTTCGTGAAATTAAAAGTCCAAGTTGCAGAAATTCAATATGCTTTTATTTCCGTAGAAACACACTTTGGTCAACCCTTACAGTAGCAGAATTACGTAACATACACCAATATAATCTGCAAGGTCGTTAACCAAAAAGAGTTCACATTCAAAACACAGCTGTATGAGTCCTGATTATCACCCTCTCATTACGACTTTGACCGAACTGGCAATCGTGGCTCCTTTTTATAGCTCACTCGTATTTCTAGAAATTTGTGGAATGCTCACTGTTCTAGAAATTACCACACGAAACACGAACCTTTCAGTCATCTAACTTCATCTGTTTCGGCAAGCCTTTTATCTCCGCGCTGCACTATCTGTCCCTTATCTTCACGCCGTACTATCTGTCCCTTTGTGCGCCCGGCCGCAACAATGCTCGCGACAATATCATCAGTAACGTTTTGAACATCCCTGTAACTTTAAAAAAGACCACACACATTTTATACATTTCTGTTCAGAATCTCTGAGCTATTATGCTTCAAAGCGTAAGAGGACAGGGATTTGATCTACTTAAAGATATTTCCTCTGCTCCAGGTGGGAATCCAACCAGCAGCTTTTGAGTGCCGAGCTCTCGGCCGAAGAAGAAGCTTAATAAACACGTTTCTGAATAAGATAGATAAATATCACAATCTTTTTATATGGATATAATAAACAAATAAAATATGAAGTATCCACGTGTGACATGGTATTATTCAGATTAAGTTAGTGGCTTAATCACTGAGCGAGAAGGCGCTGCGTTAGGCTACCAGCATTCGGTATTGTCACGGGTTCGAGCCTCATCGACCGGCACTCTGACTTGGAGTTTCCCCGTTGTCACGTAAGCGAGTGCTGGCGTGCTTACTCTCATGTTATATATATTGCCCGCCTCAGTGGCGTAGATGGTAGCATGTCTAACTCACGTTCAAGAGGTCCCAAGTTCGAATCTCGGTCAGCGTGAGTTACTTGGATAAGGTTTTTCTCCGGGGGTTTCCCTTATTCTGATGGACGAATGTCGGGTAACTGTAAGCTCCATGGATCCCGGACTTATTTGAGAATCATTTCACCCATTTCATTCATCGTCCGATATGACTTAACGTTGGAGGACGTAAATTGCACAAAAAATCTCATGTTATAGGACCGTGCCTTGGCTGAGTGGTTAGACCGCTTGACTCTCATCAAGGCAGCGCGGGTGCGATCCCAGGCGACCGCAAAGCGAGATTTTTTGCGGTCAGTACGGCGCTAAGGCGGGCTTTCTCTGGGATCTCATGTACCATCAGTGTCACCGCCTGCGGTGCCGCATGTAGTAAAAGCAGACGTTAAACACTACACATTTCATTTCTCATTTTACGATTTCCTTTCCATTTGAATTTCCTTTTTGAACTGTGATTCCAGATAGGTAGTGCAGAAGAAATGGCGCGGATGCATGAGCTCTGTAAATGTTGTTCAAGGGCTTGAGAGGAGGTTTTCGTCACTTCTTGCATGAGGGGAGGGCGTTTATGAGTCCGTGCAGTGGTGCTGTTCCCCGTCGTGTCTACCATTGACCTTCTAGTCAATACATCTCAGTATATGGTAGCAGTATTTTTTGCCTAGTTTCCAATTCCAGTTTTTAGTTTCAAAATCGCTTGACATTCTGAAACACATGTCGTTAGTATGTTATGTCTGACACAAATTACATTTCTAGAATTTAATAACTATATTGATGATAATATCCCAAATTTGTAGATAAGAATAATTATACATTAGCATGGCCTTTCTGACGTTATAATTAATAGTAGGCGAACTAGAACATGGTTTGTATTGGAGTTTATTACATTTTGCGGGGACGGTACAACTACTTCGTTTTCCAGCCCGCGGCACTTTCTAAGCAAAAACTCTTGAACGTGGTAAAGAGCTACAAAATTATCCGAGAGTTCTTATTTGTAAACGGCGCACACTGTAATCATTGTTATTAATAAAAATTACTCTTTTCTACTTCTATTTAAGGCCACGTGAGCAATTAATTTCTCAGTGTGGACACCCACAGTGAAGTAACTAAGTTGCATTTAACAATACAATTTTTCAATTACGAGTCGGAGCTGCGGAACTAAACAATTGGTTTGAAACAGTTTTTAGCTTTATCAGTAAAGAACAGCTTCGTTTATTATAGTTAGAATTAACGACGGTAAATGCTTATTTGTAAATTGAGATAATATTCTATGTACATAAACGGTAAAATCAAACAAATACCATATCTCACTAAAGTGCTTATGGGCTACATAACATCTAAGGAACAATTTACAGTTCCCGTGTAAGGCAAAGGCTGAAGCTATTCGTGACAATAGCACAACACAAATTATGATCACCGGTTTAAACCTGTACAAAACCATATTTGTGAAACAAATTACTGTTTGAGTGTAGGAGCTTGGGTCACAATTCAAGTGCATACGATTTTGGGAATTTTTCATTACTTGTTTTAAATTATTTCAATAATTATATGTTTTTCACTGTGCTTACTATGTGTATGTAATATTAGTTTTACATTTCAATTATTCAGTTCTGCTGATGCTGCAAATATACAAAATCTAAACCTACTGTATCGATAGATTTCAGTTGTTTAAAACTGAGTAGCTTATGTATAACGATAGTCATTAGAGGCTTTTATGTCAATTATACGAGGACTGTTCAATAAAGAATGATCACAATTTCTTTTTGACAACGTCCTTTACTCATCCTTATAATTTTGATGGTCCTTCTCAAAATAGTCTCCCCTGAATGCGATGCACTTGTTCCAGAGTTTCTATCAGTCTTCAAAGGCATGCTGGAAACCATTTTAGAGACATCCTTCAAAATCGCCTCCGCAGCCTTCACCACTACTTCTGATGATGGATAATGCCTCCCACGAAGGCGTTTCTTCAAGTTAGGGAATAGAAAAAGGTCATATGGGGCTAAATCCGGACTATAGAGAGGGTGAGGGATGCAGTTCACGTTGATTTTGCAAGATACTCAGCAACAACATTGGCAATATGCGGCCGCATATTATCGTGATGCAGCATCCAGCCTGCTTCACAGAAATGTGGTCTTCTGCTCCTGATATGGACTTGCAATGATTTCAGGACACCCCTGTAGTATTGTCCAGTTACTGATGTGTGTGCAGGTACAGCATGCTGATAAACCATTCTACGAATAGCAAAGAATGAAGTAACCATAACTTTCTCAGCAGAAGCAACCACTTTTGCTTTTTGGGAGGTTGGTGATGAAGGAGATTTCCACACTGAGCTTTGCTGTTTGCTGTCAGGATCAAAATGATGTAGCCAAGTTCCATCAGCAGTGATTACGTTTGAAGGAAAGTCCGGATCTTCCTCTAACATCAACTTTAACTGTATGTTACCTCCATTGCAGCGGTAGGCGATAGTGAACATGTCTGAAGTTGCCTGGTTCTCACAGACGGGAACCAGGAGTATCAAAAATGAAACTACAATGGCGTGTTTGTTTCACATTATGCTAAAAGAATATAATAAGATTGAATTTTAGTGCGAAAAATTATGACGGTAAAAATTATGATCATTCTTTATTGAACGGCCCTCGTAATATAAACATTATAGCAGTATTATCCCGATGGACAGCCTTGGTAAACTCTATCTCACGCTAGTTTAATCCTGCTGTAAACAACAAGGCAGAACTGTCTCAACTCGCCACGTGCTGGACGCTACATGTACGCACATAAGTTTTGTAACATTAGCAGTGCTAACTTCTAGACAATAAATAAATAGAGTTGGGTTACATATTAACTTATTAAATCGATGAGTTGGTTCTTTTCTGAAAACATAATTATGAACTTTACTACGTATAGTACTTTTCGTAAAATCGTCGTATTTCTCCATGCGCCATTTGTATTTACGCGATTTTCCCAGTGTTCTTAGAGTTCCGGATGCTTGTTGTTCCATTCTAACACTATACACTACCTGCGAAAACACCAAGGAGAGCACCAGTTTCTTTCCCAATGGTTTTATAGACGATTGCGAGTTTATTTCTTTAAGCACAGCGAAATAATGCGAGTTCATTCACCCCTCGCCAATTTCTAAAGGTTTGCCTCGATTGTGTGTAATTTTGGCTGAAGCACTAGCCTACTCTATGATGAAAAGGTTACTGATTTTAAATTGCATATATCTAAGTGTTCTTGGGTACTTAAAGGAGGGGTGTATCGTAGGCATGAAAGTAAAAGAAAATGCCCATTAACTTCGCTAAGCCAATCAACAGCTTAACCACTTTCTGTCCCGATAGCTCTGCCTCTGTCTCTCTTCCCGCCCAGATGTTTACAACAGGATTAAACTAGGGTAAGGCAGATTACAGTAGCTCCACGACCTATTTCCCAATGTCTTTATTGCGCGAAGGATGCGAAAGAAAACATTATTTCAATGCGGGAGCTCAAACATTAAAGCTGCCATTTGGGCATGAATAGCCATCCCCAGATTTCCTACACATATTACTTTAAAGGGGACTTGAAAGAGTTGGCTATCATTATGAAATACTTTCCACTAAATTTTAATGCGTTGAAGAAGACTTTTTGTTGCTATGCGAAACAGAGTTTGGTCGTTCACTTTTGCCCCGAAATTTTCTAATATTCTTTCTAATTTTTCTCACTCTTTGCTGAATCCCTGTTAGCACCAACAGGAAACAGAAAGACAGGTAGGCAATTAGGCAGGTAGGTTTGTTGGTAGATAGGGGTAGACAAATGCTCCTTCAACGAAGTAGCATCGGGAAAACTACTGTGTAGTTTAGTATCCGAAAATGCCGTTTTCCTGACAATTACTTTGCCATGATTAAGATGACTCTGGTGTTTCCTTGCCCCGTACTATGGCATCTATTCTACTCTAATAGCCATAAAGATGACTTTATAGTAGCGAAGCAAAAGATGAACTAATTATGCCAAACTATTTGCTTCACAAAGAAAGATACTTCATTCCTTCTCACAAGTTTGAATATTTCTTGGGACTGAATGTTTGCCGATGAATCTCCGCCACTGCGACTCGCCGAAGTGTATGAACGGTAATTGAGGCTGACTACGCAACCTCGTCAAAAATAACTCCCCAGCACGATAAGTGTGCGTGTAATAAATTTCGTGGACAGCAAGTGTAATCTTTATGAAATTATAATTTGCAGCGAACCAGATCCAAAAGCTGTTATCGAGTAATTTCCTCCAGGACCTCAGGTTTGATTTCTGACCTCATGGTTCCAGCCATGGCGTGTTCAGGAATGTCTTGTTGATTCTTCATAACCAGTGGCGTGTTAATGATTCAAGCAAAAATTAAGTCACCATCTTGTTTCCAGATGGTCATTTTTGAGTTCTGACTTCTGGATTCCAGTCATAGTGTGGTCAGGGAAAGTTTTGTTAATTTCTCACAACTAGTTGCATGATAAAGGTTTAGAGAACTAGTTCAAGCATATTTGAGTTTGATTTCAGTCATGGATTGTCAAGGAATATCTTCTTCTTTCTCCACAATTAGTAAGGTTATTAGACGACCAGTTCTAAGCTTCCATCCATGGTATGTACAGGAATGTCTTGCTGATTCCTCACAACTACTGGACCACTAGTGGATCAAAAATAGTTCAACAGCAGTTGCTAGACGACCTATTTACTCACATATTCTGTAATTTGTATTACATTGCAATGTTTTAAGAGAACTATTAGAACTAGTTAGAATATTTGAAAAGTTATGGTATTTAAAGGCATTTTGCCAACCTGTATCTTCAGAGCACCATATTTCTACTTGACACACACACACACACACACACACACACACACACACACACACACACACACACACACACACACACACACACACAACACACACACACACATACACACAGCGAAAGAGAGAGAGCGAGTGAGAGAGATAGGCCATAAAGTCCTCTCCAAAAATGTATCTTGTTTGTTACAGACCTCCAGAAGACGATAAACGTGATTGGCTCTTGAACCTTCTTGGAGGTTAGATTTCAGTTCTCTCCCCTTTTTTATAATATTGAAACATAATTATCTTGGAAATGAATTGCTGTTTCACACTGGCCATGTGTAGGCTAAAGTATGGAAAGATAGAGTCAGACTGAAAAATTCAATGCCATAGCCGAGATTTGAACCACGGATCTTCTGGTCTCCGTCCAGCTGCTCTAACCATTGAGCTACTATAGCCAACGTGCCGACATGACACGAGTCAGTTGGAGAATTTAATGTCATGTCGGCACGTTGGCTATAGTAGCTCAATGGTTAGAGCGGCTGGACGGAGACCTGAAGATCCGTGGTTCAAATCGCGGCTATGACATTGAATTTTTCAGTCTGGCTCTATATTTCCATAATTATCTTGTAATAATCTTTAATATTTTGTTTCCATACTGAAGGGAGTTATATAAATAACATCTATATTTTATTTTATGCAAATAAAACAATATATATTTGTCCCTCGTGAATCCGTCGTTAGTAAAAACGCTTCTCCAAGTTACTCGTATTCAGAATATTTTGCGTCAGTATCATTATTTTATTTTGCACACAGGAAAACGGCATAGAGGAAGATCTCGACAGAGATGGGAGGATTCTGCACAGCACAAGCAGGGCAGCAGTGGTCTACAACAGGTCAAAACAGAAGGAAGAAGACATCCATGGACGACAAAATACAAGTGAAAGCGCAGGAGTGAGCGAGTGCGAGTGCAAGTGAAGAAGTGCGAGTAAGAACAAGAGAAAATGTCTTAAATCGACGCAAGCCCAACGCCGAATGGCTCACCCTGTTGGAGTCAACACAGCTACCGTAAGTATAGGAGGCCTTTGTCTTTGATGACATATAATAGGCTGCCTCTAATCTCTAATCTAATAATTATTTTGCAAATTTCATAAACTTCGAAGTTGCATCGTTGTGAAGACGATTACATATAATAGAACAAAGTGTTTACGCTCCTTGTTGTTAGCTGTGTTCCTCTACAGACAGTAAACAAAAACAAAACAGCAAGGAGAAGTCAGCGTCGTTTACACAGTACAGGGATTCTAACTAGCTCATAATTGTTCTCACGACCAGACTGCTTGACATATGCACCTAAATAAATGGGTACAACAGAAAGTTACTTGTGTCAAGATTTTGCCCTGTATAATTAAACTGCATGTGAAAGCATACGTGGGATTATGCAAATGCACAGATAAGTCAGTGTAAAATGAAAATGGTATTCGCAGAGAGGAGGCTATAATTTTGAGGTGCATGAACCTACAATTATCTGGCGCCGGAACAGACCATGTTGCTGGACCATTCTCCCGGAAAACGTGGACTTGCAGCCGCACTTCTGCGAACGCGTTATAAACTAGCAGGTGCCGGAGAATTGCGTGATTCTGGGTTAAATTATTAACGTGCTTAGTAGAGAGCATTGCCCGTTCTTTTGTCCATGACCTAGAATTAGCACTTTAAAGGGAGATAGAAATTCAAGATGATGCAATTGGAAAAAGATTATGCCCAAATCTCCGACTCTGCAGACTGAACCAATATGTAAGTAGTAATGAAAAACGAACTGAGAAGTGCTCCTGGCAATCATTATATGATCATCATACTTTCTTTACTGTTGCACTCAAGTAAAGATAGAAAATTATATACACCTCTTGGGAATTAAATATTTTCCTTCTTTCTCTGGACTCATGCTCCAATTATAACATTTTATTTCGAAATAAAACAAATATGATGCTTAAGTATATATTTCTTTATAAAAGATACACCTTTCTTCATACATTAGAAGTGGTATTACATCAATAATATACAAGCTCTGCAATTGCATATGCATATGTTCAACATTTAGCATAATGAAACCAAAATACCACAACTAAGGCAAATAAAATTCATTTTTTTATTATTTATGAAAGTTTGATTTTCATTACTATTTCAACATGATTTTCAACCGATCTTCAGAATTTTATATTATAAATTTGTCCTTTTTTCCGTTACATGGATAGTTTAAGAAGCAAGGTGGTGGATTGGTAAACCTCCAGTAAGATATTAGCAAATTTCAGGATTGTCTTCAAAATTGCTGTGCATATAGTCACAGAAAAACAGAAAAAACCCGTGAAAAAAGATATTCAACATGAGTATTGTGAAAACGAATTCAGTGAAAAACTAAATTATACATTAGGGGAAGACAGGCAGTGGCGGTGAGACGTTAGCTCCGTCAGCTCTAACCACCAAATATGCCCCCGAACGAAAGGCAGGTTAGCGTGTTACGTCACCGCGCTGATTTCTGCTGCCCAAGAAGAAGAAAATAGTTTGATGTGTTGGGGTTCCGACAGCGTAGGAAAGACAGGAAACGTATCGGGTATTAATAATATGTACAACTTACATCTTGATTGTTGTAATATTAATGCTGACTGCTTTAATTATACAATTGGCACAGTTTATAAACAATTACATTTTGGCTCTGTGTTATGAGAAAAAATATAAAACTTCAGCTCGTAGTTTATCTTAGGTCAGGCATGCTATAAAGTAAATAAAATAAAACATAAAGTAATTTTCTCTACAAATTAGGGGAGATCCATTCAGAACAAAATTACGTGGACGTTTTCCGACACTTTCTGTTTCGTTTTTCTTTAACTAGTTTATCAGTATTAGGACGTAATGTCTAGGAAATTTGTAATTGATGGCTGCGTACTAGACTCTGATCGGACAAGGTACTTCGGGGTTTGGACTTAGCTAATTTCACAACAGAAAAAAAAATTCTTCGCACAGCTATATCGAGTCAAACATACACAATGTCCGTGCGCCAACTGAAACCCCGGAAATCTGGCTTGGGGGACGTTCTTGTAAAAGTCAGCCAAGTCTTTCTTGTGTGTATATTTGTCCTTCAATAAATCGTCACAATGTAAATCGACACGTTCCATTTGGTACGTGGCAGCCACATTGTTGTCATCGAGTGAGCTACATCAGACGGAACCCTCAGATTCTCTACTCACAGCGCCATTTATATAGGCAACTTGTACTGCACCGCGCTTGAACGACGTCACACGCACTGCAGGCCTCGTTTCCGGCTGAAATACGTCACATGTTATACAGTTGCTTTCAAGTTTGATATTTTTACATATATTACGGCCATATGATATTAGTAAACCACCTTGAACTAAAATTTAATATTAGACACTACTCTCTTCCTGTGCGAGGCTCTTATGCAAGCCGCAGGAGGTCGGTAGTTGGTTTCAGGGAGCTTCTGTCTGGAAGTGTCAAGAACTCTGCCTTCTGCTCTATCATGGATCCTGGAAGCACGGTAGCTCATAATGTTCAGGTAATATATGTAAGTATATTAAGTTTATTTTCCCAGCATGTTTAAACAGCTAAAACTTTTACAACGGATAAATGAAAAGTGCTATTTTAGAATTATTTTGGAATATGTGGATAAGATGTGGTAATTTTCGGCGATTCATACGATATCAGTGACCAACCGACCAAACGATTTAGATTTGTCGAAAGTAGATGAACATAAAGAAACAGGACATTTTCTCCTGTGTCTATAGCACAGGTTTGCAAAGTTTGCGCATAAACCTTTTTAGATCTTAAACTAAGTATCAATATTTTTTTCAAGGAAGTTTAAATGATGCAAATAAAGGCTGAATATATTCGTACAGGTAAATTTTGGAAACTGTAAGGTAGCATAATACTTTAATTGCATCCTATAGCGCAGCTGTACACAATTCTAGTCATACTGTACAAATAGAGAAAATTATAAGCAAGGACTTGAAACTACTGCTGCAGCAGTTTTTAAAATTGTAACTAGACTATAAATTTCATTGTATTCTGTAGTGAAAATGTATTACAACGTTTTGCCTAGAAAGTCGAAAATTAATAAATTGTTAGTAAGGGATCCAAAATAAGGGCAAGGAAAGTTAGCCTATTCTGTCAGGACAGTCTTCAAGGCTGAAGGAGTTTTTCATGTGTTTCTCAGTTCTTATAAATAGAAAATACCGAGGAGGTACTTACTCTAAACTCAAGAACTAAACTTCCTTTTTCTAATATTGTTTTATTACATGTTTCATCAGATCCATCACCCGTGTAGCAAAAGTTGACGTTAAGCACTACTGGAAGAATGGAAACATGACTTTCTCAATTCCAGTTCTTATAACCACATGTCTACTTCATATCTAATATCTACTTCATGTTAATTGAGATACACATTTGCAAAAAATATCTTGTTGCTAATTTTCTTATAGGTGCAAGGGAGAAAGGAAATAAGTAGGTTTTAAGTGATACATGTTTAAAACCTGGTTGCTATGCGAAACTTTGAAATTCCGATCTCTTTGTACGATCAAGAGATAAAGAAATAAATAATGACACTCCGTCATTTACTTTCCGTTGGAAATGTCTCTGTAATGGTCCAGATAAAAATGGTAACTATGAAGCATAAATTATTTGTCTTAACGAGGTCTTCATTCCTTATAGAGTAACAGTTTGTTTATCTCTGCTTTCGAGTTACGCAAACGTCATTCAGAATGAAGAGAACTTCTAAGACATTCACAGAAAATTTAAGATATGCATTTCATTTATCATGAAAAAGTATAGAATTTTTATCAAAATAATTTGAATTATTTTTGGGGAAAACAACGTTTTTGAATAATGTTCTGTTAAGATTTTTTTGGTGAATATCCTTGCGTTGTTTCCTTGGAAGATGGTAAAATTAAATACCAAGTTTGCTATTTGATAGACCTTTCGCTTTTGAATTATGCTGTTCATAGGGATACAGGCGAGCGTGCGCACACACGCACGAAGTTTTTTCTTAACTAGTTTTCTTGCATTCATGGGACCTCAAAACATTTATTTGCGCTGAAACATCGTTATAGAACTTTGGGTGGAATACAGTTTATTCTGTTGTTTATTTGCGGAAACAAACACCCTCAAAAGCATGGCTAAAGATTGGAAGATTTGGTATCTCTGTTAGGCAATATGATTTCCTTCATCCTTAGTACATGAATGTCCACTAAGGGCCAGGATTTTGGGAAATTTGAACATCATTTCATCCGTTCCATTCATGGGACTCTTATATGAGCTACAGAAACAAACAATTAAGAAATAAAACTTGAGCACTTGAAACTGTAGAATAATATATTCCAGTTCAACTGTTTTCGAAGAATGGGAATAAAACATGTCACGAACACGCATTTTTAACCAGGTAAATTTGTTTTCATTGTAGTGATAGCCCAGTCTACAAATATATGCATATATGCTTATCAGAGTTAAATGCAGTCCTTGACATTCACACTCTTTCAAAAAAAGAAAATAATAACCACTTAACACTTCAAAGGAACCCTTAAAATATTGGAAAACTTACATTTAAAGCCATCAATGTAAATGACATATGTAACCACAAGCAAATAGGAAGTTAATGTTACTTTTATTTTTTTTTATACAAATATTAGCTTCGTGCTGCACATTTTGCTTTTCTCTTGTCAAGTATTAAAATTCTATAAGAATAAATGGGCTGTATGGATTAACTAAAAATAAAAAGTCATGATAATACGTTTTACTTCAGTGGGCAACAATGAAAATGTTTCGGGCTTTAAAATAGTGGATTTATATGTATTCCCATCTACTGAATTCGAAACTCGCCATAAAAATGCTGGATTAGCTCTTATTTTGAAGATAGAGTCACATTTAATTTTTAGAGTGAAGATTTTAAATTTGGGAGAATTTTTTGGGTAGTTGAAACACCTGTCAAATAACAAAATACAATCAGAGGGAAATCTTGGAAATTAAGTGATGCAAAAGTTAAGGAAGACATTTTTGTCGGACCACAAATAAGAGAACTCGTAAAGGATCCTGCATTTGACCAAATTTTGGAAGGGAAAGAAAAGAAAGCTTGGGAAGCCTTCAAGGGTGTTGTCCATGGATTTTTAAGCAACAAAAGAGATGACAACTACAAGCATTTGGTGACAGTACTCCTGCAAAAATACCGTAAACTTGGATTGGATGCAGCATGTCCCTTAAGATCCATTTTCTCCACTCCCACCTAGACTTTTTCCCTCCTAGTTGTGGAGCTGCTAGTGATGAACATGGGGAGAGATTCCAACAGGACATTTCTGTTATGAAACAAAGATATCAGGGCCGTTGGAATGAAGTAATGCTTGCGGATTACTAATTGGTCTTTGTATAGGGATTCTGCGGCACGCAAAAGAGGCAAGCTAAAAGACGACGAAGTCAATAGGCCACCACATGATTCTCTTCAGACACGACTATCTGCGAAGTATTTTTCCAGCAATTTAGAACTCTTAGCATGTAATTACCAAATAAGAAAATCAAATGCACTTTCTTTTTGTTGGCATGTATGTAATTAAAATGTATCCTTTTCTCTCAATCCGTTAATATGTAATACTTCCACCTTGTGTATATCATAGAAACTAGGGCTTATAAACTTTTTCACTGTCATATTTGTTTATCTCAACCCAAAATTAGTAGGAATTGCCTCATGAAGTGCTCGAAACATTCAACAATTACTTTTTTATTGCCCAGGGAGCTTTTATAGTAGAATTGTAGTGTTTTGTGTTACTCATGCACAAGCAGAACACAACGAATTCATTTGAGATTTGCATGAATGTACACACGCGCTTATCAAATGATGGTTAATGGATTCTGAAGGCCTCAAAACGTGTATATTGTGAAGTTCTACATTGCAAATGCTGTGTCGATGTTTCCTTTGATACCAAAACGGTAGCTAAGCAACAATTATAGTTGTTAGTGAAGGAGACATGACAACACTGAGGAACTGCATAAAGTCACGTATGTACTAACAAGGGGGGGGGGGGACAACGAACGAAGTTGTACATGAATGCAGAGCGTGTGTTAATTTGCTCCTGGGTGTCTATGTACATAGCAGAGCACTTGCACATACAAATTGCTATCCCTGTTTCATTTCACAACGGTAGCCACATCTTACTTAAGTCGTTTATAAATATTAAACACGTTTCCTGTAATTATTTATTACCGATTAAGATCCTATGCCGATTACTAACACATCTCGGTTGATGGGCTAAAATTAATGAGTTAATTTTGTGTGTCGTCAATATTGAGAGACAAAATAAATCCTGAATAAAGGCCTGAGGCATACATAAAACCTGTACTTTTCTCCTTCATGGGGAACTTAATGAGAAAAGAATTACAGTTTTCAAACTCCACGTCTTCTAGAAAATACAGGGTATCTCAAAACAAACTCTTGAAGTACTAATAATTTTTATTAAAATTCTGTCGGTGATAATTTTAAGAAATTCTCACTCTGAAAGTCCTAGATTTTTGAATTAATACATTAAAAGTATCAATAAGTATACTATCCTCTTACACAATAAAGTTTCACACAATTGCTTATCCAAGTATGATGTCATCTATAAGAAGTGTAACTCATTTTTGTTTAGTTTTGGATGAATAACCAATATTAACCCATATGCTAGATTATTCTTAGGTTAACTCGTAGCTTCAAATTTGATTAATATGTGAAAGTTACCTTTCTTCACAAGAATAACCAAATTGACTTATGAATAAAGGCTGGATAGATGTGCGTACGCATGCGAATTTGCTGGACGCAAAGTATGAATGACGTCAAATATACAGCACGGCCATCAAATGTGTAAACAGCTGCCACCAGAAGCAGAGAGTGAAGCATTACCTTAAAGTATGCAGATGAAAGGTCAAAGAGTAGTATAACGCGATTGTTTTGTTTCTTTTCACTGTACCTGTCATGGTTAGGCTGTACCTAACTGTAGTTATTTACATGGGCGAGGGATAACAGTACAGCCTACGTGCAGTATATCCATGTAAAACGCACATCTCTTCGGACTTACTTCTGAAGATACCTTGGGTTTCACTTAAAAGTAACCCCCAAGAAGCGGGTCCTAAAGGCATACTAAGTCAAAAATTTCAAATATAATTATAGTGTTCCACCGCCTTGTTAAAACAGTACGTAACTAATGTTTATAAATAAAATTTTTCTTGAAATAATTTTAGTTAAACAATTTCATTAGTAGGAATATTTAAGAAGTTATATCGATTTCTCTTTACCAGGTATTTATTCGAAGGCATAAACTAGTTATCACGGGAAACTAATTATATAGGAAGGGAGCAGTTACTTGTGTATGTTAAAATCTGTTATTTACGTTTCGGTCTTTACCACTCATTATTGAATATCCATTATTGACAAGCTGTGTCACAGTATTGCTAATGTTCTCCCAAGCATTTGGGTTATTTATACCTGCACTGGCGTAAAGAATTTTTACTCAATTCCATGTATGGAATTTCATGTTACAAAGTTAAGTATTTCATTAATCTCAGACGTTAATTAGGTGTAAGTTCTTAGACAACCTCTTGACTTAATTAACTGAAACTAATTATAGTTGAGTTATAAGCTACCATGAACAAGAAACCTTTGTAGTAAATCTAGCGTCCGCTTCGGTAGCGTAGATGGTAGCGTGTCTGCCTCACGTTCAAGAGGTCCCAAGTTCGAATCTCGGTCAGGGCGAGTTACCAGGATAAGGTTTTTTCCCGAGGTTTTCCCTTATCCTAAAAGACGAATGTTGGGTAACTCTAAGCTCCATGGACCCTGGGCTCAGTTGAGCATCATTTCAACCATTCCATTCATCGTCCGATATGATTTAAAGTTGGAGGACGTAAATTAAAAATATATATATAGATTTGTATTTCACTTACAAATGATGATGGCCAGGAAGTTGTTATAAAAATTTCCAGATTTTAAGAGAATTTTATATGCAAGTAATTTAGTTTTAATTACAATTTTAGCAGGAATCTCACCGGACATAATGGGTTGGCTCATTAAGTTCTAGCGTTTTATTATAAGAAAACGTTTTCATGAAAAATAAAAGGTTCTGGCAATGTGCTTTATTTTATTAGGTGTCATATTCTAAACAAAACTATGTGTTTGGTTTTTGTATGCTTGTAAATTGTTTGTTCTTTCATGTCAATATAATGGAGTAGCAAGTCTAGATCAAATGAACGAAAACAAAGTTCTCGGGAGCAGCTTCTTTGGCTTTTCTTTTTCTTTTCTTGGCAACTCTGTTAAATGCAAAATGTATAAAATGCTATTTCTTTGGATTACCAAAATTTTTATGTTTCGCATAAAAACATTCACTTTATGGGTTTTATGGGTCTACCCATTGATTTTCTTATAGGGTAAAGGGAAGTATTTTCATGACACAGGCAATTTCGTGATACTTTTTCGAAGGGATGTTACAGAGGAACCAGTTGGTGTTATCGCGCATGCCGAAAGCTCCTGAGGTCTAGAAACAAATATGTTAACTGTGAAAGACGAGTTAACACCAAATGTTTTCTCTGTAACACCCCTTCGAAAGAGTATCACGAAATTGCCTATGTCACGAAAATACCTTCCTTTACCCGACGATTATTTAGTGCATTCACTTGTAATGGAGTCGATGAAAACATACAAAAGAAGTATAGATAAAGTTTCTTATATAAACGATGAAAAAATGTTTTGATATGCCTACGTATCGTTCCACTGAAAACAGATACAATGGTCTCTTATTTTGCCATGTTTTATGGCTTCCTTAGTTGCTAACTCGTGACCATCTATGCACAGGTATTGTTTAAAATGAAACATACCTAGTTTTTTATAGCTTTTACATGCTATTTCTACAGTGTAACCACTCAATTGCTAGTTTATAATATTATCCAGCCATCTCAAACCACTTTCATTCATTTATTAATTTAGGAGTTAAAATTAAAAGGGTCTAGCCTGTGTTCATTAGGCTAAATAGCTTTTTACAACGGCTAAAATTATATAGAATGGGCTGAGGGGTTTATAAAAGTATCTATACTCATGCATGCATACAGTATTTGTTTTATTATTATAAATAACAGTTTGATCTCTGATAGGATTTTTAAAAGGCATTTGCTTCCTTATATACTTGGATTGCTTACTTAAAAATTCTGCCACTGGAAATGGGAGGGAAGTTTTATACCATGCTTTCTGGACATTTAAATTTTGTAATATTTACATATTAACATGCAATAATAATGTGTTTGTACAGCACATTTTAAAATGTGTCTCTTATGATTTCGCACAGCAGCGACAAATTAAATATGACGAGATTGTTTTATTACGATTGTATTATTTGTGGCTAGAAGAAAGCACTTTAATCCCATTTATATATTGTGGCTTTTTACATGAAACATACCAAATATTGTATACAAATATACCTATACTTATTTAATTTATTTTTATGTTTACATAAACAGCCGCACCATTCCTTGTGAGAATGCTGAGAAATAAATGGAGGTGAAAGTGTTTGGAAAGTGATGAGAGAGAATGAGAAATTGGCAAATAAATATGTAGGTCTCATATGTGCAAATCGATTACGATTTGATAATTACAAAGTGCACAAGGCGGTTCATGAAGTCGGCTTTCCAGTTAATGATATTCTTGTTTTATAGGTTAAATGCAGATGTAGTATGTACCTAGTCGTCATACTTCAGCCTCCGATAACACGTGACCCAATGAAATCAGTCATTACTCTTTCCTCACGGGAGAATGTGCCTATAAGGAATGCTTTTTCATATCAATGACTTTAGCATTTTTAAGAAATACTAAGGCTAAAATTTCAGCATATCAATGAGGTTTAGATCTAACAGACCAATCTAACAATAATCTTTATCAGAAAACGTTGGAATTGTTATACGCAATCCTTATAGCCACATTCTCATGAGAGGAACACAGTAGTTAATGTGGATGCTACCGAATGCTGTTGCTCCCAATTACCCCAGGCTGCAGACACCCTCTAAACGTTTTCTAGTCAGAGGTTTATAATAGTTTTTACTCACCGCACACTGCGACGTGTCCAGGATTTCCACCTCCGTTGTTACACTGTCGAAGGTCACGTTGTGTCTGTACAGGAAGTCTGAAACACAAAGCAGTTTTTGTTAAAAGTCTTGCAGCATACTACTTGGTTTATATTAATAAGAGGAGCAATCTAAATTTACATACGAGTATATACGAAACATATATCATATTGCACAACTGTCTTTGTAAGTTTTCGATAATAACATGTAAATATAATTGGCTACCTGAAGTAAGTATTTGATTTTTTGTTTAACCATGACTAAAATAGATATGTGGTTAACAAAGCGAACAGGCTAAAAGTATCTCTTTCTCCAAAGGGGAGAGTGTTGCGGTACTCAAATCTTCATTAAAACTATGTCATTAATTATTGATTCTATCTACATACTAGCGCAGTATAAGATGAACAACTGCTGTCATATAGTACACAGTTTTGCTGGAATAAACATTTAAACGTTACACCAATTTTTCTATGTATTATTCATATTTGTAAATTAGAATAGCTATGATAGAACATGTTTAATACCTACTTAAATATTTTACTTATACTGCACTATCAGTTTTCAGAGTATTACGTACACATAGAGGAACGGTCTCGAAAATCGAGTAACTTAAAGCAATAACTGAACTGCAGTTTCTAAGATGTTTCTAAAATTAGTGTGTCTTATGCCAAATCCTAGGAGAGATAACATGCCATATCTTCAGATGTCTGAACATTTACTCAGAACAACAGTGCCAGGTCGACAATGATCTTAAAGCCACGAAGTAGAGGTATAGTTTTCCATCTACTCCAACTTACGTCTGCTTGATCAGACTGCACTCATGAGGTCTTGTTCTGACGTAAGGGGAGACAGTATTTTAACCTGCTAAAACCCTCCCCTCCACAATAACCAAAGCTGCATCAAAGCAAAACTAATTTTCAGCACATGATATACTACATATGGGAAAGATGCTCTGGTGCCTCCAGTTGGCTAAAGTCAGATATGAATAGATTCTTCCTGAATGGAAGAAATGAATTTTACTCTCGGCAATGAAGGATGTGTTCGTATTGAGATGAAGTCCAATGTCAAAATGGAGTATAAGCCGGTATCTAATAGTTGCTGGAGTGCTTACAAGAATAAAACAGAGTAGGCTGGTCCCGTAGTTCAGTCGGTAGAGCATCTGCTTGCTGTGAGGGGGGTTGTGGGTTCGATTCCCGGCTGGGAGTGAGGATTTTTCTCCAACCAAAATGATTCTCTATCTTACCTAGAATCCGGGAGTATAAATGAGAGTGCGAAAGTGTCATGATCTAATGATTAAAAATCCACCGTACCAGCAACCCAACGCCAATAATATCCCAATAGGCGATATTTTCCAAAGGAGTACGGCCGCCGATAAAATTAAAACGGAAAAAAGTGAATAAAACAGAACTTACTTTGACGATACATTAGGTGTTAATGAAGCTAACATATCTGATTTGTCTCTATTACATCATCACCCTAGCTTGGTAACATTTTGTGCATACTCTTTAATAGGGAAAATTATTTCCTCTTATATACCTACTGTTGAAAACATTTTTAAATACATTTACGAAATTTTTCAACTTTAATCCATTATAGTTCACCAACTCCTTTTCCCATTTCCGATTCTATTGTGAATTTTCTGACACTTTCCCATTTTCCCGACATTGTTAGATGTTTTAACTTTGTTTCGATATTTTACAAGTGCAAATTCCCACACGTTTTCAGCCATACATTAGATTACATCCAGTTTAAAACGAGGTGTTTACTGTGAGGAAGATCAAAAGGTAGATCATATTCTATGGGAGTGTAGATCATTAAATTGCATATAAAGGCACAAACAACTGGCGGGGAAGAATTATGAGGTAACAAAAAAAAAAAAAAAGAAAAGAAAAAAAAGAAAGAAAGAAAGTGGTCATTTGTACGACTTGTTAAAAACATATATTTTTGAAGGGTTGTAATAATAATAATAATAATAATAATAATAATAATAATAATAATAATAATAATAATAATAATAATAATAATAATAATAATAATAATAATAATAATGATGATGATGATGATGATAATGATGATGATAATAGTAATAATAATAATAATAATAATAATAATAATAATAATAATAATAATAATAATAATAATAATAATAATAATAATAATAATAATAATAATAATAATAATAATAATAATAATAATAATAATAATAATAATAATAATAATAATAATAATAATAATAATAATAATAATAATAATAATAATAATAATAATAATAATAATAATAATAATAATAATAATAATAATAATAATAATAATAATAATAATAATAATAATAATAATAATAATAATAATAATAATAATAATAATAATAATAATAATAATAATAATAATAATAATAATAATAATAATAATAATAATAATAATAATAATAATAATAATAATAATAATAATAATAATAATAATAATAATAATAATAATAATAATAATAATAATAATAATAATAATAATAATAATAATAATAATAATAACACAAGAATGCATATATTAACTTGCAAGCTGGAAACGTTGCAAATACCTTAAACTATATTGAAACATCAAAGAAATTTTCAATAATTCGGAATGAACATTTTCTGAACAGCTACAGAGTTGTAATGTTTTATTATGTCATTATTAGTTTAGAGAATACAGTTATGAAAACCACTTAAATTTAACAACGATAAACATGAGAATGCTGTATCATATGGCACGAAAGTGCTTAGTCTATACAACACTAAGGGTCACCTCAAGTGTCTAAGCGGAAATTTGTCCTCCTGTCGGTCTAAAAACTTTCTGTTCTGCCCTTACGTAGTATATATAAACTTCGTTTTTTTAACCTCTCCAGAATTGAAAAAAAAAAACTCCCTACCTATGTATAGTTGCTACCTGAACGGACTGATGAAGATATTAAAATAGTAAAAATGTACAACTCCAGTGCAGGGTGGTGCCGCGATAACGTTTGTGACTCGCATTCGGGAGATGCCTCGCTGCATCCCTGGTAACCGTCCTCTATAAGCTATGGGTTTATCGTGGCCAGGCGAAATCTGTTCCTTGTTTTCTGCACCCATAATATACATATAAACTGAATATATTTTCATTGTCATCTGTTTGGGGATGGAGGGACCAAGCGACGGGTTTTAGCAGGTTGTAGTTGGATGGTGGAAGTGCGTTTTGCAGTCTTTTTCTGGCGTCTGTCGGAACAGCCTGTAAGAAGCCGCCTCCGGTTTGCCCCACCAGGAACTACAAATTACGCACTTAAAGGTAGAGTTAAGCGGCGTTAGAACTGGAAAAGTTATAGGCCCCATCCATTCTAGCACCCTTGGTCGGCCGGATCTGGTCGCCCTTCGAGTCTCTCTCCTCGCTGCTGCCTTCCAGAGGTAACGGTTAAAGCACAAAGGACCGGGAGCCTAATTCGGTGGTCTGTTCCGGTTATGAGGACCCCTCTGTTTGTCCTTGTTTACCTTTTACTATACCTACTGACAGTGGTTTTCCCGAAGGCCCCACGAGACTTATTTAAAGGAGAAATCACCGCTAGTCCATGCCTAATAAAACGCACTCAAGGAAAAATATGTCTAACACTAATTGCAGAAAACCAACAAAGAGTACTGGGTAGAATAGACCAGATGTCTGTAGCGCAAATTTTAAGGGAAGTCTTGCATTCCTTTAACAAGTAGCTGATGATTCAGTCTGAATTTCGTACAAATGGCCGGCATTATTCTATACGTTGTGTGGAAATCTGTGCGGAAAATCTATACATACTTACATACTGTTCATTACGTGGCCACGCAAACGGGATTAATAACAATTTCGTTTGGAATGTTTTGACTATTATTATACTTTCTGTACTAAACAAAAATTTGTCATATATTCCTTCTTTATTCAGTGAGCTCTATCACTTATGTGTAATTAGGTAGAGGAAACAACCTGAAAACGAGATTTAATGAGAAACACCCATTTTGAGGTATACTAATTCAGAGATAAGCGTTTTTAGGGAAGGTCCGCGTGTTCTTGGTGAGCTCTTGACACAAAGGCAATCGTCAGAAGAATGCCATACCTGATGTTAAATTTCATCATATTTCAAAGAACATCTTTCTTTAACAGAAATATTTTTTTTGTTTTGTTTTAAAAAATAACAAGATTTTGATAAGAATATATTTTAAAATATAGCATTTGCAGGAGTAAAAAATGCAGATCTTGCTTTATGCAAAGCCTCTGAAGTTTCATTGTGAATCAATCTTTGTCATTAAATAGTTATGTCAAGTCACGGAAATATACAAAAATGTATAGATTTTATTAAAATATGTACCTAATAGTACGCGTGTTGCATAATTTTTTATAAAATTAACCGTTCCCAAAATACTCGTTTTACTTTTTAAAGTGTTATATAATGAAATATTTATAAAGCTTTGTAGCGATTTTTCTTCTTTTCCTCATTGGTTTAGTAGTAACAAAAATTGACTTATGATACAGCTGTGCTTCGTTTTCCGTATACATTAGAGCCATATTGTTTAAACTGAAGTTATTTATTTATCATAATAAAGCAACATGAACAGAAGAAACACTTCTTATATGATATATCAAATTGTAATGAATCAAGAAATGCGTGAATGTCACATGAAGGTGTCAAGTTTTATTCTGTTGTAATGCTGAAGAGTCCTAAAATTTAGTTTTTTTCTAGAATATCTGATTAAACATGTGTGGAATATACCCAGTAGAGGTAAAACTCAACTGTCCTACTGTTTTCACTCTTATAAATAGGAAAATTTCTTCAGAGGATGCAACAAAATGAAACATAAAAAGGAGATAGCAGGTACTTCTATTATATGGAAATGAAACTTACATAACCACAAAAGAGTTGTTAGTGAATGGAAGGACATGCTTAAGAAATTTATGTGGGTGTGCTACGAAAACGAGTTTAAAATGCAGATATATGGAAAGAACTTAAGTAGGTGCTGAAAAGGTTGAGGAAGAAGTTAACAATGCTCAGAAAGAGTAAGAGATTTGAAATCTGTTAATGGAGAAGGCAAAAAGTGAAGAAATATTAGTGGGAAAGATATCTTACAGTTTTAGAATCGGATACGCAAATAGCTAAGAAATTACTAAACAAATGTATTTGTGTTTTTAATACCAATTGGCTTGTTTTTCTACAACAAATGTCATCCTTCGTTAATTTTTTCATTTAGCAGGAAAATGTCTACTGAAGCACTGGAAGACTGTGTTTACTTTGTTACAAACGTGGCAAGTGAGTAACATTAAAAACTGGCGGAAAATATCAATGAAAATTCTCCTAAAATGTTAATTCCTTAGACATTTAGACATTTTTAACTATAATCTGTAAAAGAAACGAACACATTTGTTTGCAAATTCTTCAAGTAGAAGCATGTAAGTTTGGTAGACATACGAGAATCAGGACATCTAAACTACAGAATTCTAAACTTATGCTCTTTACCTGTGGGTGTTCATTGGTTTGAGAGAATTCAAAGCATGACGTACTTCTTGACATCTCTGCCCCATACATCGATAATTATAGATACGTTCAGTGCAATGCAAGCTCAGGCATATAAAGTAAGTTTGGCAATTATCTTCGAATATACTAAGATAAATGAGCATATTAAATAAGCAGCTAGTTTGTATAGTACAGCATCATATTTAACAACAGCAGCCAATGAGAGGTGGCCATTGCACGTAACAATTAAAAGTTATATGGAACAATATTTCCTTCATACATATGGAAGAGAGATTGAACCAGCCATTATTTTTCAAAGATTCGTTGAACGTTGGAAATGGTATGCAGAACCGGAAGAAACTACCTAATGGCAAAAAATGAAAACTTAATCTGAGGGCAGTCACACGAGAGCCATCTGGTGTGGTGCTGTTAAGAAGGTACCCTGGCTTTATTTTTGTTGATAGAAACCTCTCAAATAACTCATTGATTATTCTAGTAAGAGTGAGGGAGGTATTGATGCGCTTCTTGGACGTGTGCTAAGCACCAATGAACGCATCACTTCAGCCAACGGAATGCGCAGGAATCACAAATAACATATGTTATGAAAGATGAAAGTTTAGCGCTTAAGATACTTCGGAATGATGAAAACTTGGTTGTCTTGCTGGCGGACAGGGGTAATGCGACTGTGATCCTCTCCACAGCCCAATATTTAGAGAAAATGAGGCAGCTCTTAGATGATCCGGCCTACAGGATTCTCGATAAGAATCCTACCTCTTCCATCGAACGTCGGACTATACAACTTATTAAAAGATCCTGCCTTACTTCAGAAATTAAGAAGGCGGTATCACCGTCAGGTTCCAGGCCTCCTAGAATGTATGTACTTCCGAAGATCCACAAACCGGACGTTCCTTTACGCCCCACTGGACGCCAGGAACAGCCCTACATATCGACTAGCACGTCACCTGGCTGATCTATTACAACTTCTGGTAGAGGATTGCCCACATCACTCCGCACAGTTTGTACATACACTTAGGAACATTACCATTGGCCCTTCTGATCTTCTTGTCACCTTCGACGTGGTTTCTCTATTTACAAGAGTACCACTTCAGGAAGCCATCCAACTTCTGAAGCTGATATCATAGAGCTCTTCCTACATACCCTGACGTCCACTTTCTTCTTGTTTGATGGTACTTTCTATGAACAAGAACACGAGGAAGCAATGGGCTCCCCTTTGTCACCAGCTATAGCTAATTTCTATATGGAACACCTAGAACATGAAATACTTGCCACAGTTCCACTTAAACCATCTCAGTTCTATAGATATCTGAACGACACTTTTGTAATTTGGCCACATGGATCAGACACTTTGCCTAGCTTTCTTGCGCATCTCAACAGTCTTTAACCTCATATGCAGTTTATCATGGAAGTGGAGAAAGATAGAACTCTTCCATTCCTGGACATTCTTGTTTCAAAAAGCAGCATCGGTACACTGGGGCATGCTGTATATCGCAAGCCTACACACACCGATCTCTATCTGAACGCTCATAGTTTCCATCATTAGTCTCAGCGATTGGGAGTTCTCAATACACTGGCCCACAGAGCTTTGTCTGTCTCTGATCCCAGCCACTTAAAACAAGAATTACAGCACCTGAGATTCACTTTCCGTCAAAACGGCTACTCCGAGTATGACGTTGAAGCCCTGATCACCAGAGCTAAGAAAGGGAACCCTGTAATACAGCAAGCGTAAGATAAGCCTACCGCTACAGCATGAATCCCGTTTACCGGCAATATATCCGGCAGAATCAGCAGGATTCTCGCCAAAAATACAACATCAAGATCATCCACAAGCCACCTCCGTAGATTGAACATCTGTTGAGACCAGTGAAAGACAAACTGGACTTCCAAGTTCCGGGAGTGTACCGCATTCCCTGTGAATGTGGGACACCGTATATAGGACAAACCGGAAGGACCATCGCTACCAGAATAATCGAACATGAACGGAACATTCGTTTAATGCAACCTGAGAAGTCTGGGATGACAGAGCATTGTTTTGATAACGACCATAGAGCCAATTTTCGGGAGAGGACCATCTTGGCAATATGCAGCAGTTACTGGGAGAGGAGAATTAAGGAGGCTTTGGCGATTTCCTCTGAAAAGAGCACGCTTAATCATGATGCTGGATTTCAGTTCAGCTCCTTTTGGAAACCGGCCTTAAAATTGAAAGCCATCGATTTAAGAAGCAAAGATCAATACAGATAATAATCAAGTTAAGTAGTTGCGTTTCTTTGACACAATTTTCTATACTCACGCCATCTCCTGACCTGGCATTTAATTTACTGAACACAGTCTTTTGTTCAGTAATGCGAATTTTGATAGTTTATCTTTGTTTATTTGGTGTTATATCCAGTGTTTCATTTGTGGTTATAACATTGTATAAATATCCTGATGATGGGAGTGATGCACACTCCCAAAACGTCGATATCTAATCGTCTTTTCACCTGGCTTGTTCCCCGAGAGGAAAGTGAGCAGATAGATGTTATGTCCACGTGGAATAATCAGTGCGTTATCTGAGAGGTTTCTATTAACAAAGATAAAACCACGATAACCATTTGAGCAGCAGAATACCCATATTGATTCACTGAAAGACTTATAATTCGGAATCACTTTTGGAAGAAAGCAGCAAGCCCTACAGAAAATGCTTCTTGATCCACAGAACCACATCAGGTCTTTATTTCAAGGAGAGGGTACTTAGAAGTGATGCTGCAAAAGTGCCTGAGAGCAAATGTGTGTAAACATGGTACTAAATCAAGTTCATGATATATCTGGGTGTTTCTGATATACCAAGATATGTTCAATACTTAAAATTTTATTTTGTAGACGATTGATTTTTCTTGCAGCACCTCCCCAAATTGAACAAGCATACGAGCAGTGAGTAAAGAAGGAATTAAAGCACGTGATGCTTACAATGAAGAGATGCGGTTTTGAATTGCATACAATTTGTATAATTTGCAGTAAGCCAGGATTAATTAATGTGAGCTTAATGTGAGAGTTATAGCCCAATCTACAATCAAAATGGAGACCACTATTTAATAATGTCATTAGCAGATTTTCAGAATATGAATCGTTTGTAAGAAAAATGGAACAATGCAACAATGGAAAGATGCAATTTAAAAACATAATTTCATATTTCTTGTGCTTTAAAAATATTATCCTCCTATCTTAAATCTAGAATACTATAATATTAATATGTAAGTAGCGGTATCTAGTTTGTAATCTGCATTAAATAGAAATATTGTTAGATGTATGGCGATGTTGAGGTGTAACGGGGTAGGTAGGTATGTTTTGAAGACATTAAAACACGAGATGCTAAACTGAAACCTTGGGGTTCTCAAAACACACAGCACAGAGGTTAGAGTGGCACCACTCCGTACTTGAAAAGTACGACGTGAGAGAACTTTGTTAATTATATGGCAAAGATAATCCGACAACCCAAATATTCCCAAGTTTATATAACAGCCCGACGTGCAATCCTCTTTGAAAACTTGTTTAAACTCCAGAAATGCTGCAAATGTGCATTAGGCTGAAAACTGCGAGCAATGAAGCTGGTAGGCTGTAGAGTGGTGCTTCCAAAAACAAGATTGTGTTATCACTGCATTATGTGATAAAAATTTGCTTAATCTTCTGTAGATGACCTTTTCAGAAAGTTTGAAGAGTGATACTGTTTTCCCACATGCAAAGCCAACATCACTTAATCATCCCTATGTGCTTTCATTTTCCTCTCTGTATATGAAGCTTTATATTAATATTATATGTTACCCACGTATTTTTCTGTTCAAAGAGCCTTTTCTTCAGCCACCATTTCTTTAGATACGTTCTACAATAGCAGTTTCTCCTCATTTTACACTCTAATTGCTCTCCAAATTCAAATTTCAAATGCTTTCAATCGCCTTTCCCACCTAATCGCAGGTTACATTATCCAACTCCACAGAAAGCGATGCACTTCTTTAGGCAATCACGATTTTACATTAAAATCTTGATTTGCCATCCTGATATTCAAACCTGAAAAACTATGTTGCAGTTTTGCAACTTTTCGTTGAAGATGCACGAAAAATCCTTGCCTTACAACTAAAAATCACTAAGAAACTTCATTTCTGTAACGTATAAATACATTTTCAACTCTGGAGGGGGGAAGACTGTCATGTGTGATATTCTAAATCACCTAAAAAGGCAAGAGGTACCGAGTTCGAATCTTGGTCAGGGTGAGTTACCTGGATAAGGTTTTTTCCGGGGTTTCCCTTATCCTTCAAGACGAATGTCGGGTAACTCTCAGCTCCATTGACCCCGGACTCATTTGAGTATCATTTCACCAATTTCATTCACCGTCCAATATGACTTAACGTTGGAGCACGTAAATTGCAACAACAAAAAATCACCTAAAAAGGAAGACTTATTGTTGCCAAACTTCTCTACATTTCGAAGTATATTTCTATAATTTATGAAATGTGTGAAAAATGGTTAATACATTTCTTTTATGTACTTATCCAAATATTTCTAATTTAAAAGTTACGTTATTCTACTTTCCATCTTGTATTTATTTATCTTCCTTTTATTAGACCTCATCAAATGTACTTAAGTTCCAACAAGTAGGTTTTCTCTATTTTCCTTTGACATATTTTAGCCGTATATTTTATATTGGCGAATTAATGCAAGAAATAAACCTGCAAATGAGTTAAAAGAATTATGGTACTAAAGCGATCTAAAGTTCGTACTAGGCATTTAGGAAAGCAATAACCTCTTGCAGTCAGAAGCTTGACTACACCTGAATTTGATACCGCACCCACAGCAACAATGCTATCCCTCTGGCAACAATGTGTCTTACATACCCTCTGCCCAGCACAAGAAAACTAGACAGAGGAATGTGTAATGTGATCATTAAGATCTGACAGCATGACTTTTTTTTTAACTTGTTCCATTTATACCCCGCCTTAAACTGCTATGGTCATATCGGCGGCCGTTCTCCTTTGGAACATACTGAAGGTGTTAACTCGTTTTCTTTGGTTTTTAATCATTAGATCACGCACACATTCACACTCTCATTCATACTTCCAGACTCTGGGGAAGATGGGGAATTATCTTGGTCGGAGAAAAATCCCCACCCCCACCGCCGGGAATCGAACACGGGACCCCTAGCACGGCAGGCAGGTGCTCTATACAGCATGACTTATATGCACTCCCATATACTCATTTCGTAGTAAATAGATCCACTAACAGAGCAGATAAATAGTTCAAGCTTCTCTCCCCTTCATTCCTTTCTTGTCTTCAAGTAGTGGGCAGAATATACAAAATGAGTTTCGTCTCTTAACACACACAGAGAGAGAGAGAGAGAGAGAGAGAGAGAGAGAGAGAGAGAGAGAGAGAGAGAGAGAGAGAGAGAGAGAGAGAGAGAGAGAGAGAGAGAGAGAGCAAGAGGAAGAAAAGCTATTAAAGTGCAATTGCATTTCAGCAATGGAAACCTAATAGAAGAAATTCTATTAAAAAGAGAGAAGAAAAGGGCCATCCGCAGCTCCTCCCTATATTCACGAAAAGCACTAACAACCACGTGCCCCACTCTTCATGGGCGTTTTCATTAGGATCAACAGCCATGCCCATGTTTGTTTATGTTCCAGAATTATATAAGAAATACCTTCATATACTTGGAAATGACTTCCCCAGTGCAGATTTTATTCTTTAAGAATGCACTACTCTCAAATCATCTAAATCATGCACTGATAGTACGAGAAAGACACCGACGCATGCGACAGTAATTTCCCGCAGGTCATCAGGTTATGCTAAAGACCGTGAAAGCTTCACGGCGAACAAGTGAACATCTTGAAGTCGATTCGTCTCGCGTTCTTGAGACATGCAAAGTTCTTCTCGGAGCGGAAGGTCATGCATACGTGCCTACATGTTCGGTGTAGAGCAACGTCCGATTAATAATCGATACGATACAATCGATTTCTTCTCGTGATCGACCTGTAATTACCTCGATAAGATCTGTCTATGTAAACACCGAAGATTGTTACCCTGCACTACAGAAGAAGGCAGGCGTACGCTACAGGATGATCCAGAATATTAAGACTTATGTCACATGAATAAGATTTATTGACAGGTATTATCACGCTTTCTTCCACATAGCGAGGCGTGAACGTCTACAATCAGTATAATAAATCTCATTTATTTTAATGGTCAACTGTATCAGAACTGCTTTGTCATTATTTCTTCAAAAATTGTTTTAAAATAAATTAATTTGAGATCAAATAGTAAAAGGAACATCAGAAAATGTACAATATTTTAATTATGCCATTTAGGTTGGATAATTCAAGTTATTTCCGCCATTTACATTATCATAAAGGAGGTGAAAAATAAAATAAATAGCAACACAGAAGCTTCAACATTTTTAACGTTTCTTTTATGGCAATCTCAAGATTGCGTACATATATAAAGACAAACATGTAACAAGCATTTTTATGGTAATTTAGAATTTTGACGAACTATGCGCGGATAGTGTGCTATAAGTGTGCTATGCGCTGATGCGTGTGTCTTATATTAAAACATCAAACAACTACGAGACCGAAATGTAAACAGAATAACTTGTCAAGTGTATTACTTTGTGATATATTAGTAAATCCTATCCTCAATATGAAGGTCCAGGGAAATAAACCTTAAACTATGATGTGAATCCACACACGATTGGCAGTTCCCATCCCAAATTCACATAATTCCGTTATAGCTTATAGTACTTACATAAAAATGTGATTATATTTTCCACTTTGTAACTAGAAAATTCTTAAATTAAGGAATAAACGCTTAATTACACACACACATTGACATAGAAAATAGAAATAAAATGTTCAGTCGCAGTATAACCTCTTGTGATAGAAAAAAAGCAACAACCGAAACGATTAGTTGATTAACATTTATATTTTAGATTAAAGATTAAAAAATTTAAACGAGTCGATTAAAACTAATTGATTACAATAAATATAAATCAAAATTCTTTTAGGCAAATGTGGCCCTCTTGGTTTTGATGTACTGCTTCCAACGTAAATAGCCTTTCCAACGCATCAAGCTCTCACTAGACACACAATGTTATTTGTAAATTGAGATAATATAACTCCTGGTAGCTAAAAGAAATCACGTTGAACCCCGAGAGAGTCTAAATAACACTTCTGTTGTGAAATATTCCAAGAGATACATAACTACATACAGATGCTGACAGAGAGGTTTCTTTCCTTATTGTTTGTGTGTGACAACATATCGTAAACAACTGATTATCGCTTGCTAGCATAAACTGAGCTGTATAACCTTGAACCGAATACTTCGCTTACGTAGCTATGGAAACAATAGCTGATCCCTCTTCTTAGGGCTAGTGGTGGTGTAACTTTGCTGTAAACTGCAGTAAGCTAGTAACGTTTCTGAGTTCGTGACAGTGAGTGAAAGTTTTGTGTTAAAAAGTTAAAATAAGGAAAAACGGTTTGTGCTGAGTGAAATGAAAATTATGGCATACGAAAACTTGCGAGGGAAACTGGGTGTACATTTTGGCGTTAAGCTAAATCAATCTGGTAAAGTGTCTGACAGAAAAAAGAAAGGATTTTCCAAAGTGACTAGGTGAGTATTCACGTAAACTATTATTTGCATGTCAGTCTCACAAATTTTAGTAGATATTGATTTAATGTGTTACTAAACAATTACTTACAAAAGTACTGTAGATCTAATTCAATACATAGATAAAGCATGTGCAGTTTATGCAAACCAAATTTTGAAACTAAATATTTAAAAGTTTCATAAATAATTGAAGAAAAACACAGAGTGTTAAAGTACTTTATAAAATCCTTACACCTAATTTTCGAACAGATACTATTTCGATTAATCGATAGATTAATCGATTAAAGTTACATTATTAATCAACTATAATGTTGATCTATCAACAACACTAATATGGAAATAGCTTTCAGTTATGTTGACTCCGGCCGTGAAAGCCTACATTCTCTCACGGGATACATCTAAACTGTCAATTCTGTGAAGAAAAACAAGACACAACATGAATATTTTAATGAATTCTATAGTTTTACTGCACAAAGTTTTCCTAGTTATGAAAATTATACAAAATTCAAACATTGCGAAAGACTCATAGACTATTCACAGAAAATTCAAGATATGCATTTTAATTTTTCACAAGGTTTAAATATGTGCTATTTTAACAATAAAAAGTAGAGCGCAATTTGAGAAAATTATAAAGTGTTTCTTAGTAAATGGTAACTTAAGATACGTGGCTTTGGTTGGAAAACCTCACCTGACATACTTTAACATATTCTTACTCCAATATATTTACCATTCTTTTGTATTTCGTTTTAGAGTCACATTTTTCACAGAATAACACACGTACTCGGGCATAGTATATGGACAGTTTTACAAAAAATACTTTCTTTTGGTTTATTGACACAATTACATGTATTTTTGGTTTAACATCGATGTGGAAAGTTTGAATGGAATATAAGTACTTCCTTTACACAGTATAGATAAGTTTTACAGGAACTACAAATAATTGACCTTTAGAAGGCTTTCACTGCTCTTAATGTTTGTCGATTTCAACGCAATATTTAGATGTGTCCATGTATTACCTCCAGATTCTTATACACAGGGTTCCATTTATCACTAGAACAAAATGAAAAGCTGTTGCATAAAATATATACAACTGCAAGTGAAATAATCTAGACAATACTGTGTCATTATATATTAATGCGATACAAAAGTTAAAATATATAATTATTATTTAGTAGCTTAGAGCTACTTCAGCACCATGAACCCTCTACTAAAACAAAATGATAGGTAAACTAACCACAAATGTATTTAAATTAAACCTAGGATTGCTCAAGCATAGCTTCTTGAATGTTGTAGAGTTCTGCCAGAGACACAGTCGTCCAGAGTTCTGATGGTGAAGGCGTGCGGCTTTTGTCACCATAAGTGGCAAGCTACAATAATATATTGCATAGAATGATTGGTAATATGGTTAAAGGCCTTATTTTTCGAAATAAATCACGAAGGACATTTCTCTCCAGTCTATGTAAAGCTGCACCTCAGAGGGTAGAAAGATCCTGACAACATGATGGTTGTGAATTTTGAATGGAATATATATTTCTACAACTACAGAAAGGAGCAATATTTGATTTATCGACATATAAATCGTATCTACTGTCTACCCATCACAAGAATCCCAGCGGGATGTAGGGGAGAGGAGTTTATACTATTTATCTGCTTTGTTAATAGATCTGTTTACTACGAAATGAGTGTATGACAGTGCATATGAGTCTACCCTGCTGCGAGATTTAGTGCCTGTTTCAATAACTGCAGTAAGAGATATTATGCATGCGTGATTTATGTGACAACACTGTGCATTTTACACGAACCTGTCATCTTTATCATAAGCGGAAAGCGAGCATAAACACAGCAGAAGTGATTAGGTACACATTCCTCTGCCTTGCCTTCTTGTGGTGGGCAGACAGTGTATGTGCCCAGCACGGATCATAAAAGTGGCACAGAAGTTAATCCATAGTCTTAAATAAGACCCTTTTACCCACCAGTGTAATAGAAACGATTTCTTAGCTGATGGATTGTGAGATCCCTCCCTCCCTCGCCCTTTCTCTCTCTTTCTTTCTCACATAGAATAACGAGCAACACTGGTACTCCAAGACCCCAAAAATCTTTAACTCTAGCATACACGCAAATAATATTGCCTCTTATTATTCCTATGATTATTATGAGTGACAATAATTAATTAAATGTTAACAGCTAATTTTTGCTTATTCATATGTTAAGGCTTTTGAGATATTCGGCTCTTGGACACTCCTGTCTTAAACGTACACCTACTCAGATATAGATATGGCAGACAATTTTATGGTTCAATTTCTCCGCCGGTATGTAAACTGTGTGGAATGTGATAAGAGGTAAATATTTTTCCAATAAACCTCTTCTCGAAAACAATAGAGTGCCCCTGGGAAGCGAATTGAATCCTGGGAAACAATCGATTACAGCATCGATATGTAAATAACGTGACCGGTCTGCCAATTCGTGAGCACGTTACGCCCTTTTGACCATCTGATACGGAGAAATAGGAGTTGTTTTTTGGTTAAAATCGTTCCAGCGTACTGACCTCTGACTTTTTGAGAAAATAAATTCCTCCGCAAAAAGTCGCATGTCTTGTCGGTAGCAGAAACAACATTCGAGAGGTCATAGGTTGCAATTCTGAGCCGGCGCGTGCCTAGCACGGACTACACTGTAGAGGAGCAAACATACAATGAAGAAACGTTACTGAAAAGTAAACATTTACATATATCATTGCTACCAACATTATTGTCACAGCCTGCATTTTGCTCCCTTTAACGTTAATTAATGTAGAAGAACCACTGCATTCGATCCAGAAATTTATACCCAAGTTTCAACGGAATTTTATCTTTAGACGTTCACTCAAATCCCTACAGAGAGTAAGCAAAGCGTACAGGATGGTCTTCCGAAGAAGTGGCAGCACATTCACTTGTTTATACCTAATGCCTTAAACTAGAACGATTTTGTTATAAACATATGGGAGGGTAGAAAATATAACGAACGCCTTTAGGCCGCTGACTGGTGGAGGGAAATTCCTGTGTGTTTTCTGTAGCGGGATTATGGTGCTGATGGGAAGATGGTGGTGTTCTCGAAGCCCCGCGTTGCGGCGATCATGTGGAACGGGATTATTCTCACCTGATGTCCCGCGTTGTGACTGGAGTTGTGGGTTGTATTCAGCCGCCCGGGAAGCCGATGACGAAGCCGCAAGTTGCTAACTCTTTTTGGTCCAATCTGGCACTCATACGAGGTACGTCCAGAAAGTAAGTTCTGTTTGGTAATAAAATTAAATTGTGTACAGATACAGAAAAATTATTTATTGCACAAAACTCTACAACTCTTAAACTACTTTTCTACATAACTGCCGAAATTTTGCAGGCAGTCATAGCGAGGTACAAGTTTTTGTATACCTTTTCCATAGACGTTTGCCGCCTGTGTCTTTAACCAGTTGGAAACATTTTCTTTCAGCTCTTCGTCATTGTTGAAGTGTTGACCGCCAAGGAAAGATTTGAGATGCAAAAACAGATGAAAGTCACTAGGAGCGAGGTCAGGGCTGTACGGGATGTGGTCAAACACGTCCCAGCCAAATCCCTGAAGGATATTTTTCGTCGCATTTGCAGTGTGTGGTTGTGCGTTATCGTGAAGAAACACAACACATTTTGACAGCATTCCTCGGCGCTTATTCTGAATTGCGCGGCTCAATTTCCTAAGTGTATTGCAATAAACATCTGCTTTCATTGTTTGACCGCGCGGTAAGAAATCAATGAGTAAGTTGCCTTTCTTGTCCCAGAACACTGTGCACATCATTTTTCGAGGTGTCAAGATTTGTTTCGGCTTAACCTTTGCCGGGGATGAGGTGTGCCTCCATTCCATTGATTGACGCTTACTTTCAGGGGTGTCGTAAGAAACCCAAGTTTCATCTCCTGTGACTATCTGTGTCAGAAATTCTTCGCCGCCTTCATCATAACGGGTCAAAAACTGAAGTGCACTACCCATTCGTTTTGTTTTGAGTTGCTCAGTAAAAATATTTGGCACCCAACGTAAACAAAGTTTACGAAATTTCAGTTTTTCAGTAACAATTTTATGAACTAGTGATCATGAGATTTAGGGAAATTCCATAGAGAGAACACTAATTGTAAACTTGCTGTTTTCCTGGATCTTGTCATCAATCGCGTGAACCAGTTCTTCTGTAACCAAAGATGGACGCCCACTTCGTTCTTCATCGTGCACTTCACTACGTCCTTCATTGAACTGTCGGACCCATCTTCTCACCATTGTATCACTCATCGCATTTGGTCCGCAAACATCGCAAATTTCTCGATTAATTTCAATTAGTTTCACTTTCCTAGCATTCAGAAAACGAATCACAGATCTGATTTCACAAGCGGCGGGATTTTCAAACAACACCGACATTGTAAACAAGCATAACAAAGCGTACGTGGCTGACAGCGATCTCACAATGGCACACGTTTCTTCTCCTTGATACAGAGCGTCTACCGCGCATGTGCGGAACTGCGACCGCAGCGCTGCAGCGGACATAAATTGAAACAGAACTTACTTTCTGGACGTCCCTTGTATATCGATGTATATAAAAAACTCTCCGGATCTGCTTCAGTCTGAGCTATGAGAACTCTTAATTTTCAGACAAGGTCGTGAGTGAACGGATACATTTTCTTAATAAGCTCCGATACCAATAAATTCTTTTTACTTTAAAAGTATCAAGATATTCAATTTAATTTGTATTATTTATACAATCTTTCGTATAAACTTGACAATAGTATTGTATACCTTGATTAAAATTATCAGAAAATGGATATTAACTCTTTTACAAGGTTCCGTCGCGGCACTGAATTTACGTCTTAACGTTCTTCCATCAAAAGACGCCTTCTTTCCTAGATGTTTTTCCAAAAGTATTGATTTTTCCTTCTCTCGTTGCCATCACTACCAATCAAACTTAATTTTTACTGGTCACACATTACATATTACATAATCTCATTTTTAAAACTACCAGTCATAAAACATTCACATCATATCGCTTACATGTTGCGTCATTTCATGACCTACTGAATTTTAACAATTTCCAGTCTTATTCATTTTAACATGTCCATATCGATTCTTAAATCATTAAACATTTTAAACAATTTTACAATTCTTGGAGCCTAAACCAAAACAATATTTTATTGTACATTAACCTCCTCTATAAACACTCCCGAATTTCCCTCCACAACTTAGTGGCTTTGTCTATCCTTTTCTTCACTTTCATTTGTTTACAATAGGACAGTTCTAGTTTTGAGACAATTTATAGCCATTATTACGGTACCATCTAAGCAAACTGGCGTTTCTTGAAGGGGTATGTTTCCATGACATAACGTCCGCCCCCATTGTTTCATTAATCAGCAAGGTTTTCCCCTTCGCCTAAAAGCTGAACTTAGAGAGATAACTTGTTGCCGTGTTACGCGGTGTGTAGTGTGCAGTTCATTTGTATTGTCTTTATTTTCTCATGTATTGTTAGTTTTTGAATGGTAGTGTACTTAGTTTATGAATGTACGAGTATTAGATTTATTAAATGCAAAATCCATGCGAGATTATTACGGCCCACAGTTGGCATATCCTCTAATATACAGATCAGCGCACCAATTCTACTTCTCCGCTTCGAATGAACTGTCAGGGATCCCAGGTTGTTTCAATGACATAGTAGTAAACTGCTAATTGCTTAATAATGCATACACGAGTGAATGTTCAGTTACGTATTTTCATATTATATAGCTGTTATTTAGTGATAGTTATGTGCAAAACTGTTACTTGAGTGAATACAACTTATAAATGCCCACTGCCCACCTCCATAGCTTGGGCAGTAGGGTGTCTGCCCCACGTTCAAGAGTTCCCAAGTTTATACCTCGGTCAGGGTGAGTTATCTGGATGAGATTTATCTCCGGGGTTTTCCCTTATCCTGAAAGAGGATTTTCGGGTAACATAGACAGGGTCTCGGGGCCCTAAAACTCACCACTCACTCACTAGACAGGGTCTATGGAACCTGGGCTCATCTGAACATCATTTCACCCATTTCATTCACTGTTCAATATGACTAAGTTAGAGGACGTTATTTAAAAGGAGCGCACAAGTAATTGCAATATGTCTGCGTGTTTCGCAGACGCGCGCGCGTATGTTGTGACATTCAATTTTCCGCAACGGAACGGTTTAATAAAAGCTGAAGTCCGCATAGTAAACTGAGAAACAGTAGACATACACAGGTACTTCGTCACTTGACTAAGTATCTTACAAAGGTAATTAAAAACAACCTGTAAATGCAATCAAGAATACAAATGAGTGTAATTGAAGCAGCATTCACCGAACTGAAAATGATGTCAAAGAGATGATCCCTGTGTTGAATAAATTAAAGAACCAGGATAAAAATGCGTATAACTAGACATAATATAAATTCAAAATTGCCGAATGTAACATGGGTGTTCTAGAGGCAATATTGCAGATGAAATCATAGGTCTCTAAGCTCCAAACAAACAAACAAACAGAAAATATAGTACGTATATTGTTAAGAAGGCCAATGTTAAAAAGATGGGGGACTGATATGATGACGTTCTCCAAGATTCTACAGGTTGTTTCAAAAGGACACTGAACGATTATAGCCATTACGTAGTACTAGTCCGAATTTCGGTGTCGTAGCTTCCAAGTTCTGTTAGGTATAAATTTATGCAGTGTTAAATATTACATGATTTTGTGATTAGGCAGCGCAGGAACCACTGGTGTGCGAACCTCAACAGTTGTTATTGGGACGCACCAGTCACGAAAACAAAAACATTACTCCTTGATGTTTATCAATGACCCTAGCCTACCTTTGAGGTAATGGTAGACACAAAGGGTAGTTATTTGTGCAAAAGTCGACTAATACCTTGGATAGTTGCAAGGTTGCCCTTCAGTGTAAAACTACCATTCCGTCCTAACAGCGACGAATTTTAGCGTACTTAGATAGCAAATCCAAGCAATATGGAGCGCTATACGAACGCCGAAATAACGGATATGATTTTGATGGATGGAGGAGCTGAAGGGAGTTCAACGAACGCAAGATTAATTTAGTTTCATTAAAAATATGAATTCATTGAAAATATCAATGATAATATTGATTTGTTTAACTTCAGAGCATTTTGTTATGATCTGAATTGTACAATAATTTCAACCACTTACTGTAAATATCAAAAGCTTCCCTTTCAGTTACAAATGCTTTATTTAATATTATCAAACACGTTAGTAAAATGCTCGTCTCATTGCATAAGGCATTTAGATTTTGTTAATTTATCTACAATTCTTTGATGTTGTTTTCTGTTCTGTTTATCATTTAATGCTTCCATCCTCAACCTCACTAACATTAACTTCCCTATAAAAGGTATAAGCTGCATATGTCCACCAGCTTATTTGGTGTCATAGACTGCTATAATTGAATTTTGGTACACGTTAAACACTCATAAGCAACAATTAATCAGTAGCTTCTTTATTGCGGTTTCATAATACAAAAAATTCTTAATGGTAGCAAGCAAGCTACTGCGGAGTATGCGGGTATGCTTACAAACAGCTATAGCACGCGGCACGGCATGTGACCTAACCTGCGAACTCCGACAGCGTGAGGCACGCGTTGTTGCTCCTGTCACTGCCTTATCCACACTTATTCCGGAGCATTTTTATGCGGCTCCATTGGCGGTAAAAACTATCCATATGTGTCACATAAAAGCTGAGCAACTACTTCTATATGTTCGTACGGCGTCGTTTTGAAATATCCTGTATATTTCTGATAATAAGATCTGAGGGATGAATATACTGTCTAAGCAATGATTTATTTCCACCGCACTCGGAAACTCTCATAAGGAATTTAGAAAAGGGCATCAAATTCCTTATGCCCTGTACTACCATGCTACAAGTGCATTGGGATGTTTCTATTTTTCGAAAGTGAACACAACGAACTAAGGAAGAAATGCTGTTTAACCCAAATAATATACTTGTGTTGATCATTTGTCCACTGTTGATTACCTGCACCTTTTTGTGCTTCAATTTGTCTACATATCTATTTTTTTTTTTTTTTTTTTTTTTTTTTGTAATTTACGTACTCCAACGTTAAGTCATATCGGAAGATGAATTGGTGAAATGATGCTCAAATGAGCCCGGGGTCCATTGAGCTTAGAGCTACCTAACATTCGTCTTGAAGGATAAGGGAAAACCCCGGAAATAACCTTATCACGGTAACTCACCCTGACCGAGATTCGAACTCGGGACCTCTTGAACGTGAGGCAGACACACTACCATCTACGCTACCGAGGCGGGCACTACATATCTATAAAGCTTGTTTCGTCTTAATGGGAAATTGTGAAAACAAATCAGAATTTCCTCTCACGTTCTTTGGTGAGCAAAATTCGCTCTGTTGCAAAATTATCTGAAAATTTCCATTACGCAATAAGGACTCAAATGGAACATAAAATTGAGATTGTTGGCGGTAAAATTCCTGTTCCACTGGAAAAATGATGTGATGAATCTAAGTGAAGTTAGTCTTGGAGAAATATCTTTGGTTTATTGTTTAGCGGGATACATTATACGACCTGGATTGAAAATATCAACATGCAAGCTGCATTGCACTCTTCTCCGCACCAAATCAATAGCAAATATTCCTGCTTCCCCAATACTAATTCAACAATTTGATTTTAGTAAGATACCTGCATGTCCTGCGCCGTGGTGCAGCGGGCTAAGCTAGCATGCCTTGGTCCCTGGCCACGGAAAGCGGCCCGGGTTCGATCCCATCCAAGTGGTGGGGATTTTAGGTGTACACAGCAATAAGGTGTACACAGCAATAAAGCGAAACCAGCACCTATCAGGTGATTTACACGTGGAGAAGATATATGACCATCGGTGTGCCGAGTTCTACAGCATTTCTCATAGGTATATACATCTCCTTAGGTTCAATTGTAAACCCTTAACACTTACACACACCCGTAAGTTTTATCTGGAACTTCGGAAGTTTTAAGTGGACTTCTTGTTTTAGTGCTATCAGTAAATATCTGACACTAAAGACATAATCTATCTACTCAATTAAACATTATCCGTTACTGGTCGTTTCAAAGTATATAAAAGTGTAAACAGCGTTTGCTTACTTATTACAATAAGTGTTCATAGTAATATTTGAAGCTAAAAACTTAAATGTTTAAATTTTAAATATCAATGACATACAGTCATGGAATATTTTGGAGAATCTAGAAGGCCAAATGCTTTGGAGTAAGTAAACACGTTTCCATTTGTTGCTATAAAGATTTTGATTTCTGCACTTCCCAAGACAGATTTGTACGTTTCAGCAAAGGTACACGAGGAAAACAACAGGCTGTAATAAGCTTACAATAATACATGCAACACTTTCTAAAGGAAAGTTATGTTTGACAACCTTAAAATGGGTATGCAAAAGAGACCACTTTCATTAATTCTAGTATTGGTTTTGCTAACCTGAAGGTATCGGCATATTTCCAAGTCAACTCTAATGAAATTCAAAGTATTATTCCACTGTAGCTTCTTAAGGAAATACACATCCAATCATTAGTTTTGTGACTCGTTTTAAGTTCACACAATTTCTCAATTCTCCTTCTTGTTCTTGTTGTTTTTCCAAATGCTATATTTGGCCTATAAATATTAGTAAATGCCATGTATTGTTCGTTTTTGTTAAAGAGAATTAATGTTTCTTTTCGATTTAAATTCACTAATAGATATTCCTGTGTGAATTAAATTTCAATGATTACATTCAGTAAATGGAGTTACGAATATTGGTTATGTCAGCCCCCCGTAAACGTAGGATGATCAGCAATGAATGAAGCTCCCATCGCACGCGTCTGACATTGTGCAAAAATTTACTACATTTCAATTATTTAAAACTATGTATGAATAATGCTTTCTTGCTGCTTCCATAGTGCCTATATACTCCACAATATTTTGTGTGCGATTGCTATATGTAAATAAGGAGGTTGGAAAATATTTTAACGGAATGAAGTCAAATGGCATAGGGTAGGACCAAGCATGGTGTTTCACTTGTCTAATTGAAATAGAGTACTTATTTGGAGGCCTATTTTATGAGACCCACTCACCTCTTTTGGAATATAAGAAAGCAACCAATTTAACTATCATAAACCAACAAAACCAACTTTATGTTGCTGACTCAGCTAGAATCTTTCCTCATGAAGTTTTGCAAATACTATGCTCCCTAGGACTATTTCCAGCCTTGTTTCCCCATAAACCTTATACTTAGGAATACAGTTAAATAATAGCGTGATGATGAACCAATTTAAACAAAACTTACACGGTACTCTTTGAAAGAAAGGGTGAACAAAAGTGTGTGTGAGTGAGAGGGAGAGAGGGAGGACACAAGTAGCATAACTAAAAGAAGATAAATATCGTAGATACCAAAAATGGTACTCAAATTCAGCATTTTTCGAAATTGCGAAGCAATTTTACAGAAAATTTCTTTTTCCTGTCTTGGCTAAGAAACTTTATTAAAAGACAATTTTATAACTAATAAACTATAAGTATATATAAAAAGTATAATCCATACAAAAATAAGAGCTAATTGAACTGTGAGACATTAGCCATTTTCGAAGCAGATTGAACTGCCATCTCCAAAACTTGTTACGTCATTTATTTTTATACATTGATTCATTATTAATAACAACACTAATATAGGATATGCAAGCTGTTGTTTTCTGTCTCCAATCATGCATGCAACCAAGTTAATATTGGTTAATTAAATATTATTTTTGGTCAAAATTTAAGTATATAGAGTGTAGTTATTTTTATATGAATATGGTAGTCCTTAAGAGATTGAGTGAAACTGCAACAATTGAAAACTCCGTGTATGAAATATCGGATTCATTAAGTCATTATAATGATAAATACACAATCAAAAGATACACCACTATTGCAATCATTCTTCCTTTAAGATTTTTGATTTGTAAATTTATTCATTATCTCGCAACACTATCTTACATTGGAAACCTTAAAACAACGTAAATTAATAGGAAACTTTTGTATTATCGAGGCATATTTGTTAAAATATTATCGAAAGAAAACATAACTGAAATAGTTCTGCATATTTAAAGCCTTATAAATTGAATATTTTCGTCTATACTTCATTAGGATTTTAGTCATCAGAATGAGCATGCATGGTAAGTAAGTGATTTATAAATTAATGACAGTAAATTGAAGTAATTTTATTACTTATAACGATATAACAATATAACTTTTATATCTGATAATGGGTTCAGGCATTCAATTCTGAATATTCCAGTTCAAAACTTGAATCAGTGACCACTGACGTCTAAATCAGATTATGGTACAGGGTTCGCAATTTTTGGACACTAAGTTGAGACCTAAATTATTGTTTCTGCTTTCTAAACTGAAGAAACGAGGAACATCCTCAAACAATATAGAAGGGTGGCTGATCCCGTAGCTAAATAGGTAGGGCACCTGCATGCAGCGCTTGGGGACCCGGGTTCGATTCCCGGCAGTGAGAGTGGGGATTTTTCTGCGACCAAGATAATTCCTCATCTTCCTCAGAGTCTGGAAGTATGAATGAGAGTGCGAATGTATGCGTGATCTAATGATTAAAACCCATCGAATACGAGCTAATCCCTTCGATATGTTCCAAAGGAGAACGGCCGTCGATATGACCACTGGAGTTAAAGGCGCGGTATAAATGGAACAATTAAAAATGTATATAGAAAGACGTCCTGCGCTATGACTTTGGCTTGCAATAAATTAAATTAAACATGTATATAAATACTAGTTTTATTTTCGCTTAATTTTATTAATACCCATGCTGTCTATTAAACGTTCTATAAACACATAAAAACCGCTTGTGGTTTCACTTACTCGGTTACTTGCGATACATAAAATGCAATTGCGATGTTTCTGTTGACAACATGCTGATTTCTAAGTTGTCTGCATACATTCCCTCTCAATTTGAGAATCTAGCTAGACAATATCAGCTAATGTCATGACACATGTAATTGAGCTGACTGATTCTGAGATGGATAAAATTATACAGAAAATTCGAATGTATTGAAATAACTCACTTGTATGAATAACAGTTTTCTGATAGATTTGTCATAACATATGTAATTATTTTCAGTGAATCACTTTACTTGGATATTTCTGCCAAAATAATAGCTCCTGTGAAACAAGCAATGCCAAGAAAAACTTAGTATATTATCGCTTCTTTTAGTCTTTCGGCAATTTATCAACGACATTCCTTAATTGCTTCTAGCTAGCGATACAGTTTGCAAAACATAGAAAGTTGATTAGCTTGGGTATAAGAAAGGTTTAGTGGCAAAGCGTGTGGTCGAGAGCAATTTATCAAAATTAAATAAAAAAATAATAGTGACTTGCTGCTGTATTGAGGTCTAATATATGCGAGAAAACAAATCACAGGCTATTTCACCGCCAGGGGTTCAACACGGCGTGCGGCGACAAAAGAAGTGCGAAACCCGAACCTGACCCGGACACCTCAATAAATTATGTGCAAAAAAGCCTGCTTCCTTCCGCACCATTCCCTTGGAGGGCTACCATTTTCGGTATAAAACCTGTTCTCTTGCCAGCAATTACTGTCTCTACAACCTACTTAAAGTGCTAAATAAATCAACTTGGGTGCGTCGCCATTTTGAGCCCCAGGAATGTCTATGCATTGCCACGTTATTAGCAAATTGTCGTGTAGAGACAGGGCAAATTCAAGTGTTAGGAATTTCAACAGGAAAGGGCGCAGACATGATTAATGTAAATCCTGGCCATTTAAATGCAGATTAAGGGTCTGGTAGCTGAAAATTTACATTTAACTCAAATGACCATTAAATATTTAGTGTTTGTACAAATATTTCATGTTACCTTTTCATTTTGCCAACAAATAAATTGTTGACAGTCATTTATTAAAATAAGTGAAGCAGTACTTTCTTAAAATGAATTTGCATTGGAGAACGACACCTCGCAGTGTAATTACGTTAAAGACTACTTTTGGGGTAACATCTAAGTCAAATATACACATTTTGTGCTTCTGTAAGTAAGTTTATAAAAATTAAAGTAAATGTTGTTCAGAGAAAGGTTACATATGTAATAAATACCCCCCGAACGCACTTATTAGGAAAGCTAGTTGTAAAGATTATGTCATATTTCGCCACATAAATATCAATGACGTTATTTATAAAGGATAAACATACAACAAAAGGTGATATAATTTATTTAACTGCAGACACTAAGCAACATTCTTTTGTGTGTTGAAGGATTAGCAACGAATATTTCTTCTTCCGCTTGTTGTCTTGTGTTGGATTCTACCGATCTTTCAGCCTTTATACTGAGAGTTTGTTTTGGGCCCGTTGCGAATATGATAGGTGAAACATCGGCAAAATATCAATACAAATTGAAATTGCTGTTAAAAAGAGAAAAAAGAGGAGGAAGAGGAAGAAGAAGTATAAGATACGGACAGCGGCCATAGATGCCTCCTCACTCAATGTTCAAAATGCGTTCACGAGCAATTGCTCAGTATGTGTTGTATTTTCTTCAAGTTCCCATCACCTCGGTGTACAGATGGCATATCTAACGTTCAACCTAGATTTCCCAAATTCCAATCTCTTTTGATATGATTGGCTGGATGAGATTTATTGTTTCTTTTTCTTCCTCTTCCTAAAGATGTCTTTATTCTCTTACGACGAACACGCGGTAAATCTCAGAGGTCCACAAACTCATTCGAGCAAGTTTTCAGCAATTTTATTCAATATTTTTAAAAATTTGTACCTATCATTTAATAATAATTCCTTTGTTATTTAGCACTGCCACAAGATTTCTCAAAGTTCTCGCATTTCGTTTCGTCGCCGACTGAATTTTGCTTATTGCACAATTAGTTCTGTTCTCATAATTATCAGGGCGAGTACTCATAGATTAAATTGGTCCTTAATACATGTTTTTAAAAGAAGAAAAAGAAGAGGTCCTGCTTTTAATACGGAATATAAACGTATAAAACTTGAAATATATGACGATTACATACAATTTGCTTTTGGAACTTCTACAAAACGTTTATGCTGGATTTTAGATTGCCTTCAGGAAACCTTTCAAGCCACAAATCCGCTGCAGTGTAAAAGTTTCATCCAAAATTTCTCATCCTTTTAGGTGGATGAATTTTACTTCAACCTGCCATCCATCATTTCCTGAGAATAAGCGAAAAGATTGCCTTGTGTGTTAAAAGATTTACTGTTACATCTACTTGAATTCAAGGCTTAAACATTTTATTTTTCTACAAAATTCAATGATACGTTTACTGAAGTACTCTCAGAGATAGCTGGCAAATATGTTCATTTTTGAATGCCTACTTGCATTTGTTTCCTTCTGGTTATTTAGAAGCAGCAGAAGAAAAACAGGTTGCTGACTTCAGCAGCCTGTTTGCTGACTTCTTTGTTATTTACAGTAAACATCAACGGCAATTTGTTTAAAGAAAGAATTCTATTGGAAAATTATCTACAGTGGATTGAAATTTCCAGATGACCGAGAACGGAAACAAAGTCATTCCGAATGTTAAGCTAATGAATACGCAAATAAACAAAGCTTTCGTTATTATTGCATTGATTCGGAAACATTCTTTGTAGTTCCAATAAGTTTAAAATGCATAAATAATAAATTTGGTAATATTTGAAGATTATACGTATTTTTAAGGTTCACTTAAAGCGTGTGCACGGTCTCCGATAAGAAAAAATCAGCATATCTATGTATATGCTTAGTCCCTAAATCGCCAGTGTGTCCTATAAGATACATAATTTATTTTGCATTCAATTTGGCCATGAATCTACATTTTCGCTCCTCTTGCTGTTGTATCTTAAAGATTACACCTTAGTGCAGGGCTTTGTAGAGTGCTGCTATCTGTGACAGTTTTCAGTAACCAGAACAAGAAGCTGGAAACAACAGAAGGGTACAAAACGGCTGTCTGCTTGAAGTATGCGTGCTCTGCTGAGGTAAATATCACATAATATTGGCATTAATTGATTGAAATAAGTAGTGTTTTTATGTTATATGATCTCTTTAATAAACTGTACAACCATTATGTCATTTAAACCTAAGGAAAATTTATCTCTTAATAATTGTATTGTTATTCAAAAATCTTGTAGGATACACTACCAAGTAGGGCACAAACAATATGATTCAAATTATCTAAAAGATTTTGCAATTCATGTAATTAAGTGATTTAATTCACAGAATGTGTTGAAATGTATATCAAAATACAGTGTATAATGAATTTAAAGACTACGAGGACTACAACTGAATAATAATATTGTTTTTCAGGGGGACAAATACTACAGAACAAGCGGAGAAGTGATGTTAGCCGTGGTACCAGTTCCAAGGGCTGATTCAGATTTAGAAGGGATGAAGGCTATTCTGGAAATGAAGTTTCGATATATATCAGGGGATACGAAAATTCCTAAGTATTTTGTGGTTGAAAATTAAGTTGAGGATGACCAAAATGCAGAGCTAAATACTATTGAAGAATAGCTTTTTGTGTTTCTGTTGCTAGAGATTTAGGAAGTGGTGATACAATACAAGAAGGAAACAGTTATACAAGCTGAAGATCAACGTAAACCTTCAGGGATGCCCAAGCATTGAATGAGGCCAATGTCGAAACAAAAAGGAGTTACAATTATGCATTTTATTGATGATTCTTGTAGTATATTACCATAGCGTCCGTACACATTTTCGTATTCCTTTTCTTAATGAATTTTTGTACATTTTTATTACAGATGGAAAGATGACGACTTTTCATAATTTCTGAAAGTATTTCAGAGGGACTGTAGTATTTCAAGAAACATTTTGGTGCGTCAATAATGTATGGCTCCTGAAGAGCTTTAAATTTGCTTGATAGCAACTCCAAGCCAATAGTATTAAAGAATTTCCACCTGTTAGTCATTCAGGGTATAAACTTTAAGAACAAAAACCGAGGGTGCCCTTCAGCTGAAAAACTCGATAATGTTAGGCATTTCCTTGCTAATGAAAAGAAAAATGGTGGTACAGGTACTCTCAAAAGGGACAGACAACAGTGTCTTGTAACTTGAGATTATTTTACTGAAAAAAGTAACTATTTTATAGCTTTTTAAAGCAAATGATTATGTAACTGTTTTAAAATCTAGTGTAAATGCTTCTTGATATGCATTCTAAAGAATACACGCTAACAAATTACAAATGTACATGGTTAAGGCAGTGTATCTTTTTGGATACGAGTTAAAATTTGGAATAAAATTATTATTCATATTCGCATTTGTATTATTAATGTACATAAGTTCGTTTCACAAAAAGGTATTTTCAGGCACAAACTATTTTTTCATGTTTTTTAGGTTTGCCAATTTAAGTGTTAGAAGCTGCTGGTTTTGCAAATGTCAGTAACGCGTCGCTTTTTTATTTTGCCTGAGTGCGTTCTAGAAACAGATCTACTTTCCTCAGATCTTAAGATATTATACAGAAATAATCCTGTACTTTTTAATTAAATACGTTACATTCTAAAGATATAATTGGTGTCTAACACAGTTGCTTATGGGAGACAGGTCCAGCATTACAACTCATCCCTAACTTTACCTTAGGATGTTGTCGCAACTGGCATGTATCACCTACAGAATGGCATGCAGAATGACATGATAGTCCACAAACTTGCTAATGGCTTTAGTGTTCACAGTGGTATGTACACTCAGTATAACAGCAATTTAAAAGCTAATTTAATGCAGGTGTCTCATTTTAAATGCCGTAACAAACACATATCAGACTTTCACAACAGCTATTCAGTTGTTTCACGAGACATGTAATCTCATCAGCATTTAGAAGTGAGCTATAAGACGTAATTATGTTTAGTACTTTCAAGTTAAACCTTACTATGTTTGCAGTTCTTAGTTGTAGATCCACTAGAAGATACCTGCGATTCAATAAGTTAGGCAATGTTCGCCGAACATGTTCAAATAAGTGTTTACATTATTTTACTTTCTCTAGCACTCGTTTATAGTAGCTGGAAAATGTATATCATTCAACCCAAAATGTGTACATTGAGATTTCACGAAAGTATATGTTCACAGTTCTGTGAGTTAATAAAAAATATGAAGGGAAAAAAGGGAAAGGTGCAGGTGAAAAATGCTTCGTAACTTTTAATTTAAAATGACTCTGTCAAACGTTATTAGAATGCATTATGATAAAGATAATTACATCATAATAAAATTGAAATAATCTGTTTTATATTATTGTCTAGTGATAAATTATCAGACATAAAACAAGGTGTTCAAAAAATATCTGTAACTCTTTAAAACACGTAATTTGTTTCCAATTTAATTTTTTGGTACTACTATTTTTATTGGTTTGAATTTCCCAAATTTGCTACATTTTGAAAATGAATCATTATTCCATTGTTTCTCACGATGTGATAAAAAAATGAATTAAGGCCAGTGTATATCCAGCCGTATAATACTTAATAATTGCTTTGGATTCTGTATGCTGCCTTGAAATTAGAAAAAAATTAATGAAAATATTTGTGTTTTATGCCCATTAAATTGAAGTAGACAGATAACACATTTTTCAAGAACAGAAGCTACACAATAACAAATAACATTGGCTAGAGTTAGGTGAATGCAGCGCATTAATAGTTTTTCTATGTGTATAATTTCCACCGCTTCAAAATATACCTAAAATATATTTAAGTATGTTTTTGATATGTATAGATACTTCAGTAAAATAAACAGTAAACCCAAGGGCACTGTAGCATTTACAACACATAGGTAATTTGGATGCAAAATCTATGTAAATATGTGGGAGGAATTATTCGCCTGTTAATTGTATAAGTCTAATAAATCCCCATATTACAACTATGATCCAAATTATATAAATATAGTGCTAAGTGGCTCACGCGCTGGCCTATTGAAAATATTAACAATAACCATATTTATATAATAAATTACTTAAGTATTCCAAGTATTACTGTAAGTATAGCATATTATTATTATTATTATTATTATTATTATTATTATTATTATTATTATTATTATTATTATTATTATTATTATTATTATTATTATTATTATTATTATTATTATTATTATTATTATTATTATTATTATTATTATTATTATTATTATTATTATTATTATTATTATTATTATTATTATTATTATTATTATTATTATTATTATTATTATTATTATTATTATTATTATTATTATTATTATTATTATTATTATTATTATTATTATTATTATTATTATTATTATTATTATTATTATTATTATTATTATTATTATTATTATTATTATTATTATTATTATTATTATTATTATTATTATTATTATTATTATTATTATTATTATTATTATTATTATTATTATTATTATTATTATTATTATTATTATTATTATTATTATTATTATTATTATTATTATTATTATTATTATTATTATTATTATTATTATTATTATTATTATTATTATTATTATTATTATTATTATTATTATTATTATTATTATTATTATTATTATTATTATTATTATTATTATTATTATTATTATTAATCCATCTAATGCAAGTATATAAAACAAGAAAAGTAACAGTTACTGTGGGGGAACTCAGGCTATTATGCAGCTCCATATGACAACCAGAATAAAAAGGTCTAATGATATTTTCATCTAAAAAAAGTTAAAACCGTATTACTACAATCCATATCGGACCAGGGCCTGCCAAACCAACTGCCGGTCTCACGCCCACATACACAAGGTAGAGGTGGGTGATCATCCAACCCATACGGGGAGGAGATGTAATCAGCATATCAACATCTCCAGCCGGAAAGTTGGCTTTCATGACCAGTGTTGCCTACCTATTGCAAGTTCCTCAATTTCCTCATGATGTTGAGTGGGCACCGGTCCTATATCCGGGACTTAAAATCCGCAATCCCAGGGGTAAATCGAACCCGGGCCGCTATCCGTGGCAGGGAGCAAAGCAATGATGACTTAGCCCACTACGCCACGGCGCAGGACGACCTTCACATCTGCTTTAGTTTATTGGTGGATATAAATCTATTCTTATGAAAGCGTATTTTTACCCGTTTCATATTAATTCAGAAAACGTTTACAGAAACAGGCTTATTTATAGATACAAAGTGAACTGTATTGTTCAAATATATAAAACTAGACGCCATCTGCTGGCATAAAAGTGCCATACTCTTTTCAGAAAATCACCTACTGAGCTCGATAGACAAACTATTAAACAATTCTAACAATGAATAACGTTTATCTCGCAAACAGCTTATGCAGTAAAGAAAATTATTTGAAATAAATTGCATATTTCTAATAGGTATAATTTTCTTTTCCTTTTTGTGTGGTCCGCTTTCGTCTGTCGCTTAATGTTTATCAGATAAACAAGCTTATAGAAAAGTGCTTTCGAATGAATATTACTTAAAGTCTACTACCACGAAATTAAATATTTATATATTATATAAATATATAAATATTCATATATTATTAAATATATAAATATATAAATTGTATTTGAATATATATTTTAAATAAGAAATTTAATTAGAGCAATTTTTGAGAAAATAACTAGTTTGAAAAATATTCTGTGTAAAGAGTGTAAGAGGTCGAAAGATTTTATTGAAAATCTTTGTGTCTCATTTTTGGAGGATCTTCTTCCTTTTTTTGGTTTAGGCCATGGAAGATAGTGAATGAAATACCAAATTCGGAATTTAACATTTTTTTTTTTAAAGTTATGCTGTTTAAACACACACAAACGGGCCATTTTTTAAAAACTGCTCTCAAAATGGTTATTGTACATCTCTCAGACGCAATTGGAGACCGTGGTTATTTAGGCAACTTCTTTGCCCTTCCTGTGTTGCGTGATGAATAAGCGTGTAAGGGGCGAAGATTCGCTCAGCTGAAATTGGCAAAAGTGGAATACTAGGTTGTACTCTGTCCACAGTTTTGCCGGAAAGTGTAGTGAGTGCCTCAAGTTCCCATTTAAAACTGATGGTATTTAATGTATTTTTCATTGTTATATCACGCTTGCCTCTTATTACAATGCACGTTGATGACATAGTCATCTTTATTACTCAATATGATCTCGATATAGCAATTTTAATTTTCATGGAGGTAGTTGTTAGTAAACATGTAGTCTTGTGTAGTCGCAGAGAAAGTAGTCAATGGGAGTAACATTCAGAGTACTCGGGAGCCATTTTTGCAACGCACTACTCAGTCCAGTCCTTGTGAATGGCTTATTTTCCAATTACATCCCATGTTCGTGCTGCCATGTGTGTGGGATTTCCATATTGTTGAAAAGCAATGTTCAGTGACAGATCTTGTATCCAGATGTTGCTCAACAAGAATCTGGAAACGTTTGCCTATAAATTGTTTGTGCTTCTTGTCTTACCTTGACGTTTTTTTTTTAAAATATCACAATTCGTTATTTCGCTATCGTGACGATTCCCTGATAACATGAGTAAAGCGAAGCGCGAGTCACAGGCACCAAGCTTTAGGGTTCCTCCGTGTGACTGCTCCGCAGTCATGGGAAGACATAGTACCGGTGCATAAGGACACCCGACCTACTAACTATCCAAATCATCCGAAGAAATCTTTTCTGCATCCAGTGCTTACAGACGCCTGTACATTTTGGAGATGAGCTGCTGCGTACAGCAATAGACACTATAAAATAACGTTTTACAACTCATATTGAATGTACGCAATGCTCGGTTACATCACGAACTTGGATTCACTTCACATATTATAAGATTATTAAATCCTTTTAGATGAACTATTCCATCGTCTCCCACAGAACTCGCTGTTCTTTTGCAACACCCAACCTCAGAACAAGAAGATCCATAGTGCGACTGTTACCTTGCTTTTATCAATACTGTTTTAGTGTTAGAGGGCCCTTATATAGCTCAACTTATTTTCGTTATTTATTAGGTTATTAATTAATGCCTTAGCTTCAGGATCTGTAATAGCACACTGTATTGATCGATTACATAAAAGAACAAAATATGGTACTGTTCAAGGATGATCATTTGAAAGTTCCAAGTCTTCTACAGTAAGTTTCTACATATGTTCGGTTTATTTTTCACACAAATGCATGGCTTCCGTATTCATCCCCAGAACAGCACGTGTTTCTTTGCCCCAAGTGTTTACAGTAGCTGTAAAGTAACTGGAAGACAATCAACTGATGTATCGCTTTACGTCGTCATGTCACGACACAACTACTGCTCACGGCTATCACACCATTAGTTAGGGAATGTCAGAGACATTTTATCTTTGAGAAGAGTAGTGTTGTGACATCAGGTACTGAAGGATATTAATTGTACCCTCCCTCTCCCTTATCTAATTTATTTCTATTGTAGCACAACGATCCAAGTAACTGTTTTATAAGTATGTCGAAAGTCCATGAATATCTATATTAAAAACGCTACTTTACCAAAATAGTAATTTGGTGAACACACAAATATGAAATCAACATATTTTAAATTAAATATCGTCTTCATTTAGCACCTGAAGTTTGAGATACAACTTGTCATAGCTTCACCTCAAGGAGAGCGGTTCAAAACTCAATAGCAATAAATCAGGAAGGAGAAGAACTTCAGGACTTACATAGAATTTGAAATATTTGTTTTTAGTCTACACATATAGCACACCATTCTGGTTTCTTAAAACACTGAAATCAAAGTTTGTCACCACATTTTACTTTTAAATGTCAGTAATACATTTTGGTTTGAAAAACAAAGGGAATGCAATTTGATATAACTTTCTTATAGATATTTTAAATTATTTTAAAGCAATATAATTTAACAAGAAGACTCAGAAGCATACATTATCATTTTACCTTGCATGAAAGAATGCTTACTGCCCATTCTTTACTGCGTGAGCTTTAATAATAGGTATTTTTAAAATGTCTGACTTAAAGGTGAATGTTTTATTGTAGGTATATTTAATTTGGAAATTTTAATATGGTAAAATAATTATATTAACATTTTGTTCCATAAGTAGGGAAATTGTGAAAGAATCTTTTTAAACCCCTTTTAAACCTCAAGAATTCAGTACAAAGTACGCGATGTTATTAAACATAATGTTTCTTATTATCAATAACTTACAACTCATGATGAACATATACATATTTTAAAACCGTTGATAGAAATTCTGTTCTTTTAGAATGTGTATGATATTATAGAACTCCTGCTTGCTATTGTGGACCCAACAGTTTTTCCGCTATTCATTCCTTGTGATTATCTGTTCTAGGCTTTTTGTACCTACCAGTGCTCTTTATTCCTTTATCTTCATTTAGCTAACAGTTCTCCATAAAATCTTAAGTACGCGGAATTGTCACTTTAAGCAGGCATTGCACTGGGTAAATACATTTAAATTGAACGACTGAATTTGGCACTGTAATGTTTCTGATTTCACGTCTTCTGTTTTTCTTAGTTCTTTCAATGTGAGGATTTATTTCCGCACTTAGTCTTTCAGAGACCCTAACAATTAAAATTCAAGTACGAAAGCCTATATAGTAGTAATAGATACTTAAAAAGTTATCACTATATCTCTGAACCATTTCCCAATTTAATACATGCGTAACATGGTTGCTCTCACCCATATGATCTTTTTTCTTCCGCTAGCAAAGTAAAAATAAAGTTTAAATGAGTATAGACAGATTGAAAAATTCAATGCCATAGCCGGGATTTGAAACACGGATCAATAGACCACTAGGTAGACCGGTAGACTACTACGGTGTACCACTAGGTCGCTACAAAAGATGTGTGTCTCATTGCACATGAGAACCCCTAGTGGTCTATCGGGAAACATATGTCAGTTGGAGAATTTAATGTCATCTTGGCACATTGGCTATACTAGCTCAGTGGTTTACAGCAACTGCACGGAGACCGGGAGATACGTGTTTAAAATCCCGGCTATGACATTGAATTTTTAAATCTGGCTCTACTCATTCAAACCTTAGCCTACAAAAGAATAGTGAGGAAGAAATGATTATTTCCATCAATTTACCTGAATAACATAATGGTTTAACTATGGAGCCTGGGACTTAAATACAGCATAGAAGTCGCCACTAAATGTGTGTGTCTCATAGGATATGAGAACCCCTAGTGGTCTACCCGGAAACATATGAGTCAGTTGGAGAATTTAATGTCATGTCGGCACGTGGGCTATAGTAAATCAGTGGTTTACAGCAACTGCATGGAGATCGGGAGATCCTTGGTTCAAATCCCGGCTATGACATTGAATTTTTCAGTCTGGCTTTACTCATTTAAACCTTAGCCTACACACGGCTAGTGTGGAAGAAATGATTATTACCAAAAATAAAGTTAGTGTGATTTCAGTATTGTCTGCTCTCAAAAATCGGAGCGATCGCCTTGCGTCAAACGCACACGCGTTTCATTTCATCATTCATAATAACATTGACCAGCCCACTTACATAATAAGAGAAGTGTTGTGTGTATGATAAGTACAGTGAAGTGTATATCTGATTGCACCCGACTTGTGATAAGCTGGTCCTTGCTCCCCCCACTACTCTCACATCTCCTCATTTCTCCTCTCTTACGCAATGGAAATTTCCCGACGTTTTACACACACTGCATATTTTTGTTCCATTTATACCCCGCCTTTAACTGCAGAGATCATATCGGTGGCCGTTCTCCTTTAGAACATATCGATGGTGTTAACTCGTAAACGCTGTGTTGTATCATTACATCACGCACACACTCACACTCTCATTCATACTTGCAGACTCCGCGGAAGATGGGGAATCACCTTGGTTGGAGAAAAATCCCCACCTCCAGGCGGGAATCGAACCCGGGACCCCTCTACCGACTGAGCTACGGGGCCAGACTGCATATTTTGCTGGCTGTTTAGAACTCTTATTTCTCTGCTGAGATCTTTCGATGTTTTCTTATATGGTCTTATACTCCCCACATGGCAACCTTGGCCTTCGGGGTAACCTCGTCCCACCACGTGATGTCCGGATACCATTTCTCAGGCGGAGGCACCGATAGTGAGGTGTCCAGTACCTCCAATGATAGGGTGGTAGTGAAGATGACGGTGAGGCGAGAGGACCTACAGCTTATACCGTGGACTCCGAACAACGTTGGGTATAGAGGACACTTCAGATGTGCTAGACAGAGGTGAAGGCGTGGCCGACTTAAAATCGCCAAACTCGCCAAACTCGGGACCCTTAAGCACGGGAGCCGCGAAGGAAACCACTGCGTTACCCCAGCGCCCTTGTTTTCTGATATAAACATACGAATTAAGAGAGCTTTTCGGTTTACATTGCTATAATGTAAAGAAGATGGCATATCCTAGAGGTAAACCACGGCAGGCAAAGGAATTCTTTTCTAAAATAGATAAGATAACTGTTTGTTTATGAGACCGTCAACTCACAGGATCGTATCAGCACCACTGATACAATATCAATAATATGCATATCAATAAATTTACTGACTTTGGGCTGTCGTTTTTAAACGCACTTAAAAATCATTGGCCTGGGTCGAAATTGAACCCGCCACCCTGGAATGAGTAGGCCAGGGCCTAACCAACTGAGCCACCCTGAGCGAGAAGAGGGTTATAATAACATCCTTGTTAATACACAGCACTTCAAGGTTGGTAATTTATTTTATAAACGTATTTTGGAATTAAGATTAGAAATATGGACATTTTTTCTTTCTCTACCACATATTTCAGGTAGAGTATTGCGGTTCATCACAAATACTTATAGTATTTTCAGAAATAATTCTCGAGTCCTGTGCGAGTGTGAGAGAGAAAGTGTCAGTGAGTGAGAACGAATTTAATGTGTAAGTAAGGTTATGTTTAAAGTTGCAAGTAAAACCTTTTGAGGAAGTTTCCTGCTCCCGACTCAAGCACTATTTTGTACATAGTAGTTTTCATTAATCTAGAGTGTAGCAGACCTAATGAATAAAATATATATTAATTGGGGGAAGCGAAAGTGTCATTATTATTATTATTATTATTATTATTATTATTATTATTATTATTATTATTATTATTATTATTATTATTATTATTATTATTATTATTATTATTATTATTATTATTATTATTATTATTATTATTATTATTATTATTATTATTATTATTATTATTATTATTATTATTATTATTATTATTATTATTATTATTATTATTATTATTATTATTATTATTATTATTATTATTATTATTATTATTATTATTATTATTATTATTATTATTATTATTATTATTATTATTATTATTATTATTATTATTATTATTATTATTATTATTATTATTATTATTATTATTATTATTATTATTATTATTATTATTATTATTATTATTATTATTATTATTATTATTATTATTATTATTATTATTATTATTATTATTATTATTATTATTATTATTATTATTATTATTATTATTATTATTATTATTATTATTATTATTATTATTATTATTATTATTATTATTATTATTATTATTATTATTATTATTATTATTATTATTATTATTATTATTATTATTATTATTATTATTATTATTATTATTATTATTATTATTATTATTATTATTATTATTATTATTATTATTATTATTATTATTATTATTATTATTATTATTATTATTATTATTATTATTATTATTATTATTATTATTACTATTATTACTATTCTTACTATCATTATTATCATTATCATTATCATTACTATTATTACTATTATTATTATTATTATTATTAGTAGTAGTAGTAGTAGTAGTAGTAGTAGTAGTAGTAGTAGTAGTAGTAGTAGTAGTAGTAGTAGTAGTAGTAGTAGTAGTAGTAGTAGTAGTAGTGGTAGTAGTAGTAGTAGTAGTAGTAGTAGTAGTAATATTACTATACATTTTTCTGGATCTGAAAAAGCATTATAAATAAAAAGGTAATAAAAATTGCAATAAAAATTAAAGATCTTGTTCTAATGCTAGATTTTAATAGATTTTTCTGTTACTAACATTTTAAACGACACCCTTGGAATGTTGAGCGCTCATTTTCTTATTAGACTATTCAAAGAAGATCGCATATCATAGCTACAACACATATGAACCTGCTTTTGAAAGTTGATTATCGTCTCAGCTTCATGTATACTGTTGTGTACCCACAATAAAACTTGCATTCAGACCATTTTCAATTTATCAATGTTTACAGGAGACAGTTTGAAGAATTAACTTTTTATGACTAAATTGTAGAACTCATATGAGGAATTACAACAGAAAGGTGTCACAGCTAAACGTAATTTTATTGTTAATCCAAAGAGACGGTCAAGATATAAGTAATTGTTAGATTTCGTTCCTTGTCTGTTTTCGCATTTTTCATTTCTTTTACTTTTTTTCTTGCATTCCGTCTCTTCATAAGTTAAGCTATATTAAGAACCAGCTCAAACTAGACACAAAAGGAAGAAATCCCTCCTAAAAAATTAGTGCTACTATTAGAGCCTACGTGCAAGCATTTACCTCCAAGGAAAGGACTTTATCCTAATCTATCATCCCGTAATCTAGATAATCGGAGTCTGCGCTAATGTGTGCTCCAACCTAGGAATTTTTGCCAGTTGGACAGACGCCATAACGACCGAACCTCGAGGCATCAACGACACATAATTTTTCTTCTTATTACCACATTCTCAATTTTGAGTTGAAGAAGCAATTTACCGATGTATCTAATCGGATTATGGAACCGGTTCATCTGTGTGCGATTATGTTTGGCGCCTGCAGAGGTCAACACTTGGTAGCCAGTGAGAGTACAGAGTGACAAGGGTTGTAATTAATGGAAATCCTTACTGACAGGAAACACACCTCGCCCACGCAACCTAACTGTACCTACTCCATCACTTGCACGTCATTTGTTTTACAGCCCACTTTGTTTCCAGCACAAGGAATTCCATCGGGTGGTGAGGCCAGTATTTAGAAAATATCTGACGTGTAACACATATACGACTTGCTGTATCCCTTACAATTTCACAGATATGTAGCCTGTTATCATAATCACCATCATCACTTTAGGATTAAGCAAATGGTACTCTGAATTTACAAAGGCTCATCCAAAGCTTCCTAGAAGGTGCAACATCTCTTGGACCTCTTGTTAGGTATCGTCTAGTAATAACTCCTCACTCTCTCACTTCACATGGTCAATCCATTTATGTTTGCATTTCACTGCTCTATGACATAAAGGTTCCACAATTAGTTAATTTATTAGTTTAACATTTCTTATCCAATCGACTGTGGTACGATTTTACTTCTCAAAGAAACCTCATTTCTGTCGTTTGAATTCTCTCTTTATGTTTCTTGTTGGAGTTCTAGTTTCACAGCACTACATATTATGGAACGCCATAGTTTTGTAAAGCTTTATTATTGTTTCCTTCCTTACTTTATTTTTGAAAGTTCTCTGTATACTTTCACATAATATCCGGAATGCATTACTTTTAGTATCAATACACCTTTATTCGTTAAAACTTATATAATATCCTAAATATCTGAAATTATGCCACTTTTTCTACAGTTTGATCTTCTAGAGCAATTTATATCGCATTGAATGTTATTTCTAAAGCTTTACTCGTGCTAACTTCATAAAATCATATAGTTTACACGATTTGTTTAAGCAATGCAATTTCTGCATATCATCTTTAGTTTTCTGAATTACGATTAGATTGTCTATAAACAGAAATTATTTATGCATGCTTTATTACCTAGTATTATTCGTGTATTTATTAATTGTCCACGTGTTTAGAAATATCACACAAAAGGAAGTTGTATTTTTATACTACAAAAACAGAATATACGAGATTGGCCCAGAAGCTTCCATAAATAACCACAAGAACTTTTTCATGGTAAGACGAAATAAAATGTGAAGAATCGACTTAATATAGCGTTATCAGAAACTTATCCTGGCTAGCAGCAATTTAAAATTAGGCCACAAATTATGAAACAAAATTTGATTGTATACATCACAATACGATCTTAACCGTGGGCTCGTGCAATAAAAATAAATGAATCGTTGGTCCTTTTATTCTGGTTTATGCTTTGTCCTTAAGGTAGCTTCCCTATGAAGAAAACTTTAAGTAAATGAATATGAAATTGCGACATTAGATCCATTGGCCTAAGAATACTTGAATATTTGGTAAAATGTAGATAACACGCCTGACGGAGGGATCTATTTGAGATAAATGTTATATTTCAATAGGATTTATAGTTTACCTTTTGTGTTTGTTTCTATATAATGGTCTACTGTATAAAATTCAATAACAATGAAGAGAACTTCAAAAGTAGTAGCAAAAAATTTCTGGTATACATTTTATTGATCATTTAAATAGACTAATATGACATTCTTGCAAAAATCTTTTCCATTTTTAATAAGATGACTAATATTTGTAGTGGGTAAATTACATGAAAATATACTTGAAAGATTTGTAAAGTTTGCTGCTTGTTTAAACTTTTGTTTAGACTATCTTCTGAAACACTTGAGGCCGGTTTATGAGGCTTCAAAACACGTATTTAAAGTGCATTTGAAATAAATACAATATTTTCTCAAGCTGCTGCAGTTACCTGCAGAAAAAATTTAAATAAACAAATGTAAGTAATTTGCTTGCCTTTCGCCACCTAATTTGTATCCCTTAGGCTCAGTGATTACAGAAATGTTAAACAAGAATTTGCATACAAATACAGACAAAATCTGTCAGTAACAGGCCAATTGTAAGATTATAATTTTATTTTACCACGATACATCAAAATAAACAAAATTGGCAATGAAATTGATGCTTATAATATTCAACAGTTTTTTTAGATTCCATGCAGTACTTTTTAAAATCACAAACGTTATTTACTTCTAATGCGAGCTTAAGCTTGCATAATCTTTTAAATAAAATATATCAGCCGAACTGTAACCGGTATCTCACGGATCCTGATATCTAATTATTATACATCATTCTTTTAAATACAATTAGAAAAACAAAATTGTTAACCTAGTCGAGCCAAGCTTGCTATGTTCAGGCAATTAGTGGACGGAATCTAATAAGCGTCTAGAAATGCAATTAGCAGAAATGCTGTAAAACTTGAAAGCCAATATCACAATCTCTAAATGTCCAAGAATTTAAATGTGCCATGAAATGGGGTAAAATAGTCGTACAATCCATAGACTACACGAAGTCTGTATAAAATTTGTTAGCTTTTGCAGTAAAGTTGAATATATATTCAGCTAAACGTCGTTTACCGCAAGAAAAAAGGTCATACTTTGAAAATCCAATGAAACAAATTGTCCGTAAATTGTAGCATACCTAGTAAAATAAAGTAGACAACTCTTACACAGTTACAGGTCTTTAATAATTATAAAACTGGAGGATTTGTACTTCACAGAGCTTAAACATATCTCCATAAATCCAGACGACTCAGAAAGAATGTATTACAGCTTTATAGTAGATCGCGGTTGCAGTTTTCTTTTCTTTTCTTTTTTTTAATTGATGGTTATCCGTTTGGCGAGCACCATACCATTTATTTCTTCTTCATTATTACCATCATCTTTGTTCCGAGTATATGGTGTATGCCCCATAGAAATTTCTCAGTTCTCCGCCGAGGGATCTGTCCTCAATTTCGGAACCATTACTCTTACATTCCTGACAGATTGAAGTAGAGATGTCAAAGTTGCATTTTGATGACGATAGAACGTCGATGTTACGTGGCATGTTATAACGCTTTCAGATGGAGGATCACACCACTATGTAATTTGTAGTCCAAAAGTGGACCGTCATTTATTTCGTCGAAGTTATCCAATGTTACTGATATAGTTTTGCCTTTGAATATATCATTTATAAAAATTAAAATTTTACTTTTACCATGAAAATGTAATGTTTTATTTAAACTATACGACAAATAACACTGAGGATATCCTTGGTAATTAAGTGAGAACACATAACAGAATTTTCTGTTGATTCTACTCTATTATAAATCTTTTCTAAATGATGTTGGTGTCATATATAACTTGGCCGGAGATTCTTTTGTGACACAGCGTGTCAAGTGTCTGTTTTAACACCCTTTATCGGTCATTAGTACCTATAATTCTCTACCAATTCTGGCTCCCCGTAGGGGAGGGGATCCACCCCCTTCAGCTACTGTGGTGCGAGCGCTGCGGAACCCTAGCACTCGTGATTCCTCTGACGTTACTAGAGCAACCTTGGGCCGAACATTCGAGCCCCTCTCGTAGGTGAGTTGTTCGGATTGGGTTGGACTCGAATTGAGAGTGGTTCCCGATACCTGTGGGAGATCGGGTACATCTTCAGACGGGGTTGAAGGAAGCCATATATTTCGGCGTACTAGCCAGTATAGCCAGTAGAAGGTGTGCTAGATCACGAGGCGTCCCTACCGAGGTTAATCGGTAGCCTTTCCCTTTGGGGTTGGCGAGCGTAAGTGGCGTATCCACTTCCATCCCGTCTTGTGTCCATCGGACCAGATTGGGGGCTTGTTAGTCTCTAGGTCTTGTCCTATGGAAAGCCCCAGGGAGGCGCTGGGCGCCCTTTTGGGACAGCTCGGTAACTGCCTGGTTGTTAGAGGGGGGGGGGTCAGTCTTCACTCTCTGTGGATTGCCCTGGTAGATACCCTCGAGTTGATATACCAATTCTGGCTAATTGCTGTGGAATATTGACTTTATGGAGTGCTTCATTAAATACTTTGGGCTAAAATATTTTTGAGAAAGTTTATTTTTATTGAAGCAGATATTGCCAAAAATGAGGGATTTATGTCTTTAAAATACAGTTGATCTCGCAAATTGAATATTAAATATTGATGTTATTTATTTTTGGGTGTTAATGTAATATTAGCCCATGACTATCAAAGAGCAGACAAGGGCCTTCTAGTTATGGGTGGCTTACTAAGCATGCCTCGGACCATATTTCCCCTGACACACTGTCCGTGGTTCTTTTCACTAATCACACTTGAATACTTCACTCCCCTCCCTATTCGGGGTCATCCGGGAAGAAGATTCTTCTACATTTACAGTAAATTAAATATTTAAAGCGCTGGATTCTCGAGATAAGCAACTGGATAGCTGTAAAACACCCCCACATGGATACACAACTTTGTGCGCTACTAAGCCGTGTACAACTGTATAGCACGATTAAACTTTCTTACCAATGTAGGTAGTGAAATGCCTTCCACTTTTTTACCAATATATGGGTTAGCACTTTTCGTTTAAGAGCCCAAGGATACAGAATTTGAATTATAATGATATTAATACATGGTTAAAGAACGACACTCCTACTGAATGAAAGAAATCGTTTATAAGTAGTAAGAGTTATGAGTGGCACTCTACGCCCTTGGCTGGAAATAAGTAACAAAGCATACTGTAATTTATAAATAAGACGAAGGAGGTTGAAATGATTTCTCGGTAATTCGTATCACAGCCAAGGTTCAATTCGCTACCAAGAAATATAACAGGTCTCCACCTGCAGTATAATCTTGTTCCTTTACGACATACCTATAAACCTTAAGTTATGCAGTAAATCAACCATATGGTAACTGAAGGAAACAGCTTATCTGCTCATTGCAAAAGTGGAGTTTACTGGCAGAAATAACGTTTTACAAACTGTGTACATTAATCGTAGATATATTCACTAATTTAAGAAGTAAAAGAACCATAAAGAAAAAGCGAGAAAACGCTGTATTGCTTAACCGAAAAATCTTCGCAAAGATATTAAAATAATTATACAAAGTAAAAGATTAAAAATATAAGCAACGAATTTTAGAAATAAATATACAGGAACAGCAGTAAGTTTCAAAAGATATAAATTTAAAAATTATCATATGTACGTGTAAAACGCTTTGTGCCTAATAAGGTTGTAATGTTATCGTCATGTTCAATAGGTAATTACTGCATAATCTAACACAAAATTATAATTTTAAATTTTAGCTCGTATATCTTGGCATAATTTACAGCAACGACCGGAGCTTACAATCAGAGGAGCAAAGGCACTATTAGACATTACTTCATAGTTATAGGTTTATAGAAAATGGATTAAAACATAGCAATTGTAAGTGCTTTTTAAGTTTTATGCTACGAAAAATTAAAATATGAGAGGCATATATAAGAAAACCTACCCAGGTAATTCTGTTCTTGTACTTATTTTTAAGTTAAAATTCATAATATTGTTGACTATTTATATTTTAATTAACGTGTTTTCATTTGCCCTGTCAAACTCATTTAAATGTAAATGCATACTTCCAAAAATGTAAATAAATGAATACCCACTTGAGATAATCTGACATGTCCAAAATCAGATGAATAATGAACTGGATTAAGTAAACTATAATAATAATAATAATAATAATAATAATAATAATAATAATAATAATAATAATAATAATAATAATAATAATAATAATAATAATAATAATAATAATAATAATAATAATAATAATAATAATAATAATAATAATAATAATAATAATAATAATAATAATAATAATAATAATAATAATAATAATAATAATAATAATAATAATAATAATAATAATAATAATAATAATAATAATAATAATAATAATAATAATAATAATAATAATAATAATAATAATAATAATAATAATAATAATAATAATAATAATAATAATAATAATAATAATAATAATAATAATAATAATAATAATAATAATAATAATAATAATAACAATAACAATAACAATAACAATAACAATAACAATAACAATAACAATAACAATAATAATAATAATAATAATAATAATAATAATAATAATAATAATAATAATAATAATAATAATAATAATAATAATAATAATAATAATAATAATAATAATAATAATAATAATAATAATAATAATAATAATAATAATAACAATAACAATAATAACAATAACAATAACAATAATAATAATAATAATAATAATAATAATAATAATAATAATAATAATAATAATAATAATAATAATAATAATAATAATAATAATAATAATAATAATAATAATAATAATAATAATAATAATAATAATAATAATAATAATAATAATAATAATAATAATAATAATAATAATAATAATAATAATAATAATAATAATAATAATAATAATAATAATAATAATAATAATTATAATAATAATAATAGTAGTAGTATTAGTAGTTGTTGTTGTAGTAGTAGTAGTAGTAGTAAAGTATTACAAAAGTATATAAATTGGAGATTTAGCGAATATAATTTCCCTATTCACTGAACAATTGATTAACTGCATATCATATGCATTCAAAGGTGCTTTCATGGAATTGCTTTATGTTGAATGCCTGTGTAGCGGCATAATGAAAGGGTGTCTGCAGTCAGCACATTTGCAGAGTACACGCCAGCCAGTAGGGGAATCTTAGCAGGTGTTGGTTACAAGCCATTTGTCTCAGTTACGGAGTTGGTGCTATGTCCGATACAATTAATTTAAAACATCATGTACCGGAGCCTGGGTTACAGATGTATGGCTTCAAGCGAAGTGTTTTGTTTGTCACATTACAGGGGATCTGTGACGTTAGAGAAGGGTGCGCTGAGGAACGAAAACAAATGATCAACACGGTGCCTATGCTGGCGGAGGGAGGTTAAAATCTTTAATGTTGGATACGCTACCTATTTCATTTTGTAATAAATCAGTGAGTACATATTCATAGTTGTGGAGCTTTGAAGTTTACTTTTAAGCGCCTTATCTGCAACGTGTTTGAAATTAAATGTTCAATGTTTTCGTTGCATGTGCAGTTAAATACTGTAACCTCTGAGCAGAATACGCGCGGTTTGCTCTCTGGAGGGGAAAGAGTGAAGAGAGCATGTGACTAGTGCACATAACATTTTACACATTTTACACTCTCTTTCAAATTATATACTGAGTATTGCATTCTATCGAACAAATTTATGTAGAAATTTCACAGGAAATACATGCTTTGAGGCCCGTGGATAACAAGCAAACTTTACTGAAATCATTCACGTGTGTCTGAGAACAGAATAATTAAAAAACGAAATGGGTAAATATCAAAGTTGCCATTTAAGTTCGTTATTTTATAAAAATGTCACACGAAGATTTTCAATAAAACCCTCATTGCAAACTAACCACTACATGAAACGTTTTCAAACATTTTGGTGCTCTCAAAAATGGCTGTAAGAATTTTGATTAATATACAATATGTTAAATATACTTACATAACAAACAAAATACACCCGTAAATTGAATTTTCTTGGCGTAAATTGAATTTTCTTGGCGTAAAAGACCTCTAAACAATATTAACTTAAATGCAATATAAGTACTGCGTGAATATAAAAGGTTTTGTCAGTTATTTGTTGACATATTCTCACAGCCACCAGGATCCTCCACTATGAAGCTGTGACCGTAACAATATAGATACGCATGTATTTGGTACTACTTATTCCGAAAGCTCCTTTCTAAAGGGACTGAAAATATGGGTAAATATCCCAAGAAAATATCAGCTCGATGCAGAACCAGTAAAATATTGACAGTAGTATGAAAAGCAGTATGTTGCATTGAAAGAGTGCTGCAAGATAAGCAGTGTATCTTTCATAAACGAAGATAGTAATAGCTACATTAAAAACCAAAAACACCGAAAACTAATTTGTGTTTGTTTTTAAATGATTTTTGTTTCTGAAAAATGTTGATAAATCTTATTATTAACATAAAAGCTATGTTGGCTTATAATAATAATAATAATAATAATAATAATAATAATAATAATAATAATAATAATAACAATAACAACAATAATAATAATAATAATAATAATAATAATAATAATAATAATAATAATAATAATAATAATAATAATAATAATAATAATAATAATAATAATAATAATAATAATAATAATAATAATAATAATAATAATAATAATAATAATAATAATAATAATAATAATAATAATAATAATAATAATAATAATAATAATAATAATAATAATAATAATAATAATAATAATAATAATAATAATAATAATAATAATAATAATAATAATAATAATAATAATAATAATAATAATAATAATAATAATAATAATAATAATAATAATAATAATAATAATAATAATAATAATAATAATAATAATAATAATAATAATAATAATAATAATAATAATAATAATAATAATAATAATAAACAACTCCGTTATTATTACAACTGCGTAAAAGTTGGTGTAACTGGTCCCTGCTTTCTCGATTTTTTTATTACACCGCTAAATGTTTCCTGGTTGTTGACAGTTTAGAGACCTAGTTACAAAGGTAGAGGTTTAGTGTTCTAAAAGCAGGGAATTACTAAATCTAATTTTGTAACGTGTTGTCTACAATATCTTATCTACGTTACTTAAGTATATGATGTACTTTTATTATGTTTAATTAAATGTATTTATTGTAAAAACGACATGTTGAGAAAAAGAGTGGAATTTTGGAAGAAAAGCATACAGTAAATCAACATTATTATTATTATTATTATTATTATTATTATTATTATTATTATTATTATTATTATTATTATTATTATTATTATTATTATTATTATTATTATTATTATTATTATTATTATTATTATTATTATTATTATTATTATTATTATTATTATTATTATTATTATTATTATTATTATTATTATTATTATTATTATTATTATTATTATTATTATTATTATTATTATTATTATTATTATTATTATTATTATTATTATTATTATTATTATTATTATTATTATTATTATTATTATTATTATTATTATTATTATTATTATTATTATTATTATTATTATTATTATTATTATTATTATTATTATTATTATTATTATTATTATTATTATTATTATTATTATTATTATTATTATTATTATTATTATTATTATTATTATTATTATTATTATTATTATTATTATTATTATTATTATTATTATTATTATTATTATTATTATTATTATTATTATTATTATATTCTATGATTTTGGATGCTAGTTTCATACGTAAATTTTAAGCAAAAATGAGAGAAGGAGGTAATTTTCATGGTTCATCACGAAACATATTAAAAACAGTACAACGTGTTTAATCCAAGACTAAAAATACAATATGTTTAGTCCAAAATGTTTAAGATTAATATACTTCCAGAAAGGACAAGGAAAGTTTATTTATTAGTTATAACAAATTAAATCATTAAATGTATTTTACGGTTGACTGAACCTGCATTTTATGGGTTGGCAGCCTGTTCTCTAGTTTCATATAATATAAAATTTAAATTGTGTTGTCTATTACGAACTAAAGCATTACTGATTACTGCAACAGTAATATTTTTATCGTGTTATCATTCCGACAAGCAGTTATTTTTGAGAATTTATGCTAAAAATGGTATTCAATTTTAAGACCAGCATTCTAAAACATTTGAATAACGCTATTCATTGTAGATACACACACATATTTACTTATCTGGATTAAATAGAAGTAGAGAGAAAAATAAACTTTCGTAAGAAGGAGTAGCTTTCACTTGTAAGCATATTCATTATTACCAATAATAATTAATAGAGGGTGGAGAAAGTCAAGCGAATTTAACACACCAAGTTTTTTTTTTTCAATGAGAGTGTCACAAATGAATTGTTATTTAAATTATTGAAATGGAATAACTCAGAAAAGCTCTTCTAATGACACTGTGATTGTAACACAAAACCACTCAAGTGTAAAAAAAATATATTGCGTCTACTAACAATTTCTTCATAGTGCCACACACAAACTATTCAGAAATGAAAATGAGGTGGAAACTGACCATAGTTATGAAAGAACGTAAAAGATAGCTGCTACATAAGTTCATTAATACTTAATCGCTGTAGGCAATAATCTGTATTTTGTTTTAATTCTTGCTGCGACCGCGACCGCTGTGTTATATATGGCTGTAGTAAAACATTCGTGACATTTTAATTAATGGTTTACCAGCTACGTGAACAGCTAGCATATTCCTAAAGATTTTCTTAATGATAGCTATTTAGGAATGTATTTCATCTTGATTTACTTAATGCAGGCTATATTAAGATTCGTGGTTAAAGGTTGATAACATAAATCATAACTTAGCTGAAATGAAAGAGACGTCGCAAGGAAGGATAAAATTCACAACAGCAACACTAAACCAAATAATGCAATAAAACTGGTTGGCTCACAACATCTCTAAAACAGATCCATAAATGGAAGTTGTTCTAACCTTAAATACGACACGATTCTCCACTTCACTTCTCCCTCTGTTCTAGCAGCACTTTCCATACTTTATGCTTAATAACTACGACGTTTAAATCACTAAATGAATGCATATTAATACCAAGTGGGGCTCTTAACTCGACTTTTGTCATATTGGCGATTGTTATTACCACCTATTTATCTTCCTAATGGCTGACAAATCGATTGCAGCTATAGTCGAACATAATAATCGAATGTGATTCATGGATTACCAGGGAAGAACAACATCGTACTCCTGTCATAACTTCACTTCAGCATCTTGTTTACGATTATTAAACTATAGCCAGTCAGTAATGTTTATTGGTAACAATATTTTTAGAGAGTAAAGAGCTATTTTGGAAAAAAAAATTGTTCTGAAAAACAGCAATGAGTCTACTTGTCACTTAAAGATACTCTAGTTCTTTTCAAGCTGAGCTCTCATTATATTATTATGCACGTTGAAATACTATTTTATTGAACGCTGAATTCAACAGCACGGTTTCTTATTCTCACTTGTAAATAGCTTAAGAACAACATCTGCTCTTAGATAAATAATTAAAGAATCAACAGTAATCAACTTTACTTCTAGATATATGTACATAGCTATTGTATTTGCATAATGTCCTTTAATTTATAAAGTATCTCTAATTTCTCCTTACCTTTCATTTCATAAAAGATAACGAAGGATTTTGTTCAGGTATAAAACTCCTTAGCTACGTTTTCTTTGAGGAAAGTAAAACCGGTGATCCCATGTCACAGATTTAGGTCAGGTAAATAAAACCTCAGGTCTGATAAACTAATCTGCCTCTGAGGAAAACTAATCGCTCTTCGCGCCCAATATAGAATGTCCATAAATAAATAAAGTCTGATTTCAATTACCGTGTGCTGTACTAATTCACACATTAGCAGAGATTTTCACACTCTTCCGGAGAAGGGCGCTGTTCGGGGTTTTAGAATAAAAGGTCCAGACAATTTAATGAAGAATAAATGAGATCAATGTCTGGCGATAAATTTCGGTTTGCAATTGAGCAGATGTAATTGGCGTTTTGGAAGATTCCCCGTCATTGAAGAAGTTCACACACCATGAAGCATGTAATTGGTTTGAAGTTAGTGGCATTTTGATTTGGTGGGCAGATTTTCTATTTCAGAAATTGTCATAAATTATATTCCTGTGCTTTCGACCATTCGACTTTGCTTAGCTTGTTTGATATTCCTTTATTTTTCTTACATAAACGTTTATCCCATTATAATAAAGTAGTAAGTTGGTTTACTAACAATGGTAAAACGTAAATATACTTTTAATAATGCACTATAAAACGATTTCCAAATATTTTAAGAGCCATAGATAAAAAGTCTATGGAATCTACCTCCATGTGTGATATATAATTTTTAGAGGTAAATTAATACAGAACAATCACCTAAACTAACAGTGTATAAATATCATTCTTATCAACGTGATATTATTCGTAAAGCTTCTGAATGTAATAAAAATGACTGAGAATATTTTAGGATTAAAATCTTAATATATTCATTCAAAAATAGAACAATTATTGTTACGTCATATCCCATGCATGTATTTTAACTTTTTTTAAATACCCGGACTTTAATTAACCATAGCTAGTTCAAACAGAAGGGAGATAAAACTTATTTCAATTGCCATCTTATCACTGAAAAAAGGAGTTGATTAAAAACAGTCTGGTGAAAATAAATATTTACTTGACAAACGCATAACACGATTTCGTATAGAAGTGTCAACACGAATTTTCAACGATCACTGAAACGGATATAACCAATACGTTTATAAGCATTAAGGTAATTCCCTAGTTTCATTTATGGACTTACAGTTTTTATTATTATGAGCAGTATACTTTCAGTTTAGGTAGTGCCATTTATTTTGCCCGTGAGGTGGAGCGAAAGATAGGTATAACAGATAGGTAGAAATATAGGTAAGGTAGATTAATTCCTATATTACTTTTCATTTTTGGGTGAGGATATCAACCTGAGCGTTTACAGGCTGGAATCTATTTTTTTATACTTTATTTGCTTCATTACCTACATAATTATGAGTAATAGATCTTTATAATAATTTATATTATTTATAGTGGGTCCTTCCAACAATAATGAATGAACTTAGTTCGAATGCTTTCTGAACCACCGGTGTCCGCACATTACCTTGGCCAGCGGAAGGTGTGAGAAGGTGCTAACAAAGTGGATAGTCTATACTGAGAGGTGTTGTTCATTTATTGACGTAGCTACGCCTATGCAAAAACATAAGGGTAAACAGTGGACTGGTTTGTGAAAAAATACTAGACGAAGAGAAAAAACAGCTGGACACAAAAGAGGATACATGTTAAAATACTGATAACCAAAATATCTCCACTTACACTTGTAACACCTGCATATATGCACACAAGTTTTTTTTTAAAAAAATCTTTGGAAAGAGTTTTAGAGTCAGACTGAAACATTTTATGCTATGGTCCGAATTTAAAACACGGACCTCTCGGTCTCCATCCGGCTGCTCTTAACCTTTGACCTACCACGACCAACATGCAGCATCACACTAAATTCTCCAAATGACTCTGTTTTCCTGGTAAACCACCAAGAGTTCTAATAAAAACCTAAGCCAACTACCTTAATGGTGACTTAGTATGTTGTAAGTACTTGAAGGCCTGAGCTTTTGACCATGAGTCAATTTTAGAATTTAATGCCATACTGGAATGTTGGCCATGGTAGCTCATTGGTTAAGAGAAGCTGGACGGAGACCGAAAGACCCATGGTTCAAATCCCGACTATGGCATTGAATTATTCAGTCTGACTCTACGTTTCCATACTTCGACCTACCTACGGCTAGTGTGAAAGAACAATTAATTTTTAAACTTTCTTTGCCATTACACAGAAAATGAAGCTAGTTACAGTGGAATAATAAATATTATACAAATAAAAATATTTGCTACTTAACGTCCACTTATCTTAAGAAGTTGATGTTAATACTTCTATTTTATTTATAAAAAATCGATTTTATGGACATTTGCCCACATATTCAGTCAACACACTTCGTCGTCAAGGATACCATGTTTTTACGTATTACGAACATCTGAAGACGAAACAAACCTAAAAACAGAATCAATTGCCGGTATGTCAAAATTCATTACGCGATTTTTATTTTTTGAAATAAATGTTTTTCCCACACTTAAATCTATGGGAACATTTAATTGTTTTAATAATTTAACTTTTGAATTTATTTCATGGTTAAATGACCAAAAATGGTCTGCTACGGCCGATTTATCAATTTGTTTATATTTAATGTTACGAAAATGTTCTTTCTTTCTGGTTTCTAAACTACGTTTCGTCTTTCCAATATAAACCTGATAACAATCTAAACAATTAAATTGATAGATACCAGATTATTTATTATTAGGCATTTTATCTTTTTTAAAAAATTGTAATACATTTTTAATACTATATTTATTTTGAGGAACTAAAGTTATAACAACTTCTTTAAAAAAAATTGAAAATGTTTATTAACCCAAGGAGGGTAAGTAAATTTTTTACATTTATAATCATATTTTATTTTTTAAGAGTAGAATTATCATTAATAGTTTTTTGATATTTATTTTTTTCATTCTTCTTTTATATAAAATCTTTATTAAAACCATTAATTAAAGCAGTATTAATAATATTCTGTATTAAATTCTTTTTTATTCAGGGGTATATTTATTAATCTATAAATCAAACTATTAAAAACAACAAATTTATATGAAAAATATAAAAAGCATTTCTTTATCGTGTTATAGAAGCGATGGCATTCTATCCAGAAATGTGATATAAAGATTCCATATGAAATATACGCTTTGAAACTCCCTGAAAAGAAAAGGAAAAAAAAAAACACACAGAAAGCGATCCGTAAGTGGATCTTTCCCGCTGGTCTAGGAACAGCATGCTAGCCTTTACTTCCAAAGATTCAAACGTGGCGAAGGGCGAAAATAGGTTTTTGGAGAGTAAAGCCTGTTAGCGTAGTGTCCTTCGGAAGGGAAGTAAAGCCATTGATGTGGTATCTTAGATTTACGGTACGTAGAAGAACCTCAAACCTGATAAAGAGCCAAAGGAAGCGAACTTTCACGCCCAATACAGAATGAGACGCAAAGAACTACAGCGGCACAATCTATAAAAAGCTCAATTCCAACTGGCTGTGTGTATGTATGAGAGAAGGAGGGGAGGGAGAAGTTCGTTTTTAAGTTCAGCACCTTTCAAAGATGCGATTTGAAGATTTGCAAGAAAATCCCGACCTCAAACCATAGCTTATATGAGACACATTCCAAAAACCTCGAACTTCTCGAAACTGGCTCTAACAATATTTATTTAATTACCTAAGATATTTTAATGTCAAATAAATTTTATACGAATAGCCTCTGAAATCCTGCTCATTGTAGATCACTCTTGCTTTAATTGTAAGCCGTAAGAGATAAAAAAGTATCATACTTCACAAAATTGCTGATCTCAAAGTGCACATTTTATGTGAAATACTGCTTTGTGAAATTAAACATTTCCGATATATTCTTTGTTATTCATTTGAATGGTCCATTACTTATACTTTTCTCAGACTTGAAGTCATTCCTGTTTGCCTTCCTGGTCATGCAAACAGAACTGAACTCCAGAGAGGTCTCACCAGACTTTCACAGTTTTAACTATCGTTAAGCCCAATATATACAGTGGAATATACAAACTGTGCAAAGAATATCTAATAAAATATTTGCTGCAAATGTTAATATCGAATAATACGAAGCATAAATAACTTGTTTTAAAAGTTTTTGTGAAAAATGCGTAAGAAGATCGTGTGAATGTAAATATTACTATTGTTAACAAGATGCTTTGGAATTAATAAAATTGGTTCTTATTTTATATCTAAATAAATTTCTGTAATTGAATTAGCTATTGTTTATAAATAATTAACTGTGAAACTCACGGAAACAAAATTCACGAAATTTTAATCATTCATTTTTAAACAATTAATCCGCAAGTTTAGCACGACAGCGCCTTTAATGAAGAATATGAATAAATTTTACTCTGCGTGTTTGAACCATTTAAGCCAGTGAGAGAATATTTTTATTAGGGCAAAAGAATTTAAGTACATTTATTGAAAGAATATTGTGTTTCGAGCTTGAAAACTGTCCCAGTGTGGAACATGAATCTTTTGCATACACTTCCGGGAGGAACGATGGGATGAGAGCTCCAAAGTACACGTACTGTCCAGCAACGCAAAGAAGATCCCTGAAAGGAATGTGCTCCCTTACACCGTGGAACAAGGACAGCGAATGTGTGTGACAGAGAACGTATGCTACACAAGGAGCAGAACCGATAAAAAAACATGCGCCCTACTCGCTCTCTAGACCAAAACCGGGAAGATTCATTCATAAAAGTAGAAGCCGTCAGATTGTTTTTGAATGGTCTGTAACTTAACTGACATGGGGTGTCATAAACCTGTCCAATGAGGGTGTGGGAACCTTCTGCAATCCCCCTGCGTCTCAGGGTCAGGTGACTTTTTCTCCTGTGGAGGACAGTAGGTATAGGCTGCAGCATCCACCAACGCAGATGACAAACGCGCAGGGCTCCAACCTGACAGTCGGTTGAGGTACACTCTTAGCGACCCACCCAAGTCTCTGGAGGGTTTCTCATAGGCTTAGGTACCTCCAGCGGGAACCGAGGAAACTTCAACCCAGCTGGGGAGGCCAAACGACCACCTTCTGACGGAGTTGAGAAGTTCCTCACAGAAATTGTCTGCGCCATTAACCGACACACAGCCATGTAACATGAACGAGGGAGATGAAGTGAGAGAAAATAAGGTAAAAGTGGGCGGCCCCAGGAATCGAACCAGGCACCTGAATTCAAACGCCATACCACGAGCTATTTCACTCGGTTTCTTTCTTTCTTCCTTCCTTCCACCTTTCCCATATTCCCTCCTTCATTCCTTCCTTCCCTTCTTCTTTCCCATCTTCCTTGCACTCCCATTCCCTACCTTCCTCGCTCCTCCATTTCTCTCTTCCTCCCTCTCTTCCTTCCTCCACTCTTCCCTTCCACTCATCCTTTCTCCTTCACTTTCCCTCTTCCGCTGTTCCTCTTTTTCTCTTTTTTCTCTCTTTCTCTCTCTTTCTTTCTTCATTCCTTCCCTCCCTTCTCCCTCCTTTCTTTTTTCTCTCTCTTTCTCTCTTTCTTCTTCCCTCTTTCTCTCTTTATTTCCTTTTCTCTTTCTCTCTTTCTCTTTTTCCAGCTTTCTTTTTTCTTTCTTTCTTTTTGTAAGCGTATATAGAGAAAATAACTTCAAAACCGTCACATAGTGATCGGTTATGAAAAACTTCGTTTTATCGTATTGTGTAGATATTCATATACATAAAACGTAATTAATAAATGAGTAATAAAGGTACTTCAGAACTGATAATTTTTCAGATAGAAGAGTAAGCTGTTTAAAAAAATGTTTGTTGAAGAATGGATAGAGAAAGTCATGTGAATATAACAACAGCTCTTTTTTTATTTTTATCGGTAAGCGTTCTAAGGACCTTGCACACAGCACTCTTTTCGGCACGCTAGGTCAGCAAAAACTCGCAGGGACGTAATAAAACCATCACTTAGCTGAGAATATCATTATTAATTTGAAAGAGAAGCAGTCTGACCTCCTCACTAACAAGTAGGTTCCGAGTGCGACCTACAACAGCTCTCTGTGGGTAATTTGGATAATGGTTCAGCGGCGGCTCGTACCATATCTGCGGATTCGGTGAAAGTACCTATCTGATTATATAAATTTAACGAGGAATTCCTAGAAATTGGGTACCTTGTACTAAAGTGTCAATTGTAGGATCGCTTTGGGGCAGCATTAAAATACTGAATCATTATCAGCCAAGTTATTTCATTGCCCCTTGTTTTGTGATTGAGCAACCGCTGAAGTATGATTTGTGTTGGCAACTGAGGTAGAAAAAGGTGTTATATCATGCAAATTTACATGAAAATGCGAATTTGAGTATTATTTGAACTATTAGGAAATAAATTATACGATGTTTCCGTTTTGGAAGCAAACCTCACGTGAGTGGTTAAACTAGGAACATGGAGCTATAACATGCAAGAGAGTTGACTACACGAAAGTGTGCGTGCTGTAGCCACATATTACAATGATGAATAAAAACGAGTAACTGTGCAATTGATTCTGGAATCATCATCTTGGTTCTGTTTGTCGTGAAAAACTGATACAACGCGATTCAACTGATCAAGGACAGATAGTTGACCCGCTCAATTTGTAATTCAAGTGAAACTGTGATTATCTTATTTTGTTTATGCTACTGTTTATTATAGGTTTTACCAATTGATTAGTTTTCCTCACCTACAGATATGAATACATGCAAACAAAGTAGAAAATGCAATGTAATTTTATTTGTAGAAGCTTCATTGCTACACCTGAAAGAGTTATTTTATGTTAAATTTTATTTAAAATTAATTTTTGATAGGTTCAAGGTAACAAGTGAAAGTGTGAAAGTAATTTGATAACACTTGGCAACAATGAAGATGTTTCGGACTTAAAATAGTGAATTTACATGTATTTCCATCTGCTGAATTAAAAAATCACCATAAAATGATAGATTAGCTCTTGTTTTGAAGATAAAGTGACATTTCATTGTTTTAGAGTGAAGATTTTAAATTTGGGGGAACTTTTTTGGGGGAGTTGACACACCTGTCAAATAAAAACACAATCAGAGAGAAATTCTGGAAATTAAGTGATGCAAAAGTTAAGGAAGGCATTTTTGTCGGATTACAAATAAGAGAACTTGTAAAGGATCCTGCATTTGACCAAATTTTGGAGGGGAAAGAAAAGGAAGCTTGGGAAACCTTCAAGGGTGTTTGTTCATGGATTTTTAGGCAACAAAAGAGATGACTACTACAAGCATTTGGTGACAGTGCTCCTGCAAAAATACTGTATCCTTGGATGAAACATGTCCCTTAAGATCCATTTTCGGCTCTCCCACCTAGACTTTTCCCACCTAGTTGTGGAGCTATTAGTGATGAATATGGGGAGAGATTCCTACAGGACGTTTCTGTTATGGAACAAAGATATTAGGGCAGTTGGAATGAAGTAATGCTTACGGATTACTGTTGGTCTTTGTATAGGGATTCTGCGGAACTCCATCACAAGAGGCAAGCTAAAAAACGACAAAGTCAATAGGCCACCACATGATTCACTTCCGACACGACTATCTGCGAAGTATTTTTCCAGCAATTTAGAACTCTTAGCATGCAATTGCCAGTTAAAAAAAATCAAATGCACTTTCTTTGTTGTTGGCATGTATGTAATTAAAATGTATACTTTTCTCTCAATCCGTTAATACTTCCACCTGGTGTATATCATAGAAACTAGAGCTAATAAAATTTTGTCATTGTCATATTTGTTTTTCTAAAGCCAAAATTAGTAGGAATTGCCTTATGAAGTGCTCGAAACATTAAAAAAATAGTTTTGTTGTTGCCCAGTGTAATTAGAAGAAAAAAAATTAAATATTAATCACGATTTTAATAATAACGAAATTAATTTAAATTTAGAATAAATATTATTTTGAGTGTTAAACAGTGTAGAAAAGAGATTTGAAAGAAAAGTTATAAAATATTATTGAATCTCACAACGAACAAAATTATATTTTGCTGTGTCGTGCGCCAATAGTAAAACGTTGACTTGCCATAGCAACGGTAGGATCAGTAAATCGAGATTGGCTGAAGTTAACATTGTTCTGCGCTTGACCGTCGGAAAGAACGGACGTGTGTGTGTGTGTGTGTGTGTGTGTGTGTGTGTGTGTGTGTGTGTGTGTCTGTGTGTGTGTGTTAGTGTGTGTGTGTGTGTGTGTGTGTGTGTGTGTGTGTGTGTGTGTGTGTGTGTGTGTGTGTGTGTGTGTGTGTGTGACGGTCCATATTTCTGCAGAAACTGACGCGGTGCTTATAACATAGCGAAAGCTACATTTCCCTTCGATTACAGATTACACATAAAAGAGGATACATATTAAGGTACCAATTATCAAAATATCATTAATTATGCTCCAAACACTCTGCACGTAATTAGAATTTCGTGTTAAAACACTTGTGAACTCATTTGCATTTTTTCCGAATTATATGGCTCTTCCGAAAGTTACAAATTTATGTAGTATAATTTTCTACAAACTGGATAACGTTCTATAAACAAATTCTACAAATTAGAACTTAACACATTTAATTATACGAATATTTTAGGTGTAATTATTCTTAAAATTTATTGGAAAAATTGCACCACAGATTAATTCTAGGGGTTTGTCAGCGTATTGCTAATACGTAAAATCCAGGCCATCCCGATTGACCGGCTGAAGGCACATTTACCACATTCATTCTCTATTTTACAATACCTCACTATCGTCGTTGAACCTACCTAGTCTTTGGTCTTAACCAGACATGGTTATTTGGAATTTCACGTTAGTAAGGTGGTAGCCTACTAAATGCTGATCCAAAAGTCGCTGGTTCAAATCTGATCCATACTAATTGCTTTTAAGTGTGCTTAAAAGGGTCGCCATATGTCATTAGATTTAATGCATGTAAGAAAACTGCGGGAAGAAATATCGTCACAACGGTGCCGTTGATACGATCCTGCCAATTGTCAGTACTTATTAAACAATAAAAAGCAAATTAACATTGCAAGTAGCCCGCCTCGGTAGCGTAAATGGTAGCGTGTCTGCCTCACGTTTAAGAGGTCCCGAGTTCGATTCTCGGTCAGGGTGAGTTATATGGATAAGATATGGATAAACTCCGTGGACCCCGGGCTCATTTGAGCATCATTTCACCCATTTCATTCATCGTCCGATATGTCTTAAAGTTGGAGGACGTAAATTACACACACACGCACGCACGCACGCACACACAACATATTGCAAGTAGGTTCGCAATGGATAATTTCTGAGTAAAATGAATCTACATGTACCCATCTGATATTGTAGACAGAACATAATCCCTTAAAGGACTTATCTATCAAGCTGCGGCAAAACGAAAAGTTAGCATTAGATTTACGTAACTTCAAGTCAAGTTGATACACAAACGTTATCATCAATCACGACGACTTGTCACACATACAAGTTACCTGCCCCTTTGGGCGTGATGGCGCCGTCGAGAGTTCCTGTAACACATTTAGCTACATTACCGTAAAGCTCTTATGCAATTGGTAACGACGATACAGTTTTTGTATGTCTGGCTATGACGAGTTGTGAAAATCGCACTTGAGTCTGAAGATGGGTGGAACTGGAACATGTGTGTTACTTTAATGACTAGGAATTATTTGCGGTTTTTTATTTCAGCAGGCGTTATCGTGGAACGGCATCAACATAATTACTGTACTTGCCCAACTTTCCTGTGGAAACAGCACTGTAGGCATTGTGTACTTTGAATAGAAACCACGTAAAAAGGGTGTTCCACATACAGAAAAATAGATATTATAAAAAAGATAAAATTAAAGTTATAAAATTTGATAAAATTCCCACAGTTATTTTTATCATGAGTAATCACTTCTGCACACATAATTGCAGGGTAATTTTTCAGTTTTAAATCATTGTTTTCTTATTACTTGCTCTTTACTTGCATATCCATTGAATGTATAAAGGCTTTGATTACCATTTTACATGAGAAATTTCATTATTCGACTGAGAAATAAGAGTAACTTTGTACAACTTTAACACACACTCCTTATAAAAGTAATTCCTATTTAAATCATTAGTCTAGAAAGGGTTACTTGAGGGTAAAACAATGGTTATTTTCAGAGATACTAGTATAATGATTGATGTATTTATGTCCAAAACTAACATGAGACCCATTAGTTTGCTATTATCCTATCTTTGTGTCGTATCATGGTCTATGTAGTGCTCTTCATTCATAATGAATTTGGAATAATCTCAGAATTCACAAACTTAAATGCTATATTTTTAATAACCTGCTTCAAATACAATTTATACAACTTTATATACAGACATATTCTTCAAAAATGACATGAACAGGAATATTTTATGATAATTTTAATCATTCTTCCACATTAGCCGTGTGCAGGCTAAGATTTGAATAGATAGAGCCAGACTGGAAAAAATCAGAGAATTTCAGAATTTCATAAAAATTTCGGAATCCAGAATTTGCCAGTCTGGCTGTATCTATTCAAATCTTAGCCTACGCATGGTTAGTGTGACAGAAAGATTAAATTTCCAACAAACAACCTAATAGTGGTAACTGTAAAACACATGTCTAGTATGGAAGAATGACTAAATTTCCAACAAACAACCTAACAGTGGTAACTGTAAAACACATGTCTAGTGTGGAAGAATGACTAAATTTCCAACAAACAACCTAATAGTGGTAACTATAAAACACATGTCTAGTGTGGAAGAATGACTAAATTTCCAACAAACAACCTAATAGTGGTAACTGTAAAACACATGTGTAGTGTGGAAGAATGACTAAATTTCCAACAAACAACCTAATAGTGGTAACTGTAAAACACATGTCTAGTGTGGAAGAATGACTAAATTTCCAACAAACAACCTAATAGTGGTAACTATAAAACACATGTCTAGTGTGGAAGAATGACTAAATTTCCAACAACCTAATAGAGGTAACTATAAGACCTGGGGCTTCGTACTTGGAGTTAGTAAGTCGCCACGAAAGGTGCGTATATCATTGTATATGAGAGCCCCTAGTGGTTTACCTGGAAACATACGCGTCAGTTAGAGAATTTAATGTCATGTCGGCACGTTAGCCATGGTAGAGTGACCGGACGAAACCGGGAGATCCGTGATTCAAATCCCGACCATGGCATTGAATTTTTCAGTCTGACACTATCTATTCAAAGAATATTTTAATTAATTTTCTAAATTATCTCATTATTTTAAATTTATAAATTTCTAGATACTAAATTTAATAAATTAAATACATTTCGGTGTTTCAAGTTTCATTGTCAAAATTCTGCCTCTATACACACGACACATTTGCTATGGAATTAACATATCTTATTGCTATTTTCTATAATTAATATGTGTATAATTAAATGTAGTACGGTACAATCTCAAGACTTACTCCCCCACAAATGTTTTATAGGCATACTTTATTATCCATTTCACCTTACTGACAACAAATGTTTTTTTAGAACTGGTTTCTAGGTGTATCATACCTGTTAGGCTGCATTAAAGAGATTCTGTTAATATGTGCTGTAAAACAAGTATCTTGTTTTATTATAAGTGTATAGGTATTTGCTTTCATGATCATGTGCTCACAATTTCCAACATTTAAAACGTTTATAGACATCAACCACCTTAAGTTCTACCTGAGAAAATATACACAAATAAATACTTCAGAAACACATAATGTTACCCAAAGTGTAATTTTACATCGAAATCTACATGTTTCTATTTGGCACATTTACCTATTCCTTTTTCTTCTTTATTTCAACAAAATTGAATGTGAGTAAAAACGACTTCCCGTGTCGACTTTTCCATTAGTGTACTATTTGTCATATGAGATTTAAAGAAATATTTTGGGAGCAGATTCCTGAAAATACCTAATAAAGTTCTAATAATGTAAAGTATTATTTGAATTAAGTTACTTCCTTGAAAACCCTTGATGGTATATGTAAATTGTGCCTGACTGTGGTATAAAAGTTTACATTTATCTGACTTTGATGAATGTTTTAGTGACGCTGTAAACACGCGCGCGCGCGCGCGCACACACACACACACACACACACACACACACACACACACACACACACACACACACACACACACACACACACACTGGCCATCGATATTAAATTTGTAGGTGCAACACGCTAAGTTCTCTGTCTACCATAGAGGAATCAGAGCGGTAGATAGGACTTTCTTTTGTGTGCAAAATTTGTTCGCTACATTAACAAACTATATTTAAAACAATGCAGAACTACATCCACATTATCATCCACATTGAATACACACAAAAACAACATTAAATGCTCCTAAGGACATCGGTAATTTGTTTTGTGAGAAAAAAGATGTTCAAACATTAACTGCAAAACCCTAAGGGAAATTTTGCTGAAAAGAAAATGCAGTGGTGGAGGTAAGAAGAACTGCAATTATTAAAAGAAATCTCTAAATATTACACCACTTTACCAAGTTTGTATGATTATTCTTCCCGCTCACGTCACATGATAGTTGGGTACGTGCGATATGAACGCGCCCTAGTCGTCACTTGTTTGGCTAGCCAGATCTCGTCTCCATCGCCTACAGAGCTTAACCGGGCAATGTAGTGGTCTAGTTAAATTACCTGTGTTCTGCACCTTTCTCTGTGTGCCTTTTTCAAAAAGGTCTTCATGCGTTCTTTGTCAAGAGATGTAGCACGAGCGTGAGTTGGATATTGTATTGATTTGCAGCTGTTTGTGAGCATTTTAAAGATCATGTTTTGTACTTTTAGTGAGTGTTCTGATTTGTGCCATTTTAGCCTTTAGTCGCATACCTTTTGTAACAAAGTTATCCTATTACCTTTTTCTGTAAACATAATATGGGTTTGAAAGAATTATGAATTGAATTTATATTGTACAAAAGAACAATATAATAAGAAACAAGTTGCGTGAAGCCAAGTTATGCAGTGTATCCATGTTCACCAATTAGTTGTGTTTTTGCTTCTGCAAATATATTAAGTTACATTTTCTGAGAGCTGCTATGATCAATAGAATAAATCATGTAGAAGAGTAAGGTTTTAACTGAAAAAAATCTAACGTAACTTAAACAGTGTAACAAACATGAGTTTTCTCTTTATCTTTTTCTACATCTTCTACAAGCAATTTTTATAAGTTAATTACTACTTATGCCTACGTTTAGTTCGTATAAGTATTATACCAAGCCAGAAAAATGATATTGATTTTTGGATGAAATAAACTTTTTGGGAATCCCTGCTCCCCCAATTTTTTTAGTGAAAGGTCCCTATGCACGAATCTTGTGTTTGTGTGAGTCTGTCTGTCTGTGTGTGTATGTGTGTGTGTGTGTGTGTGTGTGTGTGTGTGTGTGTGTGTGTGTGTATGGTATTGTCTGTCTGCTTATGAACAACATAATCAAGAACCAAAAGTTTCTTAAACATCAACATCCTCAAGGATCCAACAAGAAAATTATTGAGAAAAATCCAGCCATCCCAAATTACCCTTTGCATAAAGTAAATTTGTTTATTTTTCATTTTTTCCACAAAAATGTTTTAATAACGTTATAAAATTCCATAAAATTAAAATATTTGCCTGACCAGCAGCATATAATCTTGTATTTTGTGTGAATATAAAGCACTCTTCGTTCAGAACGAATATTGTATAATTATTTTGAATGATTGGTTAACTAAAGAGCATTCCGAGATATTCGGTTTTTTAGCTTTGAGTTTTTCATTTTTTTTTTTTTTTTCCACTTTTACTTTTCTCTACCATGTGTTCAGAAAGAGGAAATATTGTGAATTCCATCCCAGATTTCTGAGTTTTCCTGAATAGAAAAAAATTACCTTCCATAAAGAATTCCGATTCCAAGAAGTCATCGGACAGACAGGTTTCTGAATTTAAAAAAAATCCAGCTTTAGAAACACCCACGTAACTTGTGTTAAAAGTTAATCTCTATTAATAAGAAGCTTTTTTAGAAATAGTTTCTTGTTGAGTGAATAGGGAAAGTCATGTGGATACTACACATCAGACATTAATCACTTGCATAACTTATATTTTTTGTCAATGCAATATTTATATTTATATTTTTCTTACTGATTTAATGGCATTATTGTAATAGTTGTTATCCAACTTTTATGCTTCTTGTTAGTAATGTTCAATTAATTTATTGTTAGGTATACTTTATCATTAAGCATCCCCTCATTGGGAAAGAAGAAATAAAGTGTATTTTATATTTTTATATATAATAATTTGTTTTCCGCTCCTATTCAGATATCCCTCGGAATGTCATGAAAAAATACAACCGATTTCTGAACATGTAATTGCGATTTGGTCTATTTTGTTCCACTTGATTTATGTAAAGTATGTAATCGTACTTATGCAATGTTTCTCTAGATTGGCAAGAAGCAAAGTGAGAAATAACATTTCGTAAGAATAATTTGTAGATGTACCAGGTTGCCTACCAGCGCTGTTTACAATAAATTTCGCCTGCGCAGCGGAATGCCTAATCACTGGTGTTCGAGGGGTGACTAGTTGTAGGCAAGTTACGAGCTAGGCTACAAAGAGAAAACAGCACAAACGCAGTTGACACAGTACAGCTATCAAGGACATACTCTTTACTCGTTATTTTGATATGTTGCATAATGTGATCTTCAACTCCAAAATGTTCCAAAAGCAGCTATATAGAACTATGGTTGAGCTTCTGCTATTTATGCGCTCTCGTGTGAAATGAACATTTACTCGTTCATATCATAGTAACTGGTCATATTATTTTTCAGTGCGTTGAGGTAAATAAGATAGGAGTGCTACATATATATTGCTGTATTTTCAAATTTGTTTTTATCTACTGTTAGAGGCTCAAAATTTCTTTTACTTCATTGTGATACACAGATTCCATTTTGTCACGTTTATTTCTCGACTAGCTTCTCCTTCTTCAACTGCCCTCTTATACCACTACATGGTGTCAGGGCATACTTGTTTCTCTTAACCCTTATGCGGATTGAGGAACGGAATGTCTGGATTGGTGAGAGAGAGAGAGAGAGAGAGAGAGAGAGAGAGAGAGAGAGAGAGAGAGAGAGAGAGACAGACAGACAGACAGAAAGAGAGAAAATCCAGAATGGGTGATCATCCGATGCTGGTATGAGAATGAGGGAAGTGAATGATAGAATGAGGGCGAAATGAAATGACAGGAAGATAATGATGAAACAATTGGTGGAGTGATGTTGAGGGAAACCGAAGTATCCGGAGAAAACCCACCAGCGACATGTTGTCCACCACAAATCTCACTTTGCGGTCGCCTGGGAACGAACTCGGTTCGCTTTCATGACAGCCGAGCGGTCTAACTACTCAGCCACGCGCAGCCCTTCTCCATTATCCATTAGCAAAAATATGAAAATATACAAAATACCATACAAGTTTTTTATAACATTCATTTTTGTGAGGAAGGAAAAAGAGCTCAATGCTCGTATGTCCAATATCTAGTAAAATGAATATTACAAATGTTATACATACACAATAAATTAAGAATGATTTAAAGTCAATTGATAGTGTACCTGTCATTTAAGTAATTATTTAAATTCAAAACTTTAAAATAAATAATTAACCAGATTGCTCTTTTACGAACTAGACGCACCATTAAAAAGAAAAAAGTTCTTTTTCCATTAAAACTTCGTATAAACAGCATAAAAATTAATAAACTGGATAAGAAAGTCGGAAATGGTGAAAAAAATAGGTTCAATGGAAAGCTATGGTTATTTGAGAGCGCCATTATATTTTCCAATACAGAATCCAAACAATGCATTCCCAAGAATGAAACCAGAGCTCTTTACCTCTTCCTTCTTCTTTTCTTCTTCTTCTTTTCTTCTTCTTCTTCTTCTTCTTCTTCTTCTTCTTCTTCTTCTTCTTCTTCTTCTTCTCTTCTTCTTCTTCTTCTTCTTCTTCTTCTTCTTCTTCTTCTTCTTCTTCTTCTTCTTCTTCTTCTTCTTCTTCTTCTTCTTCTTCTTCTTCTTCTTCTTCTTCTTCTTCTTCTTCTTCTTCTTCTTCTTCTTCTTCTTCTTCTTCTTCTTCTTCTTCTTCTTCTTCTTCTTCTTCTTCTTCTTCTTCTTCTTCTTCTTCTTCTTCTTCTTCTTCTTCTTCTTCTTCTTCTTCTTCTTCTTCTTCTTCTTCTTCTTCTTCTTCTTCTTCTTCTTCTTCTTCTTCTTCTTCTTCTTCTTCTTCTTCTTCTTCTTCTTCTTCTTCTTCTTCTTCTTCTTCTTCTTCTTCTTCTTCTTCTTCTTCTTCTTCTTCTTCTTCTTCTTCTTCTTCTTCTTCTCTTCTTCTTCTTCTTCTTCTTCTTCTTCTTCTCTTCTTCTTCTTCTTCTTCTTCTTCTTCTTCTTCTTCTTCTTCTTCTTCTTCCTCCTCCTCTTCTTCTTCTTCTTCTTCTTCTTCTTCTTCTTCTTCTTCTTCTTCTTCTTCTTCTTCTTCTTCTTCTTCTTCTTCTTCTTCTTCCTCTTCTTCTTCTTCTTCTTCTTCTTCTTCTTCTTCTTCTTCTTCTTCTTCTTCTTCTTCTTCTTCTTCTTCTTCCTCTTCTTCTTCTTCTTCTTCTTCTTCTTCTTCTTCTTCTTCTTCTTCTTCTTCTTCTTCTTCTTCTCCTTATTGCTCCTCCTCCTATTATTATTATTATTATTATTATTATTATTATTATTATTATTATTATTATTATTATTATTATTATTATTATTATTATTATTATTATTATTATTATTATTATTATTATTATTATTATTGTTATTGTTATTATTATTATTATTATTATTATTATTATTATTATTATTATTATTATTATTATTATTATTATTATTATTATTATTATTATTATTATTATTATTATTATTATTATTATTATTATTATTATTATTATTATTGGGTGATTTTCTGGACAACAATCCGGGAGCATTTCCATTAATTTCTTATCCGGTTTTACGTTCTAACTGATTAGCTATTTAATTTAATTTTAAGAAAACATTTTATTGTATCAATCAACTTCATACTGGAGTGTCCTGCCGACGGCTTTAGCAGTGATGCCCTTGTGTCTGGCCTCATCGAGTGTTGGAATAGGAAGTTCGTTCGTGCAGGTACCATACGGAACTGACAGAGCGGACCACCTTTCTAACTCTGTATACACCAGCTCATTAATTGTGTGGATGACACAAATTAATGACCAAAAGTCGTTCTGTTGACGGGTCCAATTCACACATACACACATAACATTTTGTAGCCCAACAATTTTATTTGACGCGCTTACGATATTAAGTAGATTGGTGTTAGGCAAGCCTTGCTTGCTTGCTATACATAGATATGCCTCGAATGTTATAAAAATAAAAGAAATTCTTTAATACATACATTTTGAAACACATTTCTGGAGAAACGATGTGAAGTCCACTAACGCTGCAGCTGGATTCAATAAATATTCCTCTTCCCCTTTAGTTGCACACAAAATCTGATCGAATGTTCTAATTACTTAAACATGAGATCATGAATGAGCCCAGCTGGAGTTTTTATTAAGCTTGTTAAAACTATCAATATTTATGTGAATCTCTACACCAAATTCCCTATAAGAAACTGAATATTTGAATATAATAATGAATCTAAGATTATATTTATAAAGTTACTTCATAAATTCATGTTTCTTACTTATAGTTACTTATGTGACTTTTGATGCAGAGTTTCTACAGGTGACTGGCTTCTGCTGAACCATCACTATGATAATGCCAAAGGTAATTTCGTTGAAGTACATTTACTTTGTGGAAAATGTCCCGAACTGATGAGTTGAGCACGACTTTGCGCATTATTTTAATGTTAAATTAACCAGAATGCCAGCAACAACAGACCGCAAACACTTCTCGAAAGAAAAGAATGAGGAAAACGATTATAGGAAACTGTACATAAGAACCACAACACGCCATTGTTTTCTTTTGCATTGGAAGACAATGATACTTCCCATGTAGCGCACACCTCGTGTTGTAAACAGCCAGCCTTTTATGTTACAGCCATGATATGTACTATGTTGCTCTCACGATAATGTGGGTATAAGGAATGTTCCTCTAGCATTTGTGACCGCGTATTGCTAGAACAAGAGCGTATGTTTCCTAAGAGACCATCACTTTTGGCATGTTTTAAACTGTAGCCGTAATCTTTCTCAGAAAACGCTAAAGTTTATCACAAACATATTCCTTATTGTTTCTAATGACAGGAATACAGTAGTTAATGTAGACAGTAGATCTATCTACGACATCACCGTGAGGTGCCATGTACTGCTGTTCTCCTCCAGAGAACTGAACACCCCCCAAAATGTTTTCCCTTCTGAGGGTTACATTATGTATATTCAAATTCTTTAAACACATCTGTCGTAAATTGGGGATCTTAAGACCACTTTAATATTGAGTGGCCTTAGGATTAATATTCTTTTCAAATAAATTTTGTTTGAAGTAAACTGATACTATACGTGGAAATGTATTCAGGATGACAGGTAATATCACTGCATAATTGAGTATGAAAAGACGAAGACAACTACTGTATGAAGTATTCTAACAAAACAGCAATTGAAAAAAACTCAAACGTTATTCACATCTTCATTTTTTGCTTTAAGTGCCTCGATTCACCACAATTAGTCAAATGTTAGCATGTTGCAACACCAGCAAAAAGGCACATGTGATCGTCGAAAGTTGTATTGTACCCGTGGATGTGATATATATTGTTTATCTAATGCCGTTCCTTAAATGTTTAAGTAAAATAATACAGTAATTTATTGTATTTATTTAAAATTACCGTAGTTCAGTTTCATCCATTACTTAGGTAAATTACAAAGTGTTATTTATTTAAAACGGATATAAGTAAATGTGTAGGTATCTTCATTCCTATGTATTTCCATTTAACATTAGAACATATTTCACTAAACACAGAGCCTTTCTCTCCAAAGAGAGCAAAGATCGTTAGCAGTATAACTTAATACTACTCCCATAATGCTTTAGTGCAAGACTTGCTTGTTAATGCAGCTGTTTGCTACTGCTGTCATTAAGCAGACCCACTTTCGGAAATTATGCATGAATCCTAGAGAATAGAAGTCATCTTACTCCTTCGGGGTGGTTTGTCTCACTTATTAACAAGAAAAGCTGAGAAACAATTCCAAAGTGTTTTCCTAAACAATTACGAACGACAAGAAAACTTCTGAAAGCTTTATCAATGTTCTCTTTCCGATCTTTTCTTGATATAATAATCTGAACTCCTTTCATATCTTAGCCTGTGTGTATTTCTATTTGAGAGTGTTCGTCTGTTCTAACTATACAAGCACCATTATCAGTATACACTTATGATACATGTAAATCGCATGATGATTTGGAAGGAAATGTTCCAGGTCTAAGTTCACGTGTCCCTGTCTTAACTACCTCGGTTATCACTTAATCACTTATCTCTAAATAAATAATGGCAACGCATGGAAAGAAATAATTACTGAATTCTAAACGTGAAAAGGATAACGTTGTTCACTTGTTAATACAATAATCTAACGACAGCTTACTTATTGATTCAATTTGAGAAACCTGGATGATATACATAAAACATTTTAATCTACAGTAATTAGATCTGGAGAGCAATGAATTAAATTAAAACAAGCCATGACTACGAAATATATAAAAATAATACATAAGAAGTAAGAATAAGAAAGAAATGTATACAAATAACATTGCATTAATAAACAGCAAAGCCCTAAGTATAATCGTTACACTGATCTCTGTAAGAAATGCAATACAAAGCTTTTATTTGAGATAAAAATGGTCAAAGGGTGAATGCTTACTGTTACAATTTTGCAAAATGTGCTGTTTCCTCTCTTTTAATGACCATGTTATTATTGCAAGTATAGAGATAATACAGATGTCAATGGCTTGAAGATGAGTATGGGCTAAAATAATCCAAACCGCTCCAGTAAGTAGAATATACAGATGACCAATTATTACAATAACTGTATTGTCAGTAGTAAACGTTACTTATAGCCGAGACTACGGCTGAATATGTGCCTGAAAAGTAGTAGTTCATTAGCTTCTGCTAAATAATGATGCGAACCAAGAACAGCGCAAAGTGTTGCGTAAACAAGCTAATGGTAGACAATCGCTTGCAGACACGCAGATCGAAAAATCATGAACTACTTGTAATATCTGATCTAATACTGCAATAGCAAACTCAACCATATAAAGATATCAATTTCCGATCAAGAAAGAGAAGCCAAACTGCAAATTGTCAAAATCCAGTATAACTACAACTAGCTAAACAATAAAAATCTAAACGACTGTCTTCTATTGCCTGTCTTCTATTCTATGTAATGAAGTTACATGAATTTACTAATGAAGTTACAAATAGGAGTCACACGATTGCCTAAAAATATAGAGAAGGTAGTAAATGTGACAAAACAAAATGCTTCAAAATTACCTGAGGCTTTATCTATATTTTCGTATGAGTTTACGTGTGTTGAAATAAACTTTGTTACACATCCAAAACAAAGCATACAACAATTTCCTAATTTTCTCTGACTCCGTTATTTCCATATAATTCACAAACCCAGAGGAAAGGGAAAGAAACTTATGTTCAAGCTAAGTAAAGTTTACGTTCATCTACTATCAGTCCAATCCTAATTCTTGACATAAATCTCATTTCAATAACAAACAAGGAAACAAAATACACAGGAGCAAGTTTGGGACTGACGGCCATTAAAGTAAACATAACACAGTCTTTAAAACACAACAATTAGTAAGAAGGGAGCAGTTTAAATTACTGAAAAGTTAACTTATATTTACTTTCAAAAGAGAAACCACTGGACTGAAAAATATGCGTCTTCTAACAATAAAACATATCATCATAGAACATTCACATTACACATCAGAGACAAGCTAGTACAAAATATTACATGACATCTCCATACCACTAAATAACAAACTCATATTTCTGCGGTAACAAACTACAGTAAAACCTCGTTAACCCGGACCTCTTTAAACCGAGCCAATTTTGAAAAAAAAAAAATGTTTAGCGTAGTAAATGAAGACTTGCTTTACGTACATTTTACGTACATTGCTATTCTTGATAGGTAAATTACTCGAATTTTCTTGCCAGCGGGCGAATTCATTGCACTCACCCAACCTGCTTTGGACCAGGTTGGAAGAGAAACTTTGATAAAGTCCCGGAAAATGTTGTGACCTGCTATATGTAACTTAACAGAAAACAAAACTGAAGAAGAAAAGTATAAGTGCGGAAAAAGACTTTATAGAGCTTTTTGGAAATGAAAATGAAGAGTATTCAGATTCAGAGAGTGTTGATGAACCAGCTGTAGCTATGGCCCACGCACAAGCAATAGCAAACTTTGAGAAATAAATGTTTTATTTCGAGAGTCAAGCCATAACCTAGCCAAGTTTACTGTTAATGTTAAGGTGGATGCGAGATCGCGCTGCCAGTAAGCGATACACTAAACTGAGATTGTAGGAGCTCACTACCTCTTTTACTACGGACCAGTTTGATTGCGCATAGTACAAATACATAGGCTATTACAGTACATACAGATATACTTTAGGTGAAAGTGTGTCCATAGTATTTCTAAACTCCATTAACTCCATTAAAAATATTGCATATACGTGTCCATAGTATTTCTAAACTCCATTAAAAATATTGCATATACGTGTTTTTATCGTTTTTCCGACATTCTCAGGATAGCGCGGATTTTGGTTAACTCAGGTCATCCTTGGTCCCAATCGATCCAGGTAAACGAGGTCCTACTGTATATCTGAGCATTTCATTATATCACCTTTGTGAATTTAACTTCTATTTTTACATATGCCTAATTATTCTTACGCATCTCCATTTGTCTCAATTGGACATACTTTGATTTTAATATCGTGTGTGTGTGTGTGTATGTGTGTGTGCGTGTGTGTGTGTGTATGTGAGTATTAACCAAATCATTTTGCGATTTAAAATAAATTCATTAAGACGATGAGAGCAAAGAAACCCCAACTAACATTTTATTTTAAAGATTTAAGCGGTCAATTCAGTTAACAAAAGCACTTGTCTTACAGCACTAGACTTTCACCCCTTCGTTAATAGAAACTCTTTAAACGTGTTGAGTAATCGCAGGAATATTTGAAAATTATACCATAATCGCTTACTTGCCCCTAGGTTTTATCATACGCAGGTTTTTATACAAAGTGTACAATTGAAGGGCAGGTTTCAACTCCGGAAGAACAGATATTGTTAAGTGCTGGTGATGTTAATATGTGTGATTGGACATTACACCAGCATCCTGCTTTAGCAGCTTTCTTTCCTTTAGGCACTCACTCACATGTATGTGTACAGAAGTTGTGGCTGTTCAGTGCAGAGTAAAGTTAGGGGAATGACTTGTGTACTAGCAAAGTCACGGTTTACTGAACACAATTATCTATCGACATCATTCAGAAATCGTGAGGCAAGGCTCCGTGGTGCTATAGCTTGCCATGTCACATTGTTGCTAACTCACTGGCTCTCTTACTTTCGCTTGTACTCACAACATGTGGATTCACGCTACTAAATGCCCCGTTAGACGAAAAACAGAGGGAGCCATCTGATTTAGCAAAAGTTTACTTTCTCTACTAGGTACATACATAATTTAAGTAGACGAAGTATCTTATTCCCCTAACAATTCTACAGGCTGGGCACAAACTGCCGTCACCCCTCTTAAAACTTCTGTTTTCCTACTTTCAGGTATAAATGACTCATACAAGTGACTATATTTTCGAAGAACACATTGTCACAAGCACATTGGGTTCATGAAAGGCCAAGAACAGACAAAATGTTGGAACATGTGCATACGGACTTCCGGCTAAGATTTGACGAGGACCTCCTCCAAAGAGAACACACGTTGGGAACAGAAACTCTTCTATCGGTAGTGTTAAGCATAAACGATGGCAGATCATCAACGAGAGGGGAACAATGCAGAGAGGTCGCAGCGTCAATTACAAGATCACCAAAGATGTCAACTCGCAAATGCTCCTCGGAACTTGGTGGACCCCGTTCAACTTTGCGCAAACACATGAAAATTAACTTAAAGTTACGCCCATATCCACCGAAATGCGCTCAAGAATGATCTGACAACTATTTAAATCGATGGTACGAGGTATATGACGCTCTTCATCAGGTATTTGACACGAACATGGAGCCCATACTTATGTTTTAGACATTTAAAAAAAATTAAAGCAACCATGGACATAAACCTCAACAGCAGGTATATTGTTATAATGTGTTTGCACAGTAATAAAGAGGAAGGGTAGCGGGACTTTGTCTCCACCCTGTATGTCAAGATCTCACCGGAAATACACGTTTCAAGAGCCCCTGAACTCTACGAAACATTTTTAAAAGAAGTTCTATTTGTGTACACGTATGTGTGAACATAACTTAAAAATGAAAACTCAAATAATACCAAAGTTGGTACTGAAGTTCCAACTTTGAAGCTTGCAAATTGTGACACGAAAGTTTTTAATAAACTTCCGCTCCATATTACTCCTTATGGAAAATATTCTAATACTTTTAGTTCTCTAAGAAAATAGCTGAAACAATTTTGAATAAAGCTACAAATTTTAAATATATTTACATGATAAATAAAGTGCATTTCTTGAATTTTGTAAGAATAATCCATCAAGTACCCTTCATTTAGAATACATTTTGTATGATATTCTGTAACGAGTAAATCTCCGTTTTTCAAAATGTTTTTCTGCAGGTATATGTGAGTAGGCTGTGGTAGTAAATTAATTTACCCATGAAAGTTTAAAGAATAACAGTTATATTCCTTATATTTGCAATATGTATGGTTGAAGTGAAGACTCTTATAGAAAATGTTCGCTAGTATATTTGAAAAGTATGAAATTTGACATTTATTTAACTTCCCTTTCTCTTAACTATATTGTTTTCTCCATCTTGCGCTGTCTCTCATTCATAAACGCAGGCTAATTGCTTTGTAAAAAAGTAAGTACACCTATATTGAAATTTTAGATGATATACAGTTAGAAGTAAAAGTCAAAAAGAAAGAAAAAAGAAAAAGAAATGAGAAAGAAATGATAAGGCTAGAAGTATTCCACTTTCCTTTGTCTTACGTCAGAAAGGGGCGAGTTAAAATTTCACCACAGATAAATTTACCAACTTCATGGCCTATTCTCTCTGCGACTAATCAAAGATTGCATGAAATTCTCTATAGATATATGTTGATACTTATGCTGCTAATGATTTACTCATATTAATATAAATAATTATTTTCCTAACATTTATTATCTATGATTATTAGTCATATATACAGATTCTAAATCTATTGCACTTAATTCTGCCAAAATAGTGGTATTCACTATTACGAAAATTATTTTAAATAACTGGGGTTTAAAATTTTCTTTTAAATATTCTGTTAAGTAATATCATTACTGTATTCATTGCTTCAGCAACTGAGATACGCGTGATCATTTTCGCTTTAAATTCTATTAGGTGGTCTTATAAGTAAAGTCGGGTTTCGTATTTTGGTGTTTTGAAAATTTATTGTGTTTCTTTGGTTTGGCAATGCAATTTACAGGATGTCCTGGCTAGTGTAGCGAACATTGCGAGCATGTATCAGTTCTCAGTTGTTAAACAATCTCAAAATGCAGATAACGAAGTTTACACTTAGTCCTTCTAAAACACTACTGGAAACAAAATTATAAAGCCGTGCCGCAGCTCGAAGAATATGTGAAGTGGAAGGAGATGTCGTTAGTGAGCGTGCGGCACAACGATGGTACCAACGCTTCAACAATGGAGACGAAAATGCTAAAGATTTGCCACGTTTTGGAAAATCTGAAGTGTGGAATATTGGGGATACATGCCAGTTTTTGCGAGAAAATCTGCAAAAAAGTACCCGTAGGTTTTCAGAAGAACTTGGTGCATCAAAAGATATCATACATCGCAACATTAAGACACTTGAGAAATCATTCAGAGGCTGAAGATCTATACCTCAGGTATGCACTGCACTGTCGTTAAATTTTCCGTAATTTCATGGATGAAAAATCTTGAAACATGAGTATATTGCCGAAACCCTGATGCCTCGAAACAGTGGCTTGATCTCCAACCTGCCAAAGTCATTTTTAAAGAAAAATCAGTTTAGTCCCAAAGTAATGTGTGTGTCTGGTGAAATTTTGAAGGTGTGATTCACTGTGAGTTTGTTCCAAAGGGGTGGGCGATTGATGAGGATCTTTTTTCTCAACTGCAACGAGCTCATGAAATTTTTGAGACGGAGATACCGAACATTAGTTCTATTGCAACATGACAATGCAACACCCCATACTACACGAACAACCCTGGAAAAATTAGGAATTGGGAGAAATCGAACTACTACTACACCCAGCATACAGCCCCGATCTCACACCATCCCATTATTATCTATTTCGATCCATGGCCAATTTTCTACGTGGAAGAAATTTTGACAGCTTTGAAGCAGTGTAAGTGGGTTTCACCGAATTTTTCGCACAAAAACAGAGACTGGTACCATCGTGGGATAATAAACTTCACTGAACGATAGCTCAATACTATAGAATCAAATAGCCTATACTTCGAAAATTAGTTAATTGCTTGTCAACACACATTTCAAATAATTGTTTTTCTTAAAAATGACATATGAGACAATATCTATATATCTTTTCTTACATAAAAATGTTACAACATTAATATTTGGTAATTGATATTTATTTATTTGTGCAGTATCCATTAAAAATTCAGTACAATAAAATTTAACATAGAACATGCTGTACAGATACATGAAATTGCTGACCTTAAGTTTTACTTGCTGACTCAGGTCCCCTAGCTTTGGTTTTCCTGAGCAGCTTGATGCCATTTCTTCTTGATCTTCGCTTCTTTTGCCCTAACTTTTCTCTTATCCTATATAAGAAATATCCTATACATCTATTTTTCTTTTCTCCCATCCCCGTTAGCATGCGTACCGCCAATATCTCTCTACTTACACTGTCCCATTTCTTATCCCATATTTTTCTCCCGTAATTTAACTCCTTACATTCTATTAGGTAATGAACAGTTCTTTCTGCATCTCCACAAAATTCACATATTCCTACCTCATTACTTCTCAACCCTTTTAAGTATAATATTCCTGCTCTCATCCATGCTATGCCTTCTCTTCCAGTTTTGTCACATTGATCTATATATTTTTCCTTACCCCATTCTGTCTTTAATTGCTTATAACATTTCAAAGACTTCTTTTCTTCTATACTTTCCAATATCTCTTGCCTATCTATGTCTTGTGGTCTAGTTCTCACTTCCTTCCAAAAACCGTTATAATTTGTCTCCTCTGCTCTCCATAGATCTCCCATGCCAATCTTTAATATCATTCTTTCCAATTCCGACCACCAACTATTTGTATTTTTAATGCTTTTCTGTACAATATTAATATAAGGCTCATCTCAATCTCGGTAGATCCAGGGTATCTATAGAGAATCATTTGCTAAATTTAGGCAGACGGCACTTCCGCATTTTTATTGTATTTTATTGCGTCCATTTCAGTTCCTGTTGCAACGTGTACATTTTGCAAAGCGCACTCGGTAACATATATTTTATTCTGTGGTACAGGTACTATATCTTCTCCTATGGAGTCGTTAAATATGTGTATTGAAACGAGTTTAAGAGGAGAAGGCAATGAAAAGTATTCGAATGACAAGGCCGTAGTTTTATGGCTGTGCAGACGTTCGCAATGCAACGGAGCAGCAGCATGGTGCTCGTAAAGTATCTTCGAAATGTAACTTAACGGTCGCTGTGCAAGGGTTGGATACCATATTATATTGACATGAATAATGTCTATATTCGAAAACGGAAAACCGCAAAGAGGTCGCAGGAGAAATGTTCCTTCAGAGCGTACATTATGCAGATATGTGCATGTTGTCAAGTTACTGCGGCGAGTGTAAGAAAATCCAGGTTGGTGGACGTAATGATCCACATATACCGTAACATTCACTACATGGCGCGCACGATCAGGGAAAGGCTTGAGAATATAGAGAGAGAAATAATCACATTTAACATATATCTACATTTTATTTGCCATGTAAATGTCTTAAACATTTGCTGTTTTAATAAAAAGAATCACAGCGCCCTATTTGAGAAAAAATGATCTTCAATTTTCATCTAAATAGAAAACAAAAGAATTGATAATTTTTGTCTCGTGGTACTGAACTTAATTTGATGTCAGTGGTAACAGATTTTATATGACTGCATCAGTCCAACGATATATTCAATAGGTAAGATAAGGTTTAGATGTAAACTAAAGGAAACTATATATATAGATATATTAGTAAATAACAGTAAAATAATAAAGAAGAACTAAGAAGATAGTAAATAAATGAAAAAAATTTGAAAGTAGTGGTAGGCTAACGACATATCTGAATATAGCATCAGAACCGCCAGTAAAGGCGCGCCAACTCACTTCGCGTCTAGCTGGCACAGAGAGCGGACCAATGTAGAGTTTCCACTCGGAAATTTATTCATAAATCTACAGTTTATGAAAATATTTTTATAATGAGTGAACTAGTAGGTAATATATGTGTGACCGCATATTCCGAGCAATTAATATTGAGTTTTAAGCAGTAAAACTTCATACAAAACTTAAATTCTGTCTTTCTTAACAATACCTACGCCTACCCTGAAGGTAGCCATAGCTCTGCTGAGCAAGCCTGGGAATAAATACTGATGCTGGTGAGACCTTCGAGATTTTTGTCGACAGGGATCGAATGAAGACAAGGCATCACTCGCAATATTTATAATAGCACAATATAAATGCATGCAGTAGACCGTGGTAACAGTAATGATGGACAAAGTTCGTTTCGGCCAACTGCGAGTAAATAACAAAGCACACGGTTAGAAACTCGCCCTTCTTCCGTCCTTTCACACCCAGGACGTAGTGCGCAGAGGCAGAGGTAGGGTGACTGAATGGAACCGAATAGTGAGTATCTACTGTTTACCTGTAACTAGTTTACTATGGACTGCAGGCAAGGTACCGATGTTTCGTACATAGATTACCAAACAGGAGCCAAATGTTTATTGAAAGCAGTATACAGAGCTGTTTTTACAATGAAGGCCGGTAAGTGATCATCCTATTTCATATTCACTGACTGTTAGTTTCACCAATAATATGCAACCTTATGGACTCATTTCCCCACCACATGCCCCATTATATGTTCGTGGGTTACAGTCAAAAGCGAGCTACTTGGCTTGTCGAAGTCCAGTTCAAAAGATAGGTTGGGAATGAACTCGAAATCGGCGACCTAACCTGAACGTTTTGCAAAGACCTGCAACATGAAGCATAGAAATTACATGCTTTACATTTGAATAACTCGATCCTTATTGTTCCAAGCATATTTACCTTTCCGAGCAACTAGCTCTCTATAACGTTTAGAGTTAAGTATACACAAGAAGTTCTTCACCATTCACCAACTTAATTTTTTAAAGCTGGCAGCAGGTCTCTCTTTTTACCCTCTTTTTTTATATAAACTAATTCTAACTTATCGGCAGGTTCGGCTACGGGAGACATGACTCCGTGTCATGCACTGCCTTAAAATGGTAAGGAAATAAGATTTTAAACTATTTTTATCCTTCTAATGCAGTTGTACTTACTATGGTTCAAGACGCTATATAATAGCTTGTCCAACAATAGAAAAAATTCGCAGAAGCTGATGGAACTCACTAAAAGTTGTCAGAGTGCTATTCCATTATATTAGTATTCTATGGATCCATGCCACCACTTCGAGTTTGGCACAATATTATGTCATTTTCCACAATGACTGGACTTTAGCTGGGAAAGGTACGGGTAAGAGAGTGTGGAAATTAGTGCCGGTTAGTACATATCATTCAGTAGTACCAACAGTTCTAACACAAAGACTAATATGCTGTATTGAGAAACATTTACTTCGTCTAGGAGAACTAGGTATTCTGTGGAGAATACGTATGAGTACTGCATGTTTTGTTTATTTGATACATGGTACATAGGTAGGTCTATATTTGCTTGAGGAACTAATCGGCTAATCTTCCGAGTCCGGTGGACGGGATTAGTTCCGCTTGGCACTGTAGATGGTGCTTAGTGCTATGCCTTTTGCTGTGAGAAAAGTCACTAGTATCGGTACTGTATATATTCATCACATGAATGAGCACCATTTCAATTATTTCTTTTAATTCATCGTATGATGTCTACGTGATAGTGCGTCCTACACACGGCTAGTGTGAAAGAACAACAACAACAACAACAACAACAACAACAACAACAATAATAATAATAATAATAATAATAATAATAATAATAATAATAATAATAATAATAATAATAATAATAATAATAATAATAATAATAATAATAATAATAATAATAATAATAATAATAATAATAATAATAATAATAATAATAATAATAATAATAATAATAATAATAATAATAATAATAATAATAATAATAATAATAATAATAATAATAATAATAATAATAATAATAATAATAATAATAATAATAATAATAATAATAATAATAATAATAATAATAATAATAATAATAATAATAATAATAATAATAATAATAATAATAATAATAATAATAATAATAATAATAATAATAATAATAATAATAATAATAATAATAATAATAATAATAATAATAATAATAATAATAATAATAATAATAATAATAATAATAATAATAATAATAATAATAATAATAATAATAATAATAATAATAATAATAATAATAATAATAATAATAATAATAATAATAATAATAATAATAATAATAATAATAATAATAATAATAATAATAATAATAATAATAACCGATCGGGATGGCTCAGGCGGTTTCGTCCGTGGCCCACATTCGGGAGGGCCGGGTTCATTCCCATGGCCGACTTACCTGACCATGGGTTTTTTTCGGGGGATTTCCTGGGTCGCTAGGCGACTGCTGGGTAAGTTAATTATATCCCTCGATTTTCCTGTCCCTCCATTTCACCACCATTATCATGTCACATCATCTCTCATCTGGTGGTCTCTTTCAGGGTAGAAGTGTCGGTGGGTGTCTCGGCGGTGCATGGCAGGATGATATGCTCTGAGGACAACTACTTCCTCCTCCAGTAGTTCGGTTGCCAGTCTCCGAGTCTCTCCTGGGACCATTTCGGGACCGACAATCAGGGACCTTTGAGACTCGGCTGCTGGGCGTGTTGCCGTCCCGCAGTGGGGGAATGTATCCGTTGTCCCGGCCTGTCGGGGAAGTCTCTATCTAAGTAAACTACAGGCAGCCTGCCCTCTGCATTGTCGTGGCTCCTTGTGACGGCCACCCTCTGTCTCCTCTCACCTCATCCTTCCTCCCGGAGGTGCTCCACTTGGGGGCATGGGCACAATGGACCCAGTATGGTGGCCTACATACCGAATCCCCTCAGTAGTGAAATCCTAATCCTAATAAGCTTTCCTATGGATTCTAGGATAATTATCCTAAATATCACCCTTCTTATAACTAGATCTTGGATTAATTCTTTAGTGTTGTTTGATATAATAATGTAAATATTTGTACAGACTTTTGTGTAGCTTACTAGAATCAGATGGTAAACTTAAGCAGTTTCTTTGAGGTACTCTGATCGCAATTTGAAGAGCTATTCCGTAATGTGAATGCGGGCAGAGAGTTGTTCCATAAGCTATTTATCTGCTGAGGTTGGTCAGGTGTGTTGTTATTTTCTTTAATAAAGCCTCTAAGGTAGCAATTGAGCCGAATTTATGAGCACTTTCGTGAAGAAATTGATTTTGTATGAAAGTGCGCTTTTTTAGCTTTCCCTAATTGCTGGCTGTAATTGTTATCCCCTTGCTTAATGAGTCGAGCCTACACACTACCCGGGCACTTGATGAGCCTACAAACCCACTTGTAACTGAAAGGTCACGGGTTTGATTCTTCCTTCAGGCAAAAACGTTTCAGATTAGCTAACGGTCTGAGCGTGTTGTTGGCAAAGGATCAGTTTTAATGCCTTGAACGCCCGTAAAACGAATATTTCGAAATCTAGTCATCCAGGCAACTTGTCTCGAGATAGAATGTAAAACCTCCACCGTAGCTGAGCTTTCTGAAGGTGAAGTGAGATTGTTCGTTCACAGTATAATAAAATGTGAATCAATAGTGTAGACCAGATTTTTTAAAATAAGCTACCTAGCTCCCTCAGTTATTCAAAGTATACAGTTACTGATATTAATAAAATGTTCAGTTTTACAAATCCAAATTTTATCTTAGGTTTACACAAATTACACTACAACATTCACAAAGACAGACAAAATAAAATACAGGCTGCTGAGTTCTTCTTCGGGATTATTAAAACACAGATTTTTTTACCTCAAACATTTCATTGACGATCTAATTTTAAATCCAATTTTAAAAGAAAACATTGTATTTCTCTTTAGAAACAATGAATACGACTCTTCTTATTTTGAGAAGTGTCCTGTTAGAAGGATGCAGGAATAAATAGAAACCGTGAGATATTTTCCCTTGGGGATACGATGACATCCGCTTACATCGCCGCAGTCATCTGTCTTTGATGCACTTTCTATTCACAGTTAATAGAGTTTTTGTTGACACCTGCAATTTTTGCTTACTTTTGGAGAAAACGGGGCACACATTTCGTTATGTAGATAGGGAAGTAAATACTGAAAATGAGAAAATGCTCTAGGCAGACCTAAAGTTTAGAGAATAAGGAAAGGTAATCTAGTAAATCTTGACATTAAAAATAACTACCTTCAAAGAACTAAATACTGTAATAACTTTCTCGTTAAGCTTCTAGGAGATGAAGAGGACAAATAAGGGCCGATGTTAGGCACTGAAGGTAGGAAGCTTGTTTGCCTCCAACGATTCTCACATTTTCCCCTACATGTGCACGATATCTTAAGAAAATTTCAATTATGTGCCACTTAATTGGAAGAAATAAACAAATAAAGAAAGAAAGAAAGAAAGATAACGAAAAAACTGCTCAGAAGTGCGACTATCGGGTACATTTGCGGCTAATAGACTAAAACATCTCCGAAAATAAGCAAGACCTATGCAAAATTGTACTATCAGAAGTAGAATGACATAAGTGAGTTAAGGTTGTTATGAAGTGTGAGAACTGTGAAATGTTGAGTTAGAGCTCTTCGACCCAAAACGTGAAAGAACAGGAGAGAGGGGTCATAATACACCGCAGCATTAGCTTCTAATCAGGAAAAACTGGAAAGAAAGGAAAATAAAGCATAGTCAGAGTGGTCAGCGAAACGAAAATCTAACGTGAAAACTCTTCTAATGCTCAGGTATCTTGGTCGGTAAATCTATTCTAACCAAAACCCTGAGAAGCTTCATTTACTGCTAAATTTGTAACCATTTATACCGGATTTGAAATGCACCAATAAATATTTTTTCCTTAAACAAAAACCTAAACGTGACTACTTCCGTGATCAATGGCCATAGGCCCTGGGTTTGATTCCCGGCTGGAGTGGGGACTTCCACTTTAAAATAAAATAGAGAACACTAGCCTTCCCGAGGATCCGTATAATCTGACATACACACTCATGAGATTTTCTGTTGAGCTATATCGATTTTACCTATGTTCCATAAATTATTCCTACAAAAAGGTATTCCATTCTCTACTACACACTTACAGTAGGTATCTTAGGTGTCTGAACGCGCTCGCGGGCTCTGAAGGTTGTCAAAAGCGTAATTCAAAAAGAAAAAGTTGTTTAAAAACCAAATTTGAAGAGAGAATGTGAAGCGACAAAAACCCAACACGGAATGGCTCAAAATATAGGAGTGAACACAGCTATCCTATGGGTCCTATGCTCTTCTTGAGACATAACACGCTATCTCTAATCTCTAATTCCAAGGATGCGAGAAGAAGATTTTCAAGTTACTCTTTATATCCTAATAATAACCTATTAATATACTTTACAAATAAGTAGTCGAAAATTAGAAATATTTTTGTTTAAATTAACTTCATCCAACATTAATTCATATCGGACGAGCAATGAAATGGGTAAAATATGCTCAAATGAGTTCAGGGTTCATAGAGCTAAGATTTACCCAACATTCACCTTTCAGGATAAGAGAAAACTGCGAAAATCGTACCAATAACTCACCCTGACCGACATTCGAACTCAAGACCTCTATAACTTGAGGCAGACACGCTACCACCTATATCACAGAGGCTGGAATTAAAATGATAGAACGAATTACAGCTCCGTCAGGAATTTTTCCCGTCAAAGACCACAATATGATTAATTATTAATTATGGGAGTTAAAGGGTTTTATTAAGTTAAAAGGATTAACAAAGGATTCAGTTGGTACTAAAATTCGAATGAGTATCGCAACACGAGCAAAAAAAATCTTAATACCAATAAGACAGTTACCTAATCATCGAAATATTCCGATATCATATGAATATTTTGATGATTATGTAACTGCTCTCATTGGTATTAATTAAGATGTGAAGATGATTCAAGACAAATGGCTGTCAGAAGTTATAACTCCAAGCAGTTAGTAGTTCCAAAGCAAAAAAAATTATTTATTGCAGGAACCAGAAGAAAAGAAGTTTGCAGTACTCATATCCTTAGGGTTTTGAAGTCCACAGTACGTTATAAGCTGATTTACATAATCATTACTGTATGGGGGTCCGCCCTCTTCTACTCACTTTCTCCCTTTTGTGTCCTTTTAAAATCCTTCCTACATCATCGTCATCCCTATTACTTTCACTTTTTATGGGTAGCCATTGTTAAAACGAGAATTTGATGAACTGCAGAAAACACCTGGGCTCAAGACAAGGAAACATCCTATTGCAAATTATAAATAATTCATAAGGAATTATTCTATGTGCTTAATCATTACTATTCTTCTTCCTGCTTCTTGTTAGAGTATGAAACATTGCAAATGAATAACAAGTACTTTATTACGTTTTACTCCCTGATATTCATAGGTAGTGCAATTATGACAAACTTGAAGTGAACTTAGAAGCTTGTGGATAGAGAACATAAACGAAATGCTTTTATAAAATACCCTCAAAGGACCACCTTGTGCCACCTTGAACATACAACACAATGTTAAAATTCGTGCGTGTATATGTTAGTCTTCACGCAAGAATGGCCGAACCTAGTGATATGAAACTTGACATATAACTTATCTATCTGCCACTTACTTAAGACATCTTAAATAAATAGTCAAAATGTAGAATCTATCGGACATTCACTGGAATGAATGTTTAAGATGCTACGGCAATTTCTCGTTTCTATTCTACTACAGTTCCAGTAGCATGATAACCTACTGTCTACCCACCACAAAAAGGCAAGATCGTGATCACTTTTGCTGATCCCACGGTGTTTATGCTCGCCTTTCCGGTGTGACAAGGATGCTAGATTCGTTTAAAATAGGCAAGTGTTGTCAGATAACTCACCCATGTATAATACCTATCCCTGCAGCTACGGCCACAAACAGATCTGGCAGCATGAGTGACTCATATGCACTCTCATTTCCTAATAAACAGATCCACTAACAGAGCAGATAAACAGTTCAAACCGCTCTCCCCTTCATTCGTATCTTGCCTTCTTGTGGTGGGTAGACAGTATTTAACGCCCTGTAAAAGATACTTTCTTTGCGCTTCTGAAATTGAGGGAAAGAGAGAAAGGGAGGGCACAACCCGGCAAAGCTGTGTTTTTTGTTAATATTTAAACTAACAACGGAAAGGAGAAATAGTATAAAATAACTGATTAGACTAAAAGTTTTTGTGAAAGTTTTTTAATTTTTATTTTCTCCTATAATGGGCCTTTGTTTAACAGCAACTTACATTAATGTTCACAAATTTTTGTTTTCGTAATCTGTATGTTTCATTTAAGAAAAGCAACCTTTTATTTTATTTACCATTTACATACGTCATCCACAGTACCATAGTGGTTTGGAACGCAATATTCTGGTTCTCAACGAGAAAGACCTCCCATGCAGATTTTTGGGCTCTTGTGGTAAATATGAGGAGCTACGATAAATAGCGATCTGTAGGTTTGAGAAACAAACGTTTCAGATGGGAATTTCAGCTGAATGAAGCTTGGTGCTTTTAGCATCATCTCCCAGTATTGAATGAATCATCATCCAACTCCCTTATTCTGTAGGATTGGTCGGTCAAGGTCCTTCAGAGCTATCGACTCACAGAGTAATCAGTATTGTGACTTTGTGGGTTCGTGAAATCAAAAGTCCAGGTTCAAACACAAAAAATTGCACTTTATATCTGTAGAAATACGCTTCGTACACATACACAATACAACAAAGTCAACAAACACAGCTGCTTACCCGCACGCGTTCAATTACCGACTGAATCATCTTTGGCGGGCCGGCTGCCCTTTTATAGTTTACTAACATTCCAGAAATTTCTCAAACAATCGAGAGCCGGCTAGAACAAAGGCGAACTCTAGAGAAATCCGTCTCTTCCGCCCCCCCCCCCCCCCCGCGCCGTTTCGGTGAGCTTGTATATACACACGGCACTGCGCATTCCCTTGTTCTCGTTGCCCGCGCCGCCTCCAATCAACAATTGCCTGGCGACAGTATTAATAGTTATCTATAGTAATACAAGAAATATTGTTCCATCCAAAACTTATATTATAAAAACATATACCAGACTTGATATTTGAGTTCGGCGGGGTCTGAAATTCTTTCCAAACTGTACCATGCATTATTCTTGATAGTTGTGTATTATCCTTGATTTTTCTTGTTTAAGATATTTATTGAAAATGAGATTGACATTTCATCCAATTTATAAGAATAGTGTTTGCAGTTTCTTTAATTTGTTTAAAGTTCGCATCATTTTGTACAAATACATATTATAATAATATCGTAATAGGTATTAAAGGAGAAATGCAGAGCTTACTGAAATGTCACCGTGGCTCAGTGGTTATACCGCTTGACTCTCCCCAAGGCAGCCCGGGTTCGATTCCAGGTGACCGCAAAGTGAGATTTGTGATGGACAACACGGCGCTGGGACTGTTTTTCTCCGGGACCTTCGGTTTCCCCCGCCATCTCATTCCACCGGTGCTCCATCTTCATCTCATGTATCGTCAGTGTCACCACCTGCGGTGCCGTATGTAGTAAAAGCGGGCGTTAAACACTACACACATTGCTGAAATGTACAATCTGCATTATGTAACCTCCTCTTTTATTGTTACTGGCTTTTGAAATCCTCATTCTCTGTAAGTCTACACTTTTTGCAAGTGCGCAAACGCCATCTCGCGCATAAGCTTAAAAGCTCGTGCTTTCTTCCTTCCTTTCTTTCTTTTCATATTCTTTTTTCTTTTTTCATGCGCCATCTAACGGATAAGCTTGGAAGTTTACTCTTTTTTCTTTCTTACCATTGCGAGAGCTTGTTACCATTAATAATAATCATTAAAATGTTTCGCATGTTGTGGATTATCTTTTCTAAGCAAGACTTAGTAAGTTGTACGTTGTAATGTAATGTGGATAGGAGAATAACTTCTTATATTAATACTGTAAAAGAGAAGGCATATAAGACTATATAAATCTGCCATCGATAGCTGTCAGTAGATGTACTTGACAGTTCAAGAGTACATATATAAAAAATAGCCCATGACAGACTGCAAAGTTTGGCATTCATGCAGTGAACAGGAAAATACAATATTATAATCTAAGAAAAATTATTTAGGGATAAAGTAGTGAACATCATATTAATTACTGTCTGAGGCTGTGTTAGTATCAGTCAATTTGGCCGAAAGGTTTGTGTATTTGTTTGTTACTGCTCTCGGAGAGAAATGTTTGGAGATGGTGTGGATGTAACGGTGAATTGTATGTAGCTTCTGATTTCTTGCGAATCAACAGACAGTGGTTGTCATCTGCAGCGGATTACTCAAAATGTGGAAATGGTATGATTTTTTTTTTTTTTCCTTATTTGCGTTGAACGTTTCACAGGAAAGCTCTGAGTTGCGGCAACGTAATATATCTCCCAGAAAGGCTCGTCCAATTTTTTTCCCAAATTACTTCCTGGCCCAGAACACCCAGAACACATCTGTCAAATTACATAAGCTCATTTTCGTGGGTGTGACAGGACGATGCAATTTCAGCTTCCCACGGGTTCCTATTACACATGCAAATGGCTTCATTCACTGTTTGCGACATATATGTGTATGTCCGGTGTTTCCATTCTGGAATTTGGAAAAAATTTAACCAAAAAAATGGCTAAGTTATGGTTTAGTGGCATATTATTTTCGTAATAATAATTTTGTGAACGCTAAAATGACACAAACATATTAAATATAAATATTACTAAATTTTACTTAATTCTTTGCCAAACATCTTTTGCTTATACAAAGTGAGCCATTTAGATCTAGCAGCTGAAGTATCAGCCGAGTTACTGTTGACCTTAATGAGCTGATTTCAATAGATTCAGTATGGTTAACTGATATACTATACTAGTTATGGAACCGTTATAGAAAATCGATTCATATTTAACTTAACTCAATCAGAATACCTTCGCCAAGTGGATTAAATCACGTGGTTACGTTTTATTGCTGAACACCTTAGTTGAAATGTTAAACTGCACTATAATCGCATTCCAAATTAAATCACAATCACTTTTTGGCCAACCCTGGAGTAAGTTACTGTCACTAATTTAGTATAAGAATAAAACATGAGATCATGAGGGTATGTATGCATAGCATTGCATTTTAGAATATTCCTTTTTAGGTGGACGAATATTTTGTGGAAGAATGCAATAAATCGTTTTTTATTTCAAATAACCCACTCTTAGTTTTGTGGAGACTTCAACTAAGTTTGAAACATCGGCAAACCTTAAAATAGTATATTAACTTTCTAAATTCGGTGGTTCGAGAGATTGCTCTCAATGATTACTGATGAATCAGAGGGGAAAAGTGGTAATGATTACTTGTTCATAAATTACAAATTTTGGATCTAAAATGGAAATGTCTGTTTCCTCAAAAATAGCGTAAATCTGTAGCGTAGGAATGTTGATAGTTTTGTAAAATCCCACTAATTACCACGTTTAAAACTCTGAAGACCACCAGGTAATAGGAAAGGTAGAAATGCTATTGCTGTACTACTTCCGGAAAGATTTTATTTACTCTTAATTTGAACGAAAGAGTGAGTGTTCAACGTGAGTCACCCGGAATACAAACAAAAGACAGTGTAGATAACGCTCAAGCTTACTACTTTACAAGAAGTGACAGTTCCGTTACTCCATATTAATTACGTCAGAACATCTCGATCAGACTGGTTTTCTTACACCCACAGTTGAACCTCACGTGTAGAAAGATCTTTATTGATATTCATTCAACACAGGCGATAAATATTAAAATTCAATTTGTTACAGCATTTTCATTTGACAATGCTGATGTATTTTTCTTTTTACGGCATGTTAGGTATTTGGTATCAATAGTAATCAACTGTTCTATGCACATTCAAACTAAATGGTGAAAATATCTGGAGATAATTTGAGACAGATATTATTTTAATAGAGAATTTTAATTGTCAGCACGTTACATATGTGTTAAAACGAACCAATATGAACATGATGCATGTAGTTGGGTCTCATTAATAGTCCCAACATGAATTCTGTGGGAGCTGTTTACATTAACGTATTGCACAAATTTATTAATGCCCATATAATTTAGCTAATAAATTAAATTTATGAAGTTTTTTGCTATATTTGTATATCTGTTTAACCTTTTCTGATATTTTGTATTAAATCCTCTTTCTCCTTGACCAGCAGGAAAAATTGCAGGAGTTTCTGGAGGTAGTGTATTAGAATAAAGAAGAAAATATTAAAATTTTTAGATGTTCTGATGTAATTGTAGAAGATTATTGTATCTACTAAAGCTATGTTTACATATAATGAAGCATAGTGCTTCCGACATACGTGTAGCACCAGTAACAATTCGGAGGCGCCTATCTTGTAAAGTTTCAACTAAAAAATCTCGTTAAAAGTTTAGTAATTTGCTTTGAAAGTCATAGAAGAGTAGTTTTGCTTAATGTGTAGAATCCCTATGGTTGTAGCTGCTTGAAAATGAAAATAAAAAAAGTTTATAAAGAAATTAAAACTGTGAGGTCTCTGAATTTCGCTACAAAGACAACTCTATATTATTTTTTACATAATTATACTTCTAAAACTAATCTTGACATTTAGAACATTAATAGCACAAACTACATTAGTAACTTCTTCCTCTTGATGTGGAAAGTTTCATTTATAAACAAAGCCGAAGAACGTGTACTGTTATAGTGTTTGTTTCAGATGTCATTAAATTAAGCTGCAGTATTTGACACGATCATAAAATGCTGAATTGTCACAAAGTAGAGCACACAGTTTATATGTAAACAGAAAATGGCTATTCTATCCTTAATATATAGTAATTAACATTGAAAATGCATTGTTTTTGCTACTTAATTCATAGCTTATAATTACATAATTGAGCTCCTAAAAAAAGAAGAGGCGGATATCATTTATGTTTGAGTCACACCATTCAAGAATGTCAGTTGAAGGTTTTCTTTAGTAACACAAGAAGACTTGGTAACTTAGTGAATTAACTGAACTTAAGGATTTTAATACCAAATTAAATTTATAAGGAAACATTGCGAACCGTTTATTTTCTCTCTTCTATAACGATAATTACACTGAGCGTTTGTTAACAAACCACACACAACTGTGTTAGTGTATATTCCGTGGAGAACGCGTTTGATGTAGAAATTAAACTATATGAATAACAAATGGATATCTAGGACAATAGTGATATTCTTCTCTTTAGTTTTGTGGCGACATTTTACTGCCATACAGTTATGTTTATTATGATAATAAATGTGTGGGTATTCAGGTATCTGCCCAGAGATAGTTTTGATGCAGCCTAAGTACTTACCTATTAAATATCACACTAATACACTCGCATTCAAAAGCTTCATTGGTTTTCAAGCGGCATCTTATTACTTATAAATATAATTCGATTTTCAATGCAAATTGAACTCACTGATTGGTCTAAACAATGATGTAATTGCTAATAAAATGTTTTAACGCACAAACAACCCTTTTATTGGAATAAAATTCGTTATATTTTTATTTTCATAAAAATTACTTTAATGATTTGAAAGAAAAATCAAAAATATATTTTTGAAATATTTTATCACCAGTGAAAATATCTGGAATTTTCTCTGAAGAAGCTGGAAGGTTTTCTTCATTCTTACGGAATTTTATATTACTGAAGCCATAAGGAAAAAAGAAACAGTTACCTGCATAAGAATGAAGGTCGTTTTAAGCATAGAAATTGTGTAAAAATGTTAACATCGTAGTATAGACAGTCTTCATACTATTTCTTGTTACCCTTTTATTTTATTTTGATTCATACGTGCAAACCTGTCTCATAAACAATGAGGTACGAATGAAATTATCATATTTTGTATATATGGAGTGTATATTACTTGGTAATCATGTGTGTTGTTTAAGGATAGTATTAATAAAGCTTCGTAGACAAAGGGTAACATGGAAAGATAGAGTCAGACTGAAAAATTCAATGCCATAGCCGGGATTTGAACCACGGATCTTCTAACCCTTGAGCTACTATGACCAACGTGCCGACATGACATTAAATTCTCCAACTGACTCGTGTTTTTCCCGGTAAATCACTTAGGAGTTCTCATAAACACATTAGACAACTACCTTAATGGCGACTTACAACGTGTAAGTACTTTAAGGCCCGGACATTATAGTTAACCACTGTTAGGTCAATTAATGGAAATTAATTGTTCTTTCACACTAGCCGGCTGGACGGCCACCAGAAAATACGTGGTTCAAATCCCGGCTATGGCATTGGATTTTTCAGTCTGACTCTATCTCTCCATACTTTAGCCAACACACCTTCTCTTCAGAAGGGAAGTAAAACCGATGGTCCCTATCGTAGACTTACTGAAACCTGATACAAGAGGACTCCGAGCAAAGTTAAACGGTATTTCACGCTTAGGCTAGAATGCGACGCTGAGAACCACAGCAGTGAAAAAGCATCCTCAAATAAATAAACAAACAAATAAATAACAAATAAATAAATTAATTAATTAATTAATAAAATTCTTCGTTCTTTTAACGTAGTAGAGCTTATTGTATTTGAACCTAAGGTCTCTGTTTCCTTTTATTACCTTTCTTTATATACAAGACTCTTTAAACTTGATTCCCATTCCATATCAATCACCAAGGCTAAGTAACATAGCTATGTGAAGCAGGACGAGCTGCCATAAGGATTAGGAACACACATCCATTTCTAACCCACCTGCACCAATATTTTATCTCCCCTCGTGCTGCACATAACGACTCAAATCAATTTTCCATTTGGTGCTATCTTGAACCACGACCAGTTTAACTGCTATAAAATAATACGCCCTAAATCCTAATGTACGGGTTATCAGGAGGTTAACGGCTCTTCTGTATGAATAATGTCATTTGTCTTAACAAGAATGATTTGTTACGTTCAACCAGTTTTATTAAAAATGAGATAGAATTAATATCTCTAGAGTGGGCTAATAAGTGTGTAGCTTAAAGGCATTTATTTCATGGCTATGAATATTTCTCGATAGAAATATTTCGTGGAGTATTTCAAGTAGTATGAAGTTACCAACCCCCCTGCCACCAAACACTCATTTCTAAAGCGATATTTAGTTATAGAAATTGTTTTTGAACATATTTATTGCACGCTTATAAAGCTGATAAAAGTAAAAAGTTGAATGATGCTAACATTGGTGTTTAAATTCAGTGTCTTTCAAGAATGCATCACGAAGATTTCTGCAAGTTTCTTCCATTCCTAAAGCTCATATACCCAGCACGGGACGATTTAGGAGAGTATTGTTTCCCAGTTTGAAATTAATCAAAGAAATATTCTCAGTTACAATATGCAGAAATAACAAACAATATTCGCTTAGTCTTTTAGAGTTTATGCAGAGTTCATTAAAATGGACTTATAATCTCTTTGAGAACTGTACAAACTATTTTTATGCCTTCATTTGAGCAACGTTTTTACAGTAATACCTCACAGTGTCACCAATATGTTTAAAGTGAAAGAATTAAATCTCTGAAGTCATAAAAACGCAGGGATTAATTAAGTTCAGTTAAAACGGTGACAATCATCCATCATATTCGCAATTTCATATGTTACTAAAAAACTTCATGTGTTAAATTCACATGATTTTCCCTACTTGTTAATTCATGCGAAAACTATTATTTTATCTACTATGTGTTCATGAGACAGTCATTGTATAAATGAAATTATTTACTGCACCATTTCTGGTAAGCTCAATGGGAATAGCAGCAATAGTTTATCTCTTAAGATCTGATCACTGTGTGATGGCTTTGAAATTCATTCCCTTTTTGTGACCAGGATATGCACAAAGAAATAAACTTTCATGTTTAAGAAAAGTTAAGTATTCGGAAGTTCAAATTATTGATTTCAACCTCAGAGGGTGACGTTCCAAAAGCTTCCAACAAATTACTGGACTGGGCAAAGGAGAATGAACTAACATTGAATGCAGAGAAAACTGTCTCCATGACTTTCAGAAGAGGAGATAAATGCAGCACCTTCTACATGGGGAAAACACCGCTAAAATCAGTCACCAACTTCACGTTCCTAGGAGTTACTCTCCAGACACAGGAAAACCTATTCACACGCCATATAAATGATAGAGTAAACGCTGCTATAAGAGCCATAAGCGACATGAAGTCAATAGGCACACTCTCCTTGGAAACATCCTTACAGCTGTTTGAACTCAAAATCGACCCCGTTGTAACATATGGCCTAGAAAACATATGGGTACATCTAAAGAAGAAATGCCTTGACAAAATATATAAGTTAAAGGCTACTTACTTGAAAATAGTGTTTTGTCTCTAAATTTCGTAGGGGAGGGTATCCGTCCTCTTTAGCTGCCGTGGTGCGTGCGCTGCGGACCCCTAGCACTCTTGGTACCTCGGGCAGAATATTCAAGCGCCTCTCTGTATGGAGTTGTTCGGATTGGGTTGGACTCGAGGGAGCAGTGTGTTCCCGATACCCTGGGAGATCAGGTACCTCCGGGCCAGGCTTGGACCGCCCGGAGGGGGCAGAGGGTTGCCTAAATATTCCCGGGTACTAGCCTGCAGAGCTAGTAGAAGGTGTGCTAGATCACCATGCGGCCCCAGCGAGGTTTTTCGGTAGTCTTCCTTGCGGGGTTGACGCGCGTAAGGGGCGTATGCACTTCCACCCGTTTTGACGTTGTCGATGGGGAGGGGGCCTATGGAAAGCACCTCGGAGTTTCCATCGCTCCCGGGAGACAGAGGTCGGAGTCTTCGGACTTTGGGTAGACCTCGCTGTCTCTCCAAATATACGCCCTCAAGACTCATATGTGAGCTAGCCGGAGATCTTTTCTACATAGAAGACCTGCGACTGAAGCTCCCACTGCCAACGACAACAGCCTATCAGGACCAGCTGCTTGAACTACACGAGGACAAATGCAAAATTTGGGACGAATTCTATGCTACTGATACCGTGACAAGCCGTGAATGAACACAGGGAGGACACGAACTTCACCATTAGGTGACAAGACTTTCTGTGCATCGATTCCACTACAAGCTATGCAGCACCCAGAGATTTCACGAATCCGACCCAGATTGTGTGTGTATAAGATGCGACGACCAGTGTGAGGTGAAATTCTGTAGGTACTAAGAACAATATTCTTTTTACATTGTGCGTGGTTCATATTATTATTAAAATTAAAATTATTATCCTCAGAATATGCTGAACTTAAAATATATCAAGTACTTAGCCGACTTTTCATTTGCAAGTTGAGCTGAACAAGGACACACACACACACACACACACACACACACACACACACACACACACACACACACACACACACACACACACACACACACACACACACACATACCACACTCCCTGTCTCTCTCTCTCACGGATCTTTTCTAAAAAAAGTATTTTTTTATTCACAGGACCTCGTGAAATTTCGGTATCGAATTTTGGGTAGAATGCAATAATAACTTCTTGACTTACATACGTGGTAGAGAAGGTGAAAATTTTCTTATTAAACGAATTTTCAATAATTTATATCTGAAAAGGAAAAAAGAAAATATGCGATGCAAATTTAATAAAAATATCAAACCAATAAAGTAAAACATTTTTTAGAATTGTGCAATACGTGAACTGTGTTTTTTTTTTTTTTTTTTTTTTTTTTTTTTTTTTTGCAATGAGGAGTTTCTCCTTGTTAATTTGGCTATGGTAATTATTATTTCTTCTACTACGTTTTGTAATGCGAAAAGTATTATTCCCCAAGTTATGATGCCAGTTTTATACAAACGAAAGCATTTTTAGAAAAAAGAATCTTTGTAAGGCCTGTGTGTGTCTGTGTATGTGCGAACAACATAACTAAAACAGGAGGTCGGCTACATACCAAACATGCTTTTAGGTTTAGCATCTTCCAAGGATGCAATACAAAGATTTCCAAGAAAATCCTTTCACTTCAAATTGGCGTTTTCTTGTAAAAAAAAAAATTGAGAAGCTCATTCTCTGAAACATAGCTCTTACAGTTTTGATTAAAATTGATATGCTTAGTATGTTTACACATTAAAGAAATGGTCCTTTGAATTTTCTGGGAAAAACATATAAAGTCCTCTTCGTTGGCATGACTTTTGTACAACTGGCAAACAGTAAGGGCTAGAAAAATCTTCTTCTTCTCTTTCTTCTTCTTCTTCTTCTTCTTCTTCTTCTTCTTCTTCATCATCATCATCATCATCAGCATCATCATCTGTGTGGGCCCTAGCCTTCTGTAGAAGTTTCCGCCATTCTTCCCTCACCAAAGCCGTGTTTCTCCAATTCCTTATTTCCAAGATTTTTATATCCCTTCTCACATCCTCCTCAATCCAATTCGAAGGTCCTTATTCTGTTTGCCTTGTCGTTTTAGGCGTGTCCATCCGGCTAACTCTTCTACAGATTTCGCAACTATTTATGTTGTTTTATGAATGTGGAGTTGTCAGGCCCACGCTTCAACCCCCAACCTGGAGGACCAGGTCTCCCTATTTATGTCCCCGGGAGACAGGGTGGTCCAGCTATACTCCCAGACATAGGGTGGCTCAGGTATCTCGGGGTCGCCGCTCCCCGTACCCATAATGAGCTCCTGAGGGGCTAGAAAAATCTTAACTTCTTAAAATGTAGAGGTCATTAAAGTTCATCATTTATGTCAATGTTTTTTTTTTCTGGAGATTACTATTTTCAAGCTTTTTATGTCTACCTTAAAATACAGTTTTCTTAAATAGGAAATAATTCTTCTTTCTATACTCTGGTCATAGAAAGATAATGGAATGTTAGCCATCATATAGCTCCAGCTCGCATAAGCCTACTATACTGGTGTCTGTTTCCCTAACACCTATAAGCAATTTACATAAAAATAAAATAATTTATTTGTTTAATATGTTATAGGGAGAAAAATAAATACTTTAAAAGCAATTTATACAAGAGTGAGTAGGGAAAGTTATATTGAACACACTATATGTTTCTCAATGTGAAGATCAGTAACCTCTGATGTCAACAGTTGTAAAGCTTCTCTGTGTTACTGCCATATAACTAATTTCTAGGCAGGTAGAAAAATAACTTTCTAAGTGAATAGTAATTAGCGTGAAACGAGTAGATAAAGATACCTTTGAAAGGGTAATGAATAATGAAAATTGTTTGAGTGTATATCACATTGGTTCTTGTTAGTTTCAATAATTTATAAATCGGAAGCTAAAGAAAGCTATAATACACATAATCATCATTGTTTGCCCTCCGAATGTAGCTCTGAAAGTAGAAAAGAGTCTCTAAACTCTTGGGAGCAATAATGCACTGACTGTAGACGAATTTAAATGTGCTAAATGGATAGGCGCCGCAGCACAAAGACGTGGGCGTTGGGAGGCGACAGAGGGACACGGGTATCTACCGAAACCAGCAAGAACAATGGGAACGCTTCTTCCATGTTTGGTCACAGCAAATTGCTGTTCAATATGAGAACGCGCCCGCAAAAAACCTGCCGCAAACAAAAGACTAGCCTCGTTAACATATCTCGGGATTTGCTTTGGTGATTAAAAGCAAATAGGTTTCGATCGATTATTTCTTTCAGTGACGTGCGCACATTTCATGCTTAACAAATACATAGTTTGTGAAACTAAGGCAGTCATTAGATATAAAATAGTCATTTGCGAAATAATCAGTTGCTTTGGTGTGTAGATAAAGCTAAATGTAGATTAGGTAATCGAGGAGATAACTGGCACTCGAGTCCATTAGGATCTTTCGTGTGTACACATCCGAGAGGAACATGAGATGAAGGGACCTTAAGAGACGTATGGGCTGCAGGAGCGATGACACAAGCAGCAGAGATGCGCTGAGTTCCCTAACAGTTATTGACTAGAGGCGATCAGCGACAACCCACGTCAAACCGTCGGAAGGAGTCTGAGAGGTCACGCCCAGAAGGAGAAAGCTGGAACGGCCACCCTCTGTCCGCAAGTCTCTGCGCCATCAATCCGCGTCGATCTGCACACAGCTCCGGAGTCGTCCTAGCACATGAAAGAGGGAAACGAAATGAGAGACAAATAGAAGAAATTACACTAGCATTCGCGTTGCTGCGGAAAGCCATAGTCGAAGTTGGTGGCCAAGATGCATCGAACCCGGGAACTCCTGAATGGAGCCTCACGAGATATCTGGGAGCCATTTCGCTCGGTTTGGTAGGCTCCCAAATTAGACTGTGCGAGGAAATCAACTGGCTGAGAGGAAGTTTTATGCAGGCAGGTGGTCAGTTAACTGCTACCTGCAAGGAAGGGAGCATGTCTCTTTAACTACGACAAAAACAAGACAAGTTAATTGTAAGGCTTCGCTATGAAGATGTAACATCAACATTATGTTGTATAATGGCTGGCCTAAGGTAAGGTCATACACAATGCAATCGAAGGCGTAACACAAGTACCGGCACGGGTTTCTAAATCCGTAAATTGCTTGCGGGCATCTTCCGAAATTACCATGAGTTTTTAAAATCGAACAACCAAAGTAACAAACAGTAACAAAACCATACGGTCTTTTTAATTAAATAGGACAAAAATTGTTAAACCGCCCCTCAAAAATAACCAACAAAGTATGTATGTAGCATAAGCATTTACAAAGGGTGATGCGGCTCAGGATAAAGGAATCCGACCATCTATTTAGTTGGCCGCTTTTTTCCTGTGAGACTACTCTCCAAAAATCTCATCTTTTCCATGAATGGAGAATGAAATTAGGCGTCGGGCAGCAAAATTACATGCAAGTTTACCAAAGTTTCCAAACGACCTGGTTAGGTCTCTTGGGGAATATGACGGTGCTTTAAGTTCCCCGTATGGATTGTGAGCATCATAGGTAACAGCGTGCAACTCACAACAGCAGCAAAAGCAAAGCTCAGTTTTAGTCCATCTAAAAGCTCACAGGCTCTTAAATTCTACTACGCACCAATCATGATAAAGATTGATAACCCACGCCCATCAGGGTGCGATAGGCCATGGATCCAGAAATGTAGGCCGTGAGGAGCAACATGCTTCTATCCTAAAAATTAACAAAGCACACTCTAAAATATATATTTTCAATAACAATCCCATCTGCGATAAAGTTCTATTGAAGGGGGCACGCAGCGAAACCACTCAAGCTGAAACGAGAATGGAAGAGGACCAGACCTGTACAGTACGCTGCACCCTCATACAGTGACTGTGTGATGTTCAGAAGCGTAACATAGAGAAAGAAGTGCGGAATTCTTCCTCTGAACGTAAAGCAAGCATACAGTATGGAGTTGTATAACTTAAGTGGCTTTATTTGAACATTTTGAAACCTACCCTTACTTTCTTTATGAATGGGCCCTAAAACCTGTTGCACAATTGCTTGAGAACTAGAACTACAACCAGAAGATAAAGATTTCATACACAGTAAAGAGCAGGAGTGGAAATAAGCGCTTCTAACCTTGACTAATTAACTGGAATTTTTCAATTTCTGAGGTTATTCTATGATGCATCGAAAATGGGAATCAGAAGGCGAACAGAAAGCACAAGAATTAAGCGCTTAGACTTTTAATTTTCATGGGAAAACAAACAAACACACACATACACATGTGCAAACATAATGTGCCTTCCTTCTTTTAAATGCAAGTTTTAGATTCAGAGTAGACTGTTAAAGTATCCTGCGATTTATGTGTGGTAGTTGATTTATAAATAAAATAAAAAAATTAATATCAATTATAGGTAGTGTCGTCTACTTAGTTGTTCATTAACTGCTAGTTGAAGTATTAAAATGACTGACTAGTATCAACCTAAAAATTATCAAAGTCAATGACTGTTCCATGACCAACTGAATCGAACATTTAAGAGATGTGGCAAATATATATAACATATGCTTTTTCTATCTAACACATGTAAATTCAAAAATTAGTTAAGTGAAATGAATAAGCTGAAATAGGTAATCCACTACGTTTTCCGGATATATTAAACCAAAAGATCAAAATGATGCATAAACAAAATTTATATTAGGAGTTAAAGTTTAATAATAGACAGAGGAAAAGCGATAATGTTAAAAGTTTAGCTACACATATTATTTATAGAGAAATAGACGGGTTTTCTGGAAGGAATGCAGGAAAATCGACTTGCCTGATATATTACGTAGATTAGTAAGATCAAGAAACACCCGATCGCTCAGATAATGTGTTAACGTTATTTACTCACGAAAGAAAATTTTTAGGATAGAATCGTGCAGACGGTATTCGGCATTGCGACCAGACTTGAGGAAGGATAAGGGATAATAAATAAATAAATAAAATCTGAATATTCTACCCCGGCACCTAGACAACTATACCGGGACATATATCCAAATTTTCTCTTTATTTTTCCATAAAATCCTTACAAATGTTATAATTATACAAATCTCTCAGAAAGCTACTCTACAAAAATAAAATGAAATAAAATAACAGAAATAAACACAAAAAAGCAAAAAACAAAAGAAAACAACTATAAAAATTACAAAATCCTTATTTCCTAAATCTATATCTAAATCTACTAATTCTGTAGTCCACCATGGCCTCTGCCATCACTCTCTCCCTCCGCCGCCCATGCAGTCAACTCCATTGTTAGATTATTCAATAATTCTTCCCGTCTTATCCTATTTTGTATTCTAGAACTCCTTCTTGGATCTTGTACTATTCTTCGCCCATTATCAACTCTTTCTCCTTTGAATATTTTTACCTCCCATGCTTTCTTACTTACAAAGTTAGTCAAAACTTGTAATTTATTTACCAATTGTTGATCTCGAATTATGTCATATACGATATATCCTGCTAGCGCATGCCTCTCTTCTTGTTGGTGAATTGCATATCTTCCACATTCAAATACTACATGTTCAGGATTATCTTGTTTGTTACATAATTCACATATATCATTTTCAGTTTTATTGATTTTCTTCCAATAGGTCTTATAAGGTCCGTGTCCTGTTATATAATGTATAAATCCCTTTTTTGGTTGAATAAAATTCAATTTTAGTCTCTCTTTGACGTTCTGAAAAATTTCGAACACTCTTCTACCTTCTAGACTTTCTGTCCATTCTTTTTGCCATTTATCTTTTAAACTATTTTTAATCACCCAAGATTTGTTTGTTCTGACTCCAGTTATATTATAAACTTTTTCTAAGTTTCCTTTTTTCGCCCAAAATTTTGCGCCCTTCAATCTTATTAATAAATCAATCGGCCAAATGGCCGTTGTTACTAGCAATGCCATAGTTGGTGTTGTTTTTACAGCTCCTGTCAGACGTAATAATACTTTTCTTTGCGTTCTTCTCAACAATCTTCTTATTTGCACATCATCCATCCTTTCTGCCCAAACTGCTGCCGCATACGTCATAATTGAAGCAAAAATGGTGTTATGATATATCTGTATATTACGCAATGGAAGTACAAAATTTAAATTGGTTATTCTTGCTAGCTTTAGCATTATTTTCTCTGTTTTCTGCCTAATATACTCCGTGTGTTTTCTGAAATGAAATTTTTCATCTATCATGATACCCAAATATCTCATCTCTTTTTCCCGTTTAATGTTCTGATTATTTATCTTCACTGTAGGATCCCGCTTTAAATTTCCCTTAAAAAGCACATAATTTGACTTGTTTGGTGCAATTTTTAGTTTTGTTCTGAAACACCAATTTGATAATGTATTTGTAACTTCTCTTGCTTTATTTTCTAGCTCTAGTCTGCTCTGTCCATCCATCATTATGACTATGTCATCAGCATACGCTATTACATCCAAAACCTTATGATCTCTTTCCAGTAGTTCTAATAAATCTTCTGATAAAATATCCCAAAAAAGGGGCCCCAAGATAGAACCCTGAGGGCAACCCTTGGTTATCTTCTTCCTAGTTTCAAAATTTGATCCACCAATGAATACTTCTCTATTGGAACAATAATCCTTTAATAAATTATAAATAGTACTTGAATATTTCTTGTCTTTTAAAATGCCGAAAAAATACGGCCACCATAAATTATCAAAAGCGCCCGATATGTCCACAAATAATCCAATTACATAATTCTTTTGGCTTTTTGACACTGTTTCTTGAATTTTTAATATTGCATCCTCAGTTGAATATCCCTTTCTGAAACCAAATTGTTTATTATTCATACCCAGCATCAACCTATTTTCCATTATTCTTTTATATATTAACTGTTCAAAGATCTTGCCAATAGCATTTAATAAACATACTGGTCTGAAAGATTTTGGTTGCGTTCTGTCCTTATCTGCTCCTTTGCACAAAATTACAACCTTTGCCTCCTTCCACAAGTTTGGAAATCTCCCTCTTGCCAAACAATCATTAAACAAGAAACACAAAAACAAGACAATTTCTTCTCGTAGATTATACAAGACTTCATTTATAATACCATCTGGACCAGGTGCCTTCTTCTTTTTTAACTTCTGCAGAATTAATTTTATTTCTGTAATATCAAAGGGATAAACAGGATTTCCTGTATACTGCAACATCATCTGGTTTCTTTTTTCAACATGAATATCATCATCTTCTTCCTCTTTATCATCTGGCAATAACGTATGTAATAACAATTCCACCGATTCTTTCCCACTTTCTGTCATCTCTCCATTACCCTTATCTAATGTGGTTAAGATTTCTGGCTTCTTAATTTTATCCATAATAATTTTATACGGTTGTCCCCAGACATCTTGTTTTAAATTATTTTCAACGAACTGTTCCCAATGTTGTTTTCTGGTGTCTTCTAATAATTGTTTATACTTTTGTTTGGCCTCCCTATAATTCTTTAAGTTCTCTTCTCTTTCCGTATGTATGTTTGATTTTTGATATATTCTTCTTAATTTCCTTGCTAACGATCTCAGCTTCTGCAATCTATCTTTCCATTTTATTTTATCCTTATTATTAGAAATTGTTATCTTTGGAACGGATTTTGATACTGCTACTTTTATTGCTTGTGTTAAATTTATTGCATCCAAATCCACTGATATTCCCGTATACTGTAAATTTAAATCCTTAAAAACTTGCTTCATCTTATCCCAATTTGCTCTTTTATAATTATAACGTAATTCTATTTCATGTTCTTCTTGAATTACTTCCCCATTCAATATATAATCAAAATAAATCAAATTATGATCACTTGTGGTCTGACCCTGTGTGACCCACCAATTTCTAATCTTCTTCTCCGCTGTTGCTGACGCTAAAGTAATATCTATATTTTCTTCAGCACCTGCTCTATTTTGAAAAGTTGGTGGATTACCATCTTTATTTATTACATATAAATTTAATTCCGAGATATGTTCTTCCAGTTTCTCCCCTCTTTCATCTGGTCTTTTACTGAACCACCAAGTTGATTTTGCATTACAATCACATACATGCATGATTTCTTTATTTCTGAATTTATTATGAATATTTTGTAATTTATATAGAAAGGGTTCAATATCCAAACTATATTGAAAATAATAATTTGCCAATATAAAACTTCCATACTTTGTTATAACTTCAATGCAATTAACATGCGTATCCAGAAATTGCGCTATGTTTACTATTTGCAAATCTTGCTTGAAAATTACTATTGCTGCCATTGCCTTTTCCTGAGATAAGATTTGTCGGGATCTTAACGGCATGTATGGAATTTTGGAATTTACCACATACGGTTCTTGAATACAAATAATATCTAATTTTAATTCTTCTGCAATTTTTCTTATTTCCGCCATAACCAATTTACTTCTTTGCCCATTTATCTGTGCAATTCTTAAGCTTTCCTCCATGAGTTACTTCCTAAATTTAATCCACCAAATACATCTCTTCTTACTTTTGCGAAATTCTCTCTATTTTCATTTACTTCCTTTGCCATATTATGATTGAAACTTCTTATATTGTCCTTAAATTTATTTACTTGGGCTATTTTATATTTATTTTGTTTAGAAGTTATAGATTTATTTGTGTTTACAGCTGATAAACCTGTTGCTATAATATTTTCCGATTTATTAGATTTATTTGGAATTTTTTGTGCATTGGTCTTATAAAACGTTGTTTCTGGCTTAAAGCTAGGATTAAAATTGGCAGTTTTTACTACATTATCCTTTACGACATCTTTTTTAACAATCTCCGATCTATTTAATCCTGAATGTCTAATTTGTGCATAACAATGTGGCCAGCTTGCTGCTGAATCAATTACAACTCGACCATAACATAGAACAAGATCATTATATAATTCTTCTAGATCTAATACCTCTCCCCTTCTCTCAGAAACAATATTTGACAACAACATTAATTCTTCTAGATCTGTTGGTAGATTTTTTGTTCTTGAATCCATCCTTTCAACTGCATTTGGAACTGGAATCATAATTTTATCGCCATTTCCATGAGCTCTTCTTGTAATATATCTTAATGCCGCAATTAGTGTCTTGGGTTCTTCTAATCTACTTAACTTCAACGTTTTTTCAAAATCATTGTAAATTTCCTTAATATTAAACTCTTCGGTCTTTTCTTTCGTATCCTTTTGATTTATTAACGACCATTCTCCCTGTTCTCTATCCTTCTCAAACACAAACTCAACTTCTTCAACTTCGTCTACAACTTGAACATTCTCCTTTCTTTCCTCTTCTTCGCCTACTTTTTCATATATTATTTCATCATAATTTATTTCAACATTCCTTCTTGTATTCCTCTTCTTATTCTTCTTTATTGGTAAGTTAATATTTTCTTCACTGTTGACCATAATCAATTCGGGAAACAAATCTTTCTAACATCATATTATAAGTTGAACAATTCCCCTTGCCTCCGCAAATCTTGCCTCTCCTCTTGCAAGGAATACAACATTCTTCTCTTTTCTCACATTCATTCCTCAGATGTCCAATTTCTCCACATTTTCCACACACTTTATTATTTTCCCTACAGGATTTCTTGACATGACCATAATTATAGCAATTCAAACATTTCGGTACAGAGATGAAATTCTTTACTGCTACCGCTTGAAAACCTGCATATATTCTTCCTGATTGAATGAGATTTTTCCACAATATTGGAGAAACTTCGGCCACATGATGAACTGTAGCTCTATTTCTCGGACCAGTCTTAAATCTTAAAACAAACTGTTCACTGAACTCTTCTTTCGTCATCTCGTCTATGAAGTTTTGTTCATAAATGTTTTCTTGTAACTCCTCATCTGATACACCTTTCAAAACATTATACAAGATAACTTGTGGATTTCTTTTCTTCGGCTCTTCAATCTTCAATTCTTTTTCCAATAAGTAGACAGAGGGTAGTCGACTCAATGGGTCACGACAGTAAAAAGGGCAGGGTCCATACAATTGACCAGTTAAAACTTCCCGGTAGGCCAGTACAACCGGTATTCCACATTCCGTGGTTCTGAAATACGGCACTAGGAGACACTAGGAGACCGGAGAACGTCCTACCGGAGGATTTACCTGGAGCATATCATCCTGTAATGCAGAGCCGAGACACCCACCGGCACTTTTACCCTGTAAGAGACCACCAGATGAGAGATGACGTGAAATGATAAGATAAGGGAGATAAAATGGAGGGACAGGAAATTCGGGGGATGTAATGAACTTACCTAACATTCGCCTGGCGACTCGGAAAATCCTCCGAAAAAGCCATGGGTCAGGCAGGCGGTCACGGGAATAGAATCCACACCTCCGAATGTGGGTCACAGACAAAAATCCTGAGCCATCCAATTCGGGGCCACACCGTGGCAGAATGATTAGACCGCTGGACTCTCACTAAGGCGGCCCGGGTTCGATACTAGGCGACCGCAAATTGAGATTTGTGATGGACAACACCGCGCTGGGGCGGGTTTCCTCCGGGATCTTCGGTTTCCATCTCATTCCACCGGTGCTCCGTCTTCATCTCGTGTATCATCTCTGTCACCGCCTGCGGTGCCGCATATAGTAAAAGCAGACGTTAAACACTACATACACATCCCGTTCGGTAAAAAAAGAAACTTTGTTATATTATCTACAAGCATAGATTTTCTCATATTAGATAAACAGTGTGCTAATCCGCTAAACCGCATCTCCTGATCTCCTAACCAAGAAACCAAAGGACGTAGATATTACAGTGAAGATTCAGAACTTGTGTATTACGGCAACAGTAATATGTGTCGCCATAAGTAACAAAAAGCGGTTACATCACTTACAAGGTCCGCGGTTTGAAGCTATTCTCTAGACATAGAAGAGGCAGGTCACTAGAATACCTCGTGTGAAAAATTCCTGGCATGCACCTTATCAAAAAAAAAGAGGTAGCCTGTAACATATAAAGATGTAATGTGTTAGTGGCGGTTTGTTCGTGAGATCTGTTGTATTTTATTTTGGTCGTTTCAGCAAATTTCTGTTGTTGTTTGTGAAACGGTTCTTGTTTTACTTGAAGTACCGTTCTTTAATGAAATAATGTTGCGGTTGCTTTAACGGACATCTAGCCACTAGTGAACTACTTCAACTTGAAAATTTAGAAAAATAAACTAAACCTGTTGAACCACTTAAAGAGCGTAGAACTAAATATCCAAGCTACCATATGCAAGGAACACGAGTCTTCCTAAAGTGGGGCGGGTATTTACCTTCAGGAATGACATACCTACAATAATAACAAATGCCACTAGGTAACAATTGCAGCTTACTTGAGCGTAAATGTGTAGTCATTTTACTTTAGGCTCAGTAGATGTTGTCAGTACTCAAAATTTGGTTGCATTCCCTAATTTTCCATACACATTCATAAACAAAATATTAGTTACAGAATTTGTTACTCTAGCCACTTTCGTTTATTACAAAGTAATTCACAATTACACATTTCGTATATCTGCTATGTTACAGTAGGTAAAGAAAGTCAGATTTTTCAAGAGAGCGTGTCGCTATGTAACAAAGTGATGTACGGTATGATCCATATAAACCTGATCCATTTCAATAGGCCATGACTTTTGAGCCAATAATAGGACACGCGTGTAACTTTGGGAGAATATAATACACAATTGAGAGATCACATTACACTACTTACATCTCAGAGAAAATGTTGGAAGTGTCCTCCACCAGCATCTATACATGTTTGCACTCGTCTCACCATATTCTCTGAAGTTTTACGGAGAGTATCCTCGCCAATGTTACTTATTTCCGTTCGAATGGATTCCTTGTGAAAATCAATTGTCCGTGGCCTATTCTTGTACACTCTATTTTTAGATACCCCCACAAGAAAAAATACGATGAGGTTAGGACAGGGAATCTGGGAGGGGACACAGACCTTTTGAGATTATTCGATTATCAAAGAAAGTGGTTACAAGTTCCACGGTGTCATTAGATGTATGGCACGTTGCTCCATCTTGCTGGAAATAACCTTCTCTCAATTCGGTGTCATCCAGTTGCTCCACAAATGAATTAAAGATACCCATATAATCTTCAGTGTCTACAGTCGTATCAAAGAAAATGACACATTTAAGACTGTCAACTGTTAACAATTGTCAGTGTTGTTAATTCTCCCAGAGCTATTGAGATCACTAAAACGAATTTCTACATTCTCTGAGCTTTCAAATGGAAATTGTGGCATATTGAAATGGTTCAGTTTTATATGGATCGCACTGTATAAATTTTTACGAATAACCCATTCTTTAGTTAACATTTCAAGCTCTTTGCACGGAAACAAATAACCAATTTCCATTTGAGGAAAGTAGAGTGTTTAAAAACTAATCAATTACAAGGAATATATCGAGAAAAAATTTCCGACAAACATTGTGTACTTTGACTAAATATATTTTTGGTAAAAATGTCCCGTAGCTTTACCAATTGTAGCAGAATAATTCAGAACGAGGCGAATTTCATGTCATTTCTATTATTCTATAGATATAATTTATTTTTTCCTGCAAATATTTTAAACATATGCTATTTTGATCATATCCTTGGCTATTTTTGCGAATGCTTTTCAAAAAATGTACTTTTTTAATTTAAAAAGGTCAAAATACTTATTTAACCTGAAATCTGGTACTCAATTTTTGGGTGAGAAGAATCCTGCTTCGATTTACTACATACCGAGCGGGATGGTTCAGGCGGTTTCATCTGTGGCACGCATTTGGAAGGTCAGAGTTCGCTTCCCTTGGCCGGCTACCTGACCCATGGTTTTCTTTCGGGGGCTTTCCCGTATCGCCAGGCAAATCCTGGGTAGGTTAATTACATCCTACGAATATCCCGGCCCTCCATTTCATCCCCATTATCATTTCACATCATCTCTCATCTGGTGGTCTCTTTCAGGATAGAAGTTTCGGTGGGTGTCTCGGCGCTGCATGGCAGGATGATATGCTCTTGATTAACATCTTCTCCGGTAGGAGGGTCTCTAGTCTCCAGGCCAGAGGACCGTTTCAGGACCACGGTGGGTGGAATGCGGGTTGTACTGGTCTGCCGGGGAGCTTCCTTCCTCTCTGTAGCAGGGACCCTGTCCTCTGCACTGACGTGACCCCTTGGGTCCGACGCCCTGTCTCCTCTCGCTTCATCCTTCTCCCGGGGATGCCCCACTTAGGGACACAGGCTAAATAGATCCAGTCTGGACAACTTACCGAATCGCTCCTATCCTATTCTATTTACTACTGGTATGTAATAGGGAAATTTAAAGGGAAGCGTAATTAGATATACCTTAGGTAATAAAAGGAAGATAAACTTCAAGTTTAAAAACAGATACATAATCTAAACATATGTACTTACTGCTCTAATCTATGACACATAAAGAAGGAGGAAGCAGTAAACTGAGCAAATAACTTAGTGTGCTTAGTGCGTTCTACCATCTCAACTTGAACTCTCTTATACAGAAATTTAATGCTCTCTCTCTCCTTCAATACCCGTCTCGTGTTTCTCTGTTCCTGCCAGTAGCGCCCAACACACCCTTAGTCGTGTACTCCCATGCATTAAAACAAGCGTGATCTTCCTTTTCCCAGACCCAGGAATATGCACCCTGTATATCCTGTGCCGACTAGAGAGAAAGCAGCACAGGAAAGGACATGTAATCGGAGTGTCTTTTGGCCAACCATCCGTATGTTAAATAATGGTTTGCAATATTGATGTCTGCAAATTTTTTAATTATCTTCAAACACTAAATTAAACGTTTTGGTAGGGTTATATAATTATTTGATGTGAATAAAAGGATAATGCAAATTACTCACACAACATATGAAATAAACGTACATATTATTCTCATGAAAAGCTGTAAAAATATATTTTATTTAAACCGTAAAAGCAGTTTTTAAAGGAATCAGTAGAAATATTCATTGGAAACAGAGAGAGATTTCAAGCTCGCATACGAAGCTATACATATTGTGCTTGCTAAATCTCCGAGAGGAAGGGATGGACCAAAATGTACGAAAGGCGGTTACATTTTTGGCGGCAGGCATTGGTAACGAAACTGGGTTCATAACGTTCTCAGACTGAACATCAACGACTGTTATTTTTGATGCCATAGACAGCTTCGGGCAGAAATTCCATGAGAAAATATTTTACAGTAGCTGTAAATCCTTAAAGTACATCAGCCGCCTACGTCGCAGACCACAACTATCGCAGCTGCTCCTAAAACACTTAAGGATGAAAGGAAATCTAATCCATCAACCTGGGAAAACAAAAAAAAAAAAAAAAAAACAGGTAACAGGACTTTGAATAACTTCCGCAAAAAAGTTGGGCGTAACTCAACGCTACAGATGAATTCCAGGGATACATTTCCTTCTCACTTTGTCTAGATTTAGGACTGGCAAGAGAAAACTATGATTCCAGATATTCTCAACAAATTCTCTTCTTACCATTTTCAACTCTACACTTTGCAATTTACGCGTCATCACAGCTTTCTACCAACGCAGAATGTTGTTTCATTACAGTATAACTATTTTTCTCGTACACGAATGCGGTAACTATCAAATTGTCGAAAATTACATAATTTCCTTCAATCGCTGCGTGAGTAACTTTTTAATGGCCGTTCAGATGTATTCTCTCCCGAATATCTTTTTACAATACTACTCACAAATTGTGCCCCTCAGTTGTATTTTGGCAATCTCGTATCACTACCCCAGTTCAATTAACATACATACTTATATAGTACTGCATCATTAAAATGTTTAACCCCTTTTTAAATATTCTTCTTAAAATAATTGTAACCATATTTTCTTTTCATACACACAATGTTTCATTTTCATGACGACAAACCGATGACTATCCCAGAACATTAGAAGAAGAAGTCACATAAAACGAGAAACTGTACAGACCGTACAGTGTCAACCATCTGATTAGAAATTTATCTGTGGAAAAGAAATTACTGATAGCATCTTGTAGGGAATTTATCCCACGAATTGCCTTAAAATATTTATACATATTTATCTGCTACCGCTTGAGCTATCCGTTCGGTGAATTAAACTGTAAACATGGATTCCCTGTACTGCTATATAGCATGCAATTAGGGACAGGTATTTTATGCTCCAATAATCCCCTTATGCATTGAAGATTCTCATAACACACGTTTAAATACTCCTTGATATAGGAGTTTTAAGTCACCACATTTGCATGAAATAAACTTAGGCAATTTTGTTTAATCTCTTCGTTAATAAAATTATTGTGAAACCATATGAATTAATTATTTAATACTCATAAAAATTTATTTTTAATGTTATAGGTTAGTTATACTCTTATAAAGTAGCTTTGTTATTTAATTCCACTCTCGCCAAGATAGCAAAAAACGGCCTTCACTATACTGAGGTTGCAAACGGAGAATAAATGCATATTTCAGGAATACATTCGGTTATGAGTTTCTAAAGCTATTAGTGGGTAAATATTTTGAAATAGTAAAACACATACACACATTAAATTAAGAGAATGGCTAGGATGAAATACGGCGGCTATTCATGGATGTAACGTGACCTCATTGATCGTACTGCATGTGTGCTACCATCATTGTAGCCAAGTTTCAAGACCGACTCGCTGGCATATATTCGGAAGTATCGTAGGTATTTGTAAATCAAATTGGAAAATTAATAAAATTAAAAAATATATATTTATAAAATGTACAAGTATGCAAGAAAATAGGCAGCACAACTTGCAAGCTGTTGAAATATTACGCTGATTTAATAAAATATGAAACAACTTTCAATTTTAAAGATTTAGTACAATCTCATGTACCAAATAAGCATTCTTTCTGATATTAAAGTGAAAATATGCGTTTGTGTTACAATCCTGTCCTTACAGTAATTGTTTAATGTTGGGTATGGAGAACAGAGCGACAGCAGAGGGACAAAGAGGTGCCTATTCAGAGATTTGTCCAAAACACCTTTTTATTTTCCTTTTCTTTATTTTCGGTTCCAGGAGTTGGATTAATATATCTGGCAAATTGCGATATTGAAATGTTAATTGAAGTACAGTAAATAATTATTCCACTGTATGCATGTATGAATGCTATAAGAATTGTTTTATACATAAGTAACAATTTTCTAACAATGAGCTTTCTATGGGATAGTAATTATTTTCCTTAGTAATTATGCTTCAAAAGTCCAGATTACCCGCTTTATAAAATACACTAAAAACTAAACTAAAACAATTAAAACCTTCAGCATATAGATATGATATTTCTTCTCTTTTTAAGGAAGAAATGCCTCTAAAGAGAGCTTTACCGCGGTAAATGACCTGCAGGCCAAGGTTTCACTGAAGTCCAAGAAAAGTTCAAGGAAGAAATACACCTGGTGATGATATACTATATTCAGATAAACGTCAGATGCTAACAAACTGTTGCAAATTTTTCTTGAACTCTCTGACATCATGCCAACTTCCATTCTATTAATCTCTTTGGATGGCGCATGCTGGGCGAAGAAAGGAAAATCTACGTACAGAATTTATTATCGTTAATTTAGTGTTGTACTTTGTTGGGTGAGAGAAAGAGTAATGTGCAGTATAGAAAGGCAGCTGTCTACAAATACGCCATGTGCAAAAGTTCCCACCTCCACGGTTGTTATGACAGCTACTCAGATACCTACACAATCATTCATTATTCTTATCCATGCGTGAAAAAACACATGGTTGGCAGCACTGAGGTTCAGGAGCTACGCCTGCATACACTTACACACTCTGCATAATCTGTGATTCATGTAGTAGACGTTTTACGAAGTTGGGACAGAATTTCAAGTAGAATATCACAGCAAAGACTGCAACTTAAGAAATCCAGGAACTTTAAGAAAATCCTAAATATTGGCATGCCCTGACCTTTTCAAAACCCGCTTCTAAAATTTAAAAATATTATAATATAACCGGTAAGGAAAAAACAAGAACATCGGTTCATCGACTAAAAGGTGTTGTATAATTTTCCAATGACAGTTCGTATACCTTAATTACTTTTATCCGAAACTCCTAGTTTTTGTTATTAATATTTGTTTATTACATTATTTTTCGGTAAGTAATGGAAAATTTTTATGAGAACCAAGTATCGAAAGCCAGATGTATTGAAAGGTAGGAATGCACTTGCTCATGACATAGTCGCCTTTCAGGATTGAAGTTCCAAAATTTAGCAGGCACTTTTTCTGTAAGAAATATCATGTGTTGTAGATTTTCATCAGCATTGTGAAAGACTCGTTTGGTTTTCTGCTGGCATTTACAGAGAAGTGTCGTCATATTTAATGCTAGAATCATAACTTGAACTTATAATACGCAGAAAATTAATAAAGTAAGGGCAATATCATTAGTAACAGCACAATAGTAAAAATAGAAAGAATGCTACATATTTTAAATGTATACAGAGGCCGACATAAGTTTTCGAACGTAAACATATTTATTACTTGTATTATTTTAAAGCTACGCAGAGTAAGCATGTAAATACAACTGGTAAAAAATAAACTTGAGTCTTCCATTAAGCATATAAACTCATAAATAGCAAGTGAGACTAATTTTCACTACAAGGAGAAATAAAACGGTTACTTTACATCTGGACATAAGTATTCGAACAGAGAACAGGTAGTATTTATTTATCATTCCCTTTCTTTGAATTACTGTTGATAATCGTTTGGGCATTGTCTGTATGTGTTGTTTAGTCACTGCAGAGTCCATATTTATCCACTCAGTTTGAAGAAGTTCTTTCAGGTGTTCTTGCTTCCGATGTGGTACTTCCACATAGGCTCCTCGAGGTCCTTCCAGATGTTTTCTATAAGATTTAAATCTGGAGATTTTGACGGTGTCTTCAAAATGTGAGGAGTGTTGTACACGATCCAAAGCCTTGCAATTTCAGCAGTATGATTCGGATCATTGCCCTGCTGGAAGTAATAATCATGCCCTTATCCCAGCTTCTCTGCACTCTTTTTAAGATTGCTTTCAAGAATCCTCTTGTATTCAAATTTTTCCATGATCCCATCTATGAACATCAGTTCCCCAAAGAAGATGAAGCTATACAGCCCCATACCATCACACTACTGCCGCCATGTTTCACTGTAGCTACCATGTTCCCATTCTGTATTTGACAGTCTCCACACTTTAAAACGTCCATCACTCTTGTATAAGCAGAATTTTCTCTCGTCCGACCAGAGAACCTTCTCCCAGAATGCTGTTGGTTTCACCATACACTGTTTAGCAAATTCTATTTAAGTTTTCTCATTCACCTTATTAACATATGATTTCTTCCTAGGAACGCGGGCATTGTACCCAGTACTATTTAAAACCCGTACAACTGTTCTGGTGTGACCCACAGTGCCAGAATATTGCTCAGGGTATTCTCTAACGTCAGATTTCAAACCTTTCTTCGTTCCTTATACATTAGTATCGCAACATACTATTATTAACTACCTTTTTAATTGGCACGTTCATATCAACTGCGCCGATATGCCGGAATTTTGACCCACAGGAATTCTTTTACGTGCAAGCATATCTACTGACATGGGACTGTCGCTTTTGGATAAAAGGAATAAGCTGTTCATTGATAAGGAGCAAACTCTCGTCTTCCTGTTGGAAGAATTCTCTAAGAGAACAGACAAATTCTCTAGATTGACTATGCAATGTAACAACCCGACCGTAAGCTGATCTTTGCCTTGGGCAATGATTCCCTGGTCCTACCGCCACTACGTCTTGCTTCCATAAAAACGTATTTTAATTGTGTTTTAACAAAGTAGGCTAACAGTACACAGTGCGACTAGGCAAACTGTTTCCCGCATACAAGTAGCGATAACTGAGCTGAAGAGTATGTGATTCACCCACTTCACCAGTGTATCCAATCTGGCAAACTTTGTTTACGTTAACATAGCAGCGACCTTACCTTCTTACCCTTCGCGTCCCTTGCCTGATGACCTTCACGTATCTTCTTTTAAAAATCAGACTGTAGCTATGGAAAAACGCACATGCCTCCGGTCTTTAATTATATCGTATTTGGATGCAAGTGGAGAGAGTGCACTTGTTGCATGTTAAGATTATTTGGTGCACTAACAACCAGCAGCCTCTTGAAAAAACAATGGATTAATCATGCAATATGATACACCACACATTCAATTTCAGACTACCCCTTCTCAATTCATAAACCACAAGAAGATTCTCGGATCCAGGCTCAAAACAATTTATTTAACAGAAAATTATAAGCAAGCTTTATTAATTGCCGGGGTGAGTGCAAGGATTAAGTTAACTGAAATTAAAATATCAAGTTAATAAAGATATTATGTGCATCACTTTCTAAATGCATGAACAGGCAAGGGGCAGAAAACGTATTCGTTTTCACTGTCAAATAAAAATTAATCAGATTTTTGTATTTTGCTTGTTAAAAGGAATTTACAAAGGGACCGATTATAACTGGATGTTTCGACAGATTTATAGTGCCATAGTTGTTTGGATACCATTATGATACCCGTGCTAGGAACAATTACACATTTTTTTCAACGTTTTAACAACATTGTAAAGTTAGAGTTGTAAATCAGACCGTAGTTTTACAAACAATCAGTTTGGGCATTTTAGCGAAAGTGTTTTTAGCAAATACTCGGCAGGCGTGGTGTTCCTTTGCAGCATAACCAACACAATCCAGGTCATAGATTCCTTGAGCAGTATTTGTATATCTTTGAAGTTTCCGATTTCTAGGGAAATACAAACCGCCACTGAAGTAGATCGCTTTAGGTTTCAGACATGCCTAGAGACATATTCCGGAAGATAAACACCGAGTGCACGGATACCCAGTCTTCAATAAATGTCTTCCTGTCAGGCATTAAGAGTTTCATCGCATTACAGTCACAACCACGTTGATTACACCGTGCAACATTTTACAGTTATAACGTTCGTTGGCTTTTCGTTTGTTTTGCATCATGAAGGCCGTTCCCTGCCGGTTTTATAACGAGCAGGCAATCACATAACCGTTCCATTTCGTAAACATGGGCAGAATAACAAGTGGGTTCATCTGTTTTGATAGTGGGGCACATTCTCCTCCTTGTCAGGGAAATTTATTGCAATATAAACAACTGTATCATATTTGGTCAAATTGGCTGAAAAATGTTGACAGTAACGTCCATCGGAGGAAAAAACGATAACTTTTGAAGTGGAGAGCCATGAATATACTCTAATTTCAATTATATTTATAATTTATGGGTTTCGGATTTTAGCTTCACCCTTATTTATGTAATTGAAAGCTTTTCAATTTAAACTAAAATGACTTGAAAGAGAAAAACTGGCATGAGGACTTGAAACCCTTTTTTACTTTGTTTACCAATTACGTACTTGTAGTACAGGTTACAAACCAAAATAGATACCTCGCAAATGCCACCTACATGGATCTGTTGTGGCTAAAACCCTACACGAAAAAGGGATGAAGTATACGTAGCACAGGCAGACAGGCAGACGGAGCTCCCTAACAGGCTAGGCTCGAAAAACCACCCCCACTTTGGATCTGCTTTGGAAGATCGAGTGATGAAAGATCCGTCGAAAAAGCAATCCTCTCTCCTTTGAACAAACATTGGTGTCTGTCCGAAACACACCTTAAAGATGGGAAGAAATTGGAATAAAAGGAAAATCGTGTTCGGAGAGATTCCGCCTTATCATTTTCCTTATGTCCAGGAAAAAGCCACAGGTTAGAATTGGCGGTGGACAGGAACTGAACCTGGTACATCCCAAACGCAAGTCCATCTTCTTCGGACTTAACCATAGCAAGTTGGAGGTATAGGTATTCCACCCAAAAAGGCAATACGGATATTCACTAAACATACACGATTTGAAGTCCACTAAATAAAAACAAGCTGGAAATAAAAACAAACATCCTGAGTATATGTGTGATTGCGAGGGAGAAAGAGAGACGAAGAACAGAATTACTAAGAAACTAAATATAAAATAATTATTAAAGTGTTTAACCTCAGCATCTTCCAAGAAAGCAACAAGAAGACTTCCAAGAAACTTCTCCACATCAAATTAATACTTACATAAAACAATTTCGTTGTTTTCATTTTTCTCATGACTAATGATTTAACAAAAATGCTATATTTTGAAGATGTTTCAGGACATTAGATGTAAGGAAATATTGAACTTCCTACGAATTGTATGTTTATTCTGATGCATTATGTATTATGTTTGTGTAATTAATAATAATAATAATAATAATAATAATGATGATGATGATGATGATGATGATGATGATGATGATGATGATGATGATGATGATGATGATGATGATGATGATGATGATGATGATGATGATGATGATGATGATGATGATGATGATGATGATGATGATGATGATGATGATGATGATGATGATGATGATGATGATGATGATGATGATGATGATGATGATGATGATGATGATGATGATGATAATAATAATAATAATAATAATAATAATAATAATAATAATAATAATAATAATAATAATAATAATAATAATAATAATAATAATAATAATAATAATAATAATAATAATAATAATAATAAATACCCAAATTTTACCAGTTGGCTAATGCTTCAGTTTCTGCAAAAGTTTGTCTCAATTACCATGAAGCAGAAAGAGAAGTAAGCTTTTGTATGTTTTGTGAAAGGGTGCATTGAGAAACTGTGTAAATGTAGCACATCATGTCTTTTAATTTATTTGCCGCATAGTTACTGTAGAAAATTAAAGAGTAAGTATAGTATTTAATCCAAAAGGTCCACATATAAAATGTGAGGTTTTTGAGCAAATATGTCTGTCTGTAACCTGGTTATGAATATGTCAGATAACTTTAATGAACGTCAAATTCCAAGGTTTTGTTAAGGAATTAAGATGAATTTTAAGAAAGTTCCCCATAAATAAAACATTTTGTCATATATTATTTTCTCTAGTGACTTCTAATCAAATCATGTGTACTGAAGCATTGCACTGACGAACAAAATGCATATCTTGTACTTGAAAATAGCTCTTGAATGGTAGATGCTCACCATAAAGGCAAAAAATATCCAGGAAACCATAAAATAAAATGCACGACGTTAAATATTTCAGAATATTTATTATCAACGACATTTCCTGCATTCTATAGTTTCAAAGTTAAATCCCTGTTTATATACTTTTTATGGACTTACGAACTATGTAACTTAACGGGCAACATATTGTGACTTTGTGGGTTCGTGGGATTAAAAGTCCAATTTGCCGAAATTCAAAATATTCTTTATTTGCGTAGAAACACACTGCGCAGCAGCAGAATTACATCACATCACATATACAACACCAAGGTTGATGACAATAACAAACAGCTTACTCAACTTCCACTCTTGTTACATGTCTTTACAACTGTTTACTACTCACTTACTGCTCGCGACTACTCTCGTTTTACAACTGATTCTTGGCGAGTCGTCGCCTTCTTAAATACCGCATTGATAAATTCGAGACTCTTTCAGAAGAATAAAGAAACCGAACATTCTATCAATTCCAGAAGCGTAACTTAATCTCTGCCGGCAAGTCTTTTATCACAGCTATCTTTATTTGCCGGCCCTTTGTGTACACTAGCCGCGCTATCGTAGATAACGGCTTCGCGACAGTATAAATTCACTCTACGGAATGTTTCCGTATTTTATGTGCGTACAAAAAGTTGCATGTCTTAGCTAATTGAAAAAATCGTTTCAGATATTTGCCATAAACATAAATTTGTAGATAAATAAGAATTTTTTAGTAATTTGTAGAAAATTAGTACAAATAATAATGATAGGATAGTGTTGTTACAAGATTGAGTTCATTTCAGATTTATAAACAAAGGCACGCTTGAATTTTCCGGGAATATCCAAAGTGGTAAGTCGCTATTTGCTTTACGAAAATGACTATCAAATTAACGTTTTCGTCAGTTTTCTAAGAGTATAATCATTTTATATACACATTATAATATATAGGACTCGATAGAAGTCCCACGCTACCTTCATTACATGTGTAATGTGTGGCTGATTAATAGGAAACTCAGAGATAGTCACACAGGGAACTGATGTAGGTAAATGACGTTTTGTTACTTCCGGTCTAACCGAAATTGAATGTCACATTCTCATGGTAAACAGAATACCCTACAGTTTTATATATTTGAATAGTACTCAATATCTTTTCAACAAATGATTTAGCGCATGGGTGATATTCAATTTGGAAGCAACAACCAAACAATACACCTCGTTTAACTGTATACTACAGCCCAGAGGTAAACGAAATGATGAAATTATACTGTAATAATGAGTAATTTGCATACAGAAGCCAAGATTATGGAAATCAGTAACAGTAAGGTATCCTAACGACCGAAAACGATGTCAGTCAGAATCGTGCATTTACTAAATATAGGTCTTAGTTTCCAGATGAGCACACACTTGAGCATTTCATTCAAAGAACTTTATGTCATAACTAAATGGGTTGGAACATATAGTAACATTAACATAATAATTGTGACAAATTTCTAACATACAAATGGACACATTTTCTTACGTTTATCACTATAAATCTGCGAGTATAACGAAATACTAGTTCACTTGAGAAGCTACAAAACCGTCTTGAAAATGTATTATTATACAAACTAACCATTATGCATATTTTGTTAAGTGACAGTACTGGACTATGCTGTTTTATATTACCAGTCATGCCAATGTTAATTGAATTAACGAATAAAGAAGCAAATACCTAAAATACAAGGTGTTTCAGAGCTGATAATTAGGACCCGGATTTGTATGTAAATATATGTTTTTGCCTTAATATGTACACACCTAAAACAAGTTTTATATCCAAACCTAGAACCAGAAGCCCGCCTCAGTAGCGTGGTGGTAGCGTGTCTGCCTCACGTTCAAGAGGTCCCGAGTTCGAATCTCGGTCAGAGTGAGTTACCTGAATAAGGTATTTTCCGAGCATTTGCCTTATCCTGGAAGACGAATGTCGGGTAATTCTAAGCTCTATGAACCCTGGGCTCATTTGAGCATCATTTCACCTATCAATTCATCGTCCGATATGGAACGTAAACAAAATAAACTAGAGCGAGAAAGTGTATTTTCAAAATGTTATTTCATATAAAAATATATATTTTGCAGAAAACGACAGGTGAATAAATATTTTTATATTTTTCTCATAAATACACATTTTAGTATGTTCACCGTTTTGAATAAACATTCTATAACTTATTTACAAACGCTTATATTTTAGCTCTTATCTCATTCCATTTACAACATAAAACTCAATATCATAACTTTTTTTTCCTTGTTCCATTTATACCCCGCCTTTAACTACTATGGTCATATCGGCGGCCGTTCTCCTTTGGAACATGCTGAAGGTGTTAACTCGTTATCTTTTTTTTTTTTTTTTTAATCATTACATCACGCACACATTCACACTCTCATTCATACTTCCAGACTCTGAATTATCTTGGACGGAGAAAAATCCCCACCCCCACCGCCGGGAATCGAACCCGGGACCCCTAGCACGGTAGGCAGGTGGTCTACCGACTGAGCTATGGGGCCAGCCAATATCATAACTTATGACAGTTATAAGAATTCATTAATAACGGCACTTGATATCTGCTGTTTTAGTTGCATGTGTGAGCATGGAAAGTACATGCTATTATATTCTGTTAGCTTAATGTGAAACAAACATGCCGCATTAGTTTCATTGTGGGTACTCCTGGTTCCCGCCTATGGGAACCAGACAAGTTCAGGTATATTCAGTATCGCCTACCACTGCAATGGAGGTAACACGCAAGGAACAATACGTGGCTTTGAAATTCTCAACAAATCTTCAGTTGAGGCCTATACAATGTTACAGGAGGCCTATGGAGAGTCTGTTCTTCCCTACAGCACAGCTCGAAGGTGGTTTAAAATGTTTAAAGAAGGGAGACAATCAATTTCAAAAGAAGGTGGACCCAGTGCTGCAGTTACTGCTCTTGCGGAAGAAAACATCAACAATGCTCCCCAAAAAAGAAAAAGTGGTTGCTTCTGCTGGGAAAGTTATGGTCATCTCATTCTTTGATATTCATGGAATGGTTTATCAGCATGTTGTACCTGCACACACATCAGTAACTGGACAGTACTACAGGGATGTCCTGAAAACATCGCAAGTCCATATCAGGCGCAAACGACCACATTTCCGTGAAGCAGGTTGAATGCTGCACCACGATAATGCGCGGCCGCATATTGCCAATGTTGTTGCTGAATATCTTGCAAAAATCAACGTGAAGTGTATCCCTCACTCTCCTTAGAGTTCGGATTTAGTCCCATATGACCTTTTTCTATTACCTAACTTGAGGAAACGCGTTCGTGGGAGGCATGATCATCAGAAGCAAAGGCGAAGGCTGCGGAGACGATTTTGAAGGATCTTTCAAGAAATGGTTTCCAACATGTCTTTGAAGACTGGCAGAAACGCTGGGATAAGTGCATCGCATTCAGGAGAGACTATTTTGAAAAGGGCCATCAAAAAACAAAAGTTGTGGTCATCCTTTATTGAACAGCCCTCGTATATATTCAAGTAGTATAAATGAATACCCCTGATGAATTGACGCTAAAATAACACTTCTAAATTGCTATGAGAAAACAGATAAGGTCCATTTGTGAAAATGAAAAACTACGTGTCGGCATTGATGAAACTATTATAGCCAAAGGTAGAAAATTGAAAAATATAATCGCAGGTGTATTAAAAAGTGACGAAAAGACTCTCAACACAAATTGTTAACTAGCCTGTAAATAAACTACAGTTGCAAGTCATGTAACAACCGCTCTGAAAACCCAGCGCAGTAAAATATAACTATGTATTACTTGAGCTTACGAACTCTGTATCATACTAGAAGAAAGTTGCCCAAGTTCTAAATTTCAGACATATGATAATGTAACTTCCATTATTAACGTTTAACTAGATTTTGTGAAGCGATTTTATGCAAACTATTTGACACATACGTCACTATCCTCGTATAGACCAATCAAATACTAAACTTCGTCAAATGCCGACCAAACGCTGATCTCTAAATCGATAACTGTACAGCATGCCAGTTATCGCTCAGCAATTATCACATGTTCCTTTACTGTTGGGAATAACGATCACACGAGCCGTAAAGACAAGTGGGAGATTCAAACAGTAACATGGCGACTGGAAGATTTGGCTAGGCGACAAGAAACGAAATCTTTTAATTCAGCAAGCAAAGCCAAAGAATACCGAAACGAATAGGAAATAAGTTTGGATGGTGATGTATGTGTGAAATAGTCAACTTAAATAATTGCAGCTTTATTGCGGTTTAAAATAAATTAAGTTTTTGTTTGTAAATGGAAATTAAGCTACTTTATTCATTTTTATAATCAATCAGAACCACCTGACTGCCTTAAGACCAAAGTTGCTTACATCAGTGTTAACTTGTGCACGGCCTCTAAGAACTATTTAATCTTGTACGCCATGATTTGTAATGTAAAGTTTCATTCATATGCTAATGTAGGCCTATGTGATTTAGAGAATCAAATAACTTCTTTTATTTCTTTTAACAATTTGTCTTACTACCTGCCGGGCTAGGGGTCCCGGGTTCTATTCATGGTGGTGGGGATGGGTATTTTTCTTCGACCAAGATAATTGCTCATCTTTCCAGAGTTTAGAAGTATGAATGAGAGTGCGAATATGTGTGTGATCTAATGATTAAAACACAACGAATGCGAGTTAACACCTTCGAAATATTCCAAAGGAAAACGGTCGCCGATTAGACCATTGGAGTTAAAGGCAGGATATAAATGGAACAAATGAAAAAATTGTCTTATTCGTGAAATAGTCTCAACATATGCAACTCGTGGTTTTGAGCTTCCCTAGATAAAACCACTCGTGACATTATCTATGATCACTTTGCAGGATTTGCATTAGTAGTAAATTAAATGGTCAAAGAAGATGCTTCTCCAAATGAGGTTATCCAGGATTTAACACATCATTTCACAAAAGAATGACTTTTAGTTCATTCAATAAACAAACTAGAAACTTCTATTCACTGGTTAAGTAAGTTAAAGAACTACAATTTGTTGAAGAACAACTTTACACTAACTCAAATTCAAAAGCACAAGTTTAAGACAAATATTTCAGGCTCTCCTTTTGTAGTTCAGAAAAACAGTAGCCACCAAACCCTCAATAAAGTTGTTTAAATTCGAGAAGGTGAATACATAAATGAACTTGACCTTGTGTCTTTAGTAATACTTCTCTCTTTAGGTATGCAAGGTTGAAAACGTGAGATGTAAAACGCTCCATTTCCCAATATAAGTCATTTCTCATATAAAATAAGCAAGGCTAATGTGAAACGCAATCTGGAGGTAACGTTTGTTGTACACTGCAACTATAACGATATATTTAAATTTGCTGTCTAACTGCAAATTGGTTAGTTTCAATATTCAGTACTCTCTATAAGCTAGATATTTTCTTGTTTTGTTCCGTTTTTGGAAATACCTTTCTGTTTTATGACATACTTCTAAAATCATTAGCACATAAAAATAAATAATCTATAGATTTTAATATATAAAAATCCAGGTCCTAGTATAATAAATCCTAGGAAAGGTATACAAGTTGTAGGAAAAGCCAGTCATGATATTTTTTGAGCGCCTTGACAGTGAAGGCAGCAAGGACCAGAAGTAGAGGTGCAGTCTTCCAAGAGATGGGATCCAGCGCATTTACCACATCTAGCAGCACTCCGACATTGATGAAAGCGATGACCGAAGCGCAAACATTTAGTACAGATGTAGACTGGAAGATCACGTGGTTCCACCGAACAGCGAGTTCCAAAAATGACCACAGGTGTAGACAACACTTGAGAGCGAAAGGTAATCTTACATACAGGAATGGGAAGTCGTACTGCAGCGTCACTAGAACTGGGTCGAGAAAATCGTTGCACAGAAAGAACAGGGTAGACACTCTCCAGAAACTCAGTAATTTCTTCTTCCTACAGATTGATATCTACATTGCGATTAACACCCTGTCTAGGCACCATGAAATTAGGAATATAAACTTCCAGATCTCTCCCAGAAAATGCCGGTGATTCAACAATGATGTTAGCGGCCTCCGCAGATGCAGCCTCAATTTTCAATCGTCTTTTACCTGCTGAAGTAATTCGCACAGCAGCACGTCGAATTGTAGGGTTGTGAGGAAGAGAAGTATACCCACACTCATGGGGCGTAGCTTACACACATTCTTATCCAGACTCTGAATAAACACATAGAAGGGTCCGGGATCTGAGCTACTATAGCGATTTGAATGACTACGATATGTACAAACGCCAGATGGAGAATTTGATGTAGTAGGACACGACGGAGAAACAGCATAAAGTGAACATGGACGCATCGTCGAAGACTGTAAGGGGCCGTTGTCCGAGGAGTCTACTGGGAAGTTCCGAGATGGTAAACAAATACCTAAGTCTACGTCTGTGTAAGAGTCTAATGGAGCAACGGAGTCACCTGTAGTCCGTGGCCGCTTAGAATAACGTTCGTCATTCTCACTCGGCATATGACATATTTCTAAAATCATTAGCACATAAAAATAAATAATTTATAGTTTAACATATATCCACGTCAAACTATAATAAATCCTAATAAAGGGATAAAAATTGTATGAAAATCCAGTCATGATTGAAGTAAATAAATAGTTAACGACGCTTTAATCGCTCTGGTCATACCAGTGACGCCAATAAGCCGGGATTTCTTCCCGAAGGAATTCGTGTCATATCAACAAATCTATGTATTAATATGGGGCTGAAGTTGAAATCCGTCGGTCTGGGAAGTTAAGATTTTCTGAAACACGTCGTTCCATAGCCAAAAGCAGTGTGATTTAGGAGTGAAATAGATATAATTAAGAATTTTGGATGATGATGTTGAATAATAACGAAACTAGAAATTGTATGTAAAAATATCGAAATAAAACCTTTAGTCATTGTTCCGCTTTTATATTGGAGGCAGTACTGAAAAATTGCATAAATTTCTTCTCTACGTGCATGACGGTTGAACATTCAGATATGAGGAGAATGAGCAGGAGTACGTATCATGGAGGAGCCCCTGAAACTGGCACAGAACACCTCACGTAAGTCAGTGTGGTCGTTTGAGCTTCTAAGGACAATTAGATCCAGGTAAAGATGTTCGAAGGCTCGGATGGGATCCTTAACAATTCCAGATACGACTAGGCACATGTTTTTCTTTTTTCTTGTAAGTGAAAGTATTCATAAATAACATTGTTAAGATTTGGAATTTCTTTAAGAATTGTGAATGAAATACCTTTGACAATTGATTTAGATTCAATTAAGCATATTAATTTAGGATGAAGAGAGTAGGACGGCGTAACCATGTTCCCCAAAGTGGTTCTGTTGATGCCAAGAAGGATGTCTCAGCAGAACAACCAACTTCCAGGAAGAAAACTTTCCAAAGCGCACAACCCATCGTACTGCCACAACACACCGAACCCACCGCCTAATCCTTCAACCCTGAAATAGATGAAAGGAAATGATGGAAACAGGGAATAAGAGAGAGCGAGAAAAATGTATAATGAAATAGAAACTACCGTAGCATTCACCTGCTGATCTGGGGAAACCACGGGGGAAAAATGTTCAGAGAGGCTGGCCCGATTGTAATCGAACCCAGGATCACTCGAATGCGAATATCTGGAACCATCTATCTCGGTAACATCCAACCTACATTCTAATACTAAATACATATAACCGTTAAGTTTTATATAGTCTTTGTAGCGTAAGATGTGATTATTTAAAGATACTTCAGTGAGTAAAGATGAGTGTTCAATTGGCCGGTAGTCAATGTTTGCTAGAAACATTATGCTAATGTTGTAATAATATTCATTTACGAAAACACCGAGGATTCCCATTAAAGCATATTACGATATATGCTGGAGTACAGGCGAGTTTAAGGACAATACTGCGCTCAGTACTGAACGTATCTTTTCTGAGAATTTATATAAGACTCGTAATTTTTTTGAGTAATTCACAACAGAGACTACTTATTTTACATTTACAAATATGTTTTAATAAATATTATACTGAAATTATAAATATTTTGTATACTGTCGAACAGTTTCAGAGTTTAATTCAGTAATGCCTTAATAATAGTGATAAAAGTCACCAGAATATTTACTTGGTTAAAGGAGTTAAATACTGTTTACAGATATTTACTATAATACAAGTAATTTAACGTTAACGTTAAATAAGTTAGCGTTTGCGCTTACTGTTCCACGATCGATTGAGTCTTGCATTTTAGCGCTTTCTATATTTATAAAATGCCACTGTTCATATAAGACAAGGTACGTAGGAATGGAGTTGTTGCTGACCCATGAGCTATGTTGGTTCAGTAAGAATTCGGGTGTAGCGAAATGAGTTAGATTGCAGGGCGTGTGTCTGCAATTCTTTGCGAGTTCATCAAGTTTGGCCCAGAGCCAAGGGAACTGTCATGAAGACACATTACCTTCTTGCACAGACCCGCTGCACCCGGTCAGCTGATGAGGTGTCCACACCTTCACAAATTCAGCGTTATGGATTCTGTCGGCGAGCCTGATGCTCGCCCACTGTGTGGGTTATCCTGTCTCACCTATGATTAAATGAACCTGTCCGTGCTTTGTTTTCATTGAAAATGACGAACCAGTCTCTTCTTGTGCTTCAAACAATGCACGAACCTGTATTAGCAACAGCAACGTAGTGAAGAGATAAGGTATCGTAATTAAACATATACGGTTGTATGACATAGTAGTTAAGTTTCATTCTGCTTAATAGTTCATCTTAAAGTACATACGGCTTTAATATACTGAAGGGGCAGTATTGCTTTTAAATGTACACCGGTTGCAAAGATTGGTTTATCTATAAGTTGCTCTCAACTACAAATTCATCTCGTTGGAAACTTTTTCTCCCTCCATTCTATGTATTTTTAGTTACAATGACTACACAATATAACACTGGCTAAACATGATATATGTAATAAACATATGAAGGGCCGCAGAAAAAATTTACTCATCGCGGCATGAATATTTTCTTTAATACGCTTTTTCCACAAGGAGACCAGATTTTGAAGTATACAGCTTTTATTACCTCCATTCGAGAGTTTCTATTTTCACACCATAAACAGTTAAAAAAGTTGATGGGTTTGTTACGCTTATATGACTACTAATCTAAGGTTCATTAGTACGTATTAATAAATATTTTTAGGAATACTTTTCTTCTATATACTTCATTTTGATCTAGATGAACTTACGCAAAAAATTAACATTTCCTTATACATACAAAGCAATAATCAAGTGTTTAAGAACTGGACGACTTAAAATTGCATATTCGAATACAATTATAAGAAAAACCTGAATATCAAAGACACCTAAACAAAGTGAACAACCGTTGATAATGGATATCTGAAAAACAGCTATGCCACAACCAATTATTTTAACAAACTCTGGGTTATAATAGTATACTGCGTAATTATAAATATAAGTGATGCTTATCAGGTCGAGAATGCGTATTATGAGTGCAACGCCCGCATTACTTTTTGCAATACTTGAAAAAAAACGTAAAAAGCAATAATAAATAAAAATTGCTACTATTCTGTTGGGTATTACGGTCACTTCCTTCTGGTACAGGAAGTATTAATTGTCTGTTTCTTCCTTGTTGCTATGGCGATTGAAAAATGTATTGTAAATTTAGTTTACACAAGTAAATACGTGTTCAAAATTATTAATTTACAAATTAAATATTGCAAAAACATATTTACTTTGTTTATGAGTGAGTTTTAGTTTATAATTTGAGATTTTTCAGTAACACAAGATTTTCCTTCGGAATGAGGACGACTATTCCCAGAAAATATATGTATTGTTGTACATGCATCTTTAATATGTGGTTTCTTAATCATGAGTTTTCAGAAAATGGACATTTTTGAAAGGGATAGTTTGGGGTGGAAGGATTTTCTTGTAAAACTTCATGTTGCATTCTTGGTAGACGCTGAATCTAAATATTAAGTTTGGAATTTAACCTAATTTTCTTTTATGAGATATGCTGTTCACAGTATAAACATATATAGACGCAGATCTTTTTCTAAAATTGGGGCGGGGGGTGGACGGGATCAGAAGCCCTAAAACATATATTTCCTATGAAACACTGACATTGAATTTTTAGTTGGAATACAGTACTTCTATTTAACAAAAGTCGGAGAGAAAGTAAAAATGTAAATACTAAGGTGTGGGTTTAATGTACATATGAGAAAATACAGAAGCGAATTCTATTCAATATAACTTAAAGAATGAACATATAAAACTCTGTGGTTCTTACGCAACTTACCTAAAACATTTTAACGTAATTTCATAAAGTGAAATGATGCAAATGTTGTACAATTGAAGCGTTATGATGCCAAAGGGGCTAAGCAACAAAGTGTAACTTCTAAGTTATTGAAAAAAATTATTTAAGGAACTTGGAGAAAAAGATGCACCATCCTTACATTAACACTTGCTCATTGGCTTTAGGAAAACAACATATCATATGTCATGTTTCAAAAATAACAGATAAACAGTGACTTTTCTAAAGAAATTGACACTGAAATGCTAAACGGGCTAAATCCACCAAACATATTTTGTATTTTTATTTAGCTCTAGTAATCATTTCACTGTTCAATCATGGAAACAATTCACTGTAAAACTATTTGTGCACCTTAGGTAGTTATTGCATCATATTTTGTAGGTTTGTTTTCTTCTCTGAAGACAAACCTTTTGCCTCAGTGACCATTCTCAATGTTACCGTTTTGAAATCTTCACTTCGCCATCCTTTTTTCAACACTTTTATCATTTCTTATGGCTCTATGTCACCAAATGTATGTTTTACCATAATAACCCCAGGTGTAGAGATTTTAATCCATGAGGCAAAACTTATATTAACCTTTGTTGTATTAATAATCATATCAGCTGCTTCCTGAAAGTTAATAACTGTCTTTCATTTCAACAACTGTAAATGGTTGTTTATTGCGAGCTGTTCTAATGCTGTTCATCACATCATCAGGAATAAAATGCTTCCTTACAATTGCTCTTTTTTCAATAACAACAAAGTCGCGATCACTAGCTAAAAAGCTGTGGCCAGAAGATAAATATTTGTGTTCTATTGACTCATAGGCACCACAGCGAATCAAGAACATGTAGAAAAAATTATGCTTCGATTTTTGTTTTGAGCGCTGCAATTATCACTCCATATGATGATTCCAACTCCGGTACATATAGCCCTCTTAATATGTAAAAGCCCGGTTCACATACCATCTAATGAAATAAAAAACATAACTTTTGCCAAACTGGCGCTTAGTCCTAACGCTTCATTTAAGATCCGGACGAATATTCCGGCTAACATTTTCCCGAAATTCCAATTGCTAATGGAAGAATCTGGCGTCAGCGTAATTGCCGTTTCCTACCTCGGGCAACCGCTCCACGCCACTGCTTTAATAATCACAGGAGTAGGGATTGGCTTGAGGAAAGCAATTAACCAGATTCGCCCAGAGCCTCATTTCAGCTAAGTTTCTGGGCCGGGCTGAACAAATGGGGCGTAGCTCTTGAAAGTAAAAGAGGTCAAGAAACTTAGTCCAGCCATCAATAAACTTGTCCCGAAGCTTTATTAGAGTAATGACCAAGTGCTTTGCATCGCGTGCAACTGACCAGCCCCAGACGATTTTATGGGATGCATTTGTACCTGCTTGTCGCAACTCCTACGTTTCTGAACCGATTCTGATTAATGATCCCTACTTCCAAGCACGTATCCCGTGGCTTTTAAAGATACAGGGATTTTACTTTTAAATTACCCTCAACTCGATGTAACATAGTTATATTTCTTCGAACGAGAAAGACGAACTTCGAAATTATGCCGAACACTGTTATAAATCAGTATGTTGTTAAAATTAATTGAAGAAATCAAATATATATTACTATGGATCACTGGTTACTTTTCATATTCACTTCAAAAATCATTTTCCACACTATGTAAAGTACAAGTTCATTACGAATTCATTCATACATTATTCTCAATATAGATTTTGATTTAACTGTAGAATATGAAAGGCTAAAATAAAGAAATACAACAAAATATTAATTAAATTACTATATTAGTCAAAATGCTTCTGGTATGCTTTGTGTTGTTAGTTTAGTTTGGTGAAGTAACTTTGAATGCTTTGAAAAACAAACGGAGATCGCAAACAAATTAACAGGTGCTAGATAAGGATGAAAAGTAAGATGTTATAGAGATGATAAATGTCTGGGTGATGATAAAATAAGAGTATTATTAGTCACAATATAATGATATTGTAAAAGTGGCTTGGCCACAGCAAAAGAGTAACTTTAGGGATCTTTCCTTAGATAACACAATGAAAACTACTTCATTCTTCAACACTGCCTAACGAACAGGCATCAAGACAAATGCCTTCTGCATTTTCTGCTGTTCTAGTACTATTACCGCGATACTGGCCTCTCCAAAATTGAAGTGATCAAATATAAGCAAAAGTCAAAACTAAGTGCAATAAGTTCCCTCTATGATATATATATATATATATATATATATATATATATATATATATATATATATGATATTTCTCAAATTGGCAATAAGCGATACAAATTAAACGAGTGTACATCACTTTATTAATAGACTATTTTCATTACCTATTTGTACTGTATCAGCAGTAAGATATAATAGAAGATGCATTTGCCTTTCCTGGTTAGATATTAAAATAACGTTTCACTGCTAAGAGGGGAGGCCACGCCGTGGCTCAGTGGTTAGACCGCTTGGCTCTCACCAATGCGGCCCGGGTTCGATCCCAGGTGACCGCAAAGTGAGATTTGTGATGGAGAACACGGCGCTGGGGCGGGTTTTCTCCGGGAGCTCCGGTTTCCCCTGCCATTTCATTCCACCGGTGCTCCATCTTCATCTCATATATCATCAGTGTCATCGCCTGCGGTGCCGTATGTAGTAAAAGCGGGCGCTAAACACTACACACATTTGCTAAGAGGGGAGGTACGTGTAAATGTTGGCAGCTCGAGGGAAATACATAAGCATACACTTTGAAAGCTTCTGTTGTAGACTAAACAGAGAGAGAGAGAGAGAGAGAGAGAGAGAGAGAGAGAGAGAGAGAGAGAGAGAGAGAGAGAGAGAGAGAGAGAGAGAGAGAGAGAGAGAGAGTATGTGTGTGTGTGTGTCATGAAGTTTATCCAAGTATTCTAAATATGTTTTGCAACCGTGTACGCCTATTTAGTGAATATGTAAACAAAATTGCAGGAAAGCGTAATATTACATAATATCATATTACATAGTTTATTTGCGCGAATTCTAACAACATATATGTTTAAAAATTGTTACTGTAATCAAAGTACAAATTCTTGTTCCCTTTTAAATAGCCAACTTTCAAGGCCTTTAGCTTCCAGTCTCAATTCGAAAACATTTAAATATGGATGACTTAAATGATGAGGTGTTTCAACGATTAGAAATTTTAATTTTAACCGAATGCAATAAATACAGGTAGGTTGCCTTTCTGTTTTTATTTGGACCACGTGTAAGACAGATTATCATCATAAGTAAAGTAAGTTTTCTATTTTTGCTTTACTACTATTTACCTATGGCATTTTTCGTTGTGTTTTGAATTTGTCAAAACTTGCTCCAATAATTCTCTTTGAAATATCATGTATGACTAATAAAATATATTTTAAAATGTCTGTAAAAGACGTCCTCATTTTGAATGAATACTGTATAATTCTGTGCATATAGTAAACTATGATTGATGGGTAAAATCTTATTATGTAAAAGCTGAAGATATCACTTAAACTCACAATTTATATAAAAACAGTACAACACTAAACATTTCTTGATTTCTCGCCTTTAGTAAATTTAAATTTCAAAAGCTTAAAAAGTACAGTTCCTGTTCGTTTTAACCTCGTGGTCATACATGGCATGCAATCTTAAAGCCACGATCCAGCGACCCTCTTTTTCAAGCTGTGAATATTACTTCAGCCGTCTATATCACCGTATACCTATACAAACAACCGAGCAGGATCATAATCTTGGGTATTTTTGGGGCTCCTCCTGGTCACCAGGCGAATGTTTAGACGGATACTTACCGAATACCCCCCCCCCCACTTAACTTCCTTTCATTTCATTCTCCAATACAGAGTTTTAGTGAAGTCGCCAGTGGAGTATACACTCCGGAAATACACTGTTCGTCCGAGAGGAGGCGCTATAGCCACCCGGCCTGCTTGATCACTCGGAACTGGCTGCCTGGTGGCGGGCTATGGTGACCTACAATTTCGTCGTGCTGCAGAAAACTGCCTACACATGTTAGGGACTCATCGTGGTTGGAGTGTCGCCTCTGATAGTTTCTGGCCGCCTGTAGGATACCTTCATCCCATCCTTCCTCCTGGAGTCCGATGCATAATGAGCCATCGGCTGCAATGCCGGAATCCTTGCCGTGAAAAAGAAGGGGAAAGGGGCCACAAAGCCTTTACATGAATTCCATAATGAAGTTAATTGTGTAAACATTTATCTCGATTAATATGAATTAAATAGATGGAAGAATATGGATAGAGTCAACATGAAAAATTCAATGCCATGGCCACGATTTGAACCTGGTTTCCGTCCAGTCGCTCTAACCCATTGAGCTACCATGGTCAACGTGCCGTCCTGACATTAAATTCTCCATTTGACTCGTATATTTCCCCAGTAAACCACTAGGGGCTCTCGCATCCGAGATACACCGTTTGTGGCGACTTACTATTATAAGTACTTGAGTCACAGGCTTCATCGTTTAACTCTTATTATTTTAGTTAATTGATGCAAATTAATCATTTCTTCACACTAGCCGTATATAGGCTAAGGTTTTTGATGGATAGAGTGAGTAGTAAGTCGCCACAAACGGTGTATCTCGGATGCGAGGGCCCCTAGTGGTTTAGCGGGGAAATATACGAGTCAAATGGAGAATTTAATGTCAGGACGGCACGTTGGCCATGGTAGCTCAATGAGTCCAGGAGATCCGTGGTTCAAATCCCGGCCTTGGCATTGAATTTTAATGTTGAATCTATCCATAAAAGATCTTAGCCTATATACAGCTAGTGTGAAGAAATGATTAATTTCCATCAGTTAACTTAAAAAAATGTTGGAAGAATAGTTTATATAAGAGTGGACAGAGACATTCTTAGGATGTAATACTTATTTTTCATAGGACGTCTTAAATTGAGGGTATTTAGAGTATCTGTTTGAAGCTCACGGGCAGTTGCCTTTGAAATACACTACGATAAACTTAAAATATATTCTTTACTAACTCAGCATTCGACACTCATGATAAGCAAGATATCAGAAAATGCCGAGCCCAGCCGGGGGTCGAACACGATGGCTGGTAAGAAGACAATATGCTTCTAAATCTTTGTTGTTTCGTTTTCCATTGAGATCATATCTCGGTCAACAGATAAAACTCGAACGCAGTAATTGCTGTCTCAGTTTGCACAGAATGAACGCACACATTACTCAAAGAATGCCTAATGCGATGGCACGTGATAAAGCTTGTGGTCGTGACGCATTCAAGCGAATAAAATGTGCTCTATATGTTAATGTCTGCGTTAACAACAATGGTCATTTATAAATAAACCGGAACGGTATTTGTGTTACTGAAGGCGACAACAATGCTCATAAAGTAAAATAGCAGTTTGAGAGATTAGGCTGAGGCTGTTTATCGGCTATCTTGACGCGTATACGCTGTCTTCATAAGGATTTCAACGCGTGCGTGGGAGTGGCAGCTTTGGGCGTGTTCTATACCAGCATTCAAGTCACTTGTCAGACTCGCGCATATTGCAGTAGCTTCTTTTTCATGCAAGAGTCCATTCATCGTGTGCTTAGCGTTGTCATGTCCACAACCTCTAGAATATATCTGAATTCGACTGACTCTCTTTGCAACTTCATATCCTAAGAATTTGGAATTTTACTTCATACTTTCGGTAACTATTATTTATGTACCTACAGAAAATGTAGACATTCGGCATTATCTGCGAATACAAAATTTGAGGCTTTGTAAATATTTTAAAGAGATTACTTTCACAAATACTCAGGAAATATAGTATTCCACCCTAAAATTGGGTATCCAAATTTCACCAGAAGATTTTTAAATAAAAAAATTATTTTCTAGAAAAATGTATGTGGGTGTACGAATGTATTCACGTGCTTTTGAACAGCATAACTCAGAAAACTAAAATACTGATAAATACTTAACCTTATACTCAGACCAGACCCTTAAAGAAGGTAGGCAAAGTTTTTAAGAAAATGTGTTAGCCAAAACAAGTTTTCGTTTTCACTATCTACAGCATCTACACAATATGAGGTAGAATTATTGCACTCCTCTCTATAAAGTTTTATATATTTCCAGTTTTATGTTCATCTCAAATAAGTAGATCTATTGAGTGAGCAGAAAACTAACTACCCTCCTGCAGAACATACCTAAAAAGTATTGCGACTTTGTGGGTTCGTAGAATTAAAAGTCCAATTTGCCGAAATTCTAAATGTTCTTTACTTGCGTAGAAATACACTCCGTAGCAGCAAAATTACATCACATATCACAACACAATCCTCCAAGGTCGATGACAATAACAAACAGCGTTCAGTTTACAACACTCTCAGCTGTTCTCTGCTTACCTCTCGCGACTAACTCACTCTTGTTACATGTCTTACAAAAACAACTCTTGTTTCACAACTTGCAACTCGCCTCTTGGCCAATCGTCGCCTCTTTAAATACTTCACTGATAATTTCTAGATTATTCGAAAATAAACCAAAACCCGAACAGTCTCTATCAGTCAAGAAGTAACTAGAAATTTCCATTTATCTCAGTGTGTTTGTTTCGGCATAACTTTATCTGCATGTTATCTTCGTCTGCCGGCTCTTGGTTTTCACACTGCCCGCCTATCAGTTCCTTTTGTGTAAACAAGCCCAGCGATCGTAGATACGGGTTCGCGACAGTATTAATTAATACGTATATTGCAAATAAATATTTCTTGATCAGATCTTAAATGCCATAAAACAAATAGAAATTTCACTGTAAATAAGTTTTGCTGTCTCCTGAATAAAAATAAATTAGTTGCAAAAGGTACGAGTGCAAAGCATGTGGAAAACATAACTGAAAAACGAAACTTTGTATTACATGGATATCAAATTTTGGTATACCAAGGATGGATACCAAGGACACATGATTTTCAAGAAAATCCCTCGACCAAAATTATGGTGTATTTTCGTTATTTTCGTTTACTCAATTTTATTTAAAACGACAAGCATTTGCATCACGAGTAAAATATTTCTCTTTTTTTAACAGCCAGTAAAGTTACCTTAATTCTTACTTATTTTCTTCACATTTTCGTGCAGAGTTGCCCTGCTGAAAGGTTGGTTGTTGTGGAATTGGACTCTGGAACGTAGCTGTGAGAAAAATATGACGGATTATTTGATGAATTTACTGTGTTAGTTCTGATATATAATATGTATTGTATTTATGCGTGAAAAATTACAGTCACGCTGTGAAAACTATACCTGCTAATTGAAAACAATAGAGGAAATCGTGCTAGTGTTGGACCATTCTCTACATTATCCGGTGTTTTGCGGTCTGAAAATGAAATAGGTTGAAATGAAAGCTCGAATATGTACCTGATTTGGCATTTATTGCAATCAACTTCTGAGGGCAAACTGTTTAAATTCAGAATTGCGGTTAAATCTGAGTTATTCTAAGGAAAAAAGGAGAGTAAAAAGAAAAGAAAAAAGAATGAATAAGATTTGGATAAATTTGTTCAATTTGAGGTTGACATTTCACAATGCACGCTCAAACCACATCATGTGAAAGGAAACAGATTAATAGGAAAGTACCTACACATAATACAACATAGATACGAAAGTCTAACAATTGCACGAAATGGCATTCCAACCACTACTTTACGGTTTTCACGTTCACTTATTTCCATAATTTTTGTTTTCTACCTAATTTTGGATCCATTATGTGGTAATGTAGAAAGGGAAAGTAATATGATTGTTGCTGAAGCACGAGCGCTCTATGGATAACAGCAAGATATATTACCAACTAATTTGGTTAACCCACAAAATGATTTGAGACTATGTAAACTCTCTAAATAAAATATCCCTGCTTGCTATAATTATAAAGCGTTTTCATTTAAAATGCCTTACAATTCTACAATTCCTTTTGTAGTTGGCTGCCGCCAGTGCATTAAGATAAGATTTTTGGCCTAAATTTCATCATACAGAAAAGAAAGAGAGGGGAGGGGGAATGTTTGGGAAAGAAACTTATAACTCACTTAGGTTTACACATCTTGATTTTTCAAATAGATTGTTTAGAGTGATGGACAGTCAGTTTCATCATGCACATTTGTTGTACATTTCACGCCACTTTTTCACGTTTTTTCCTTCACTACTAACCGATCACCATTCACTTTCTTTAGTTCACAGTAAATGTTTCAGGTAGCAGGTTCTGAGGATTCAAATATTCAATTCCTTTCATCTCACAACTAGTAGGAATTTGAAAATTATGGAATATACAATAACGACTTATTTCAACTGAAACTTATACACTACACAAAAGGTGTCGAAAAAGACATTTGCCCCTGGAGAGAAGACCGACAGCGACAATACGCAAAGGATCGTTCTTTAGTAACATTGCTATTTTCAGAAAAGCGCAAAACTGATTTTCCCACTGATGAAACAGCATTTAAGGTGAAAAGGTCTGCCTATCTCCACAATTGTTATTTCCATGATATTTTGGTGCACATTACTAAGAAATAATTATTGATATGTACATGAAAATTTTCAGGCATATTCTTAAAACTCCTATCTTGAATTATACGTATTATTATTTGAAAATTTTTTACTGATAATTTGTTATAATTCTTTTAGTTTTTAAAAAAAAACACTGAAATTTAAAATAATTTTACTTTTTTAAGGAAGTATTATGAATCTCAGAGAAAAATCCCTTCTTCTTATTATTATACTTATAAGTCTGCTTAATACACACAACAACATTCATATGCTTTGGTTTAATAGCTTTTTTTTAAAGTGTACCGGAATCTGAAAAAAATGTGAAACTGAGAAAAACAGTTTTAAAGTTTATATATTAATTACTGACTTATCACATGAGTCAAAACAATTGCTGCAGCATAGTCTTGGCCCTCTTGTTCTTTTCAGGTTCCTCTTCATTTTTCTTGCCTTCTTGGCCAGTTCTTCAACAATTTTATTTGCTTTCAGGACTCGCAGCTCATCAGTTTCTGTATATGACTACTATCATAATTAGCACATTTATTGTCTGAACAGGACCTACTAACCTCAATATTATATGTGGTTTCATTGTCTATTGTATTTATATTTTCCACATTTACTGTTCTGATTTTTGTAAATCCACTGCCGTAAACTTTCTCTTTCCAAATGTTTTGGCCTACCTATATCATACATTCACCAAAACAAATAACTGTTCACATACACAGCCGAAGACAAAAGAAAAAATAGCATCATCGGAGCTAGAGTGGTACCGATAGGAAGCTTGAAAGATCCCTTACAAAACAAGGCCCAGCTCAGAAATATCTGTTCATTATTACAGAAGTGATAATCGATTTTCTGAAAGTTTACGAAAAGGGGTGTGGCAAAAACTTATCACTCAGTAATATAATAAGCAAATTAGGTATAAAATATTGCTCCAATGAACTTTATTTTTGTAATCTATTCTTTGAACCATATATTTGTAATCTAGAGGGCTGAAATTATAATAAAATTAAAAATAACAGAGTGAATTTTATCCCCAAGTGAAGTACCTTCTCACCTTAAAACAATAGACATAATTAAAATTTTAATTGTGGTAGGATAATACTGCATACTTGCTGCGCAATTTGTCATTTCCTTCTACAAGTGACACCAGTGGACACAGGTAATTTTAACGTGTACATTTTCCATTAGTAGATGCAGTAGTAGATGATTATGTGTTTCAAATGGGAAGAGTTCTCGCCTGTAGCGAATCAGATGCGTTAGCGCATTCAGCGTTGCCATCTCGTTACTCCCCACTCTTTTTATATTTCCCTTTCTCTCGCACACTTGCGAGTGTTCTTGGCGCTAGACGTAAGGGAACGCAAACTGAACTTTCCAAAGTTTTTTAATAATGCAGTTTATTTAAATCACAACTGCAACATGGATATACCACCGGTGCATCCGAATAGTTGTGAATGTTACTGACGTTAAGAGATAATTCGTCATTGTCTTCATCGTCTGAGTACTCCAAATATATAATTATAGTTCCAAAATCTCGTTACGTGCTATTTCTTTCCAAAGTCGTCTTCTTGTAGTTCATCTGAAGTCTCACACAGTTTTCCCAGCCTTGTGTTCCTTGTCAATTTCTTCATGAATAAGTCGTTCAACGTCAGTCAATTTAAAAATATTATTTCTGTTTGTAACATAATTTGAGCCCACATTAACTCAAATGGATTGTTCTGGCAGTAGTAAGGGGGAAGTTGGATCATGTCTCATTGATTCAGCTGATACTGGAAGAGTAACTGCAAAATACTGCTCTGAACTTTCAACAGTAAATATAGATTACGAACCATTCATAAACAAAGATATGTGACCCTACACCTTCTGCCAGTCCAGCAGGAAGTGTATTGTTTCCTCTCATCGAATTAAAGAAACACCTTGGCTTATTCAAAGTACATATTTCTTTTGTTACGTCATGTCAAATGTTTACGTATCAGTTGTAAGTTATTTCAAATATACGTGCACGCATACATGCCAAACAATAATGATATTCATTACAGTGATTAAGTCGTAATTATTTGTATTAGAAAACTATTTGAGCTAAAAATATGGGGTTTTTACGATTATGTTATATACATTACTCTCCTTCCTCATGGATCATTTTTTTTACAACATCTGAATGTTTGTCTTAGCGCGAATAGTATTTATTAGAGATTGATTAGTTTGGCGCTCGGCACACACCACATAGGGGGAATGCAATACGACAACACCGCAGGATTCCGATTGTTTGCTCAGCTAGTAGTGCTCAAGGACAAACATCATCGCATTTGAAACACATAATAGATGTAAATGCAGAGAATTACGACATCGTGGCCAGTGATAGGACTGTAGTGAATCTCCTTGAAGAGGGAAGAGCTGGGCGAGCAGAAAGGGCGAGAAGTACAAAGCAACGATGTCCTTTCGTTTCCAGATTTTGCCCCTCTATACTCTCCCAATCGCAGTGGGTGGTCCGCACAGAAGTTTGTATGTTGAAAAAGAAACAGATCTCTCCTTAAGGCACATACATCTACCGTCGTACTACCTCGGAGATGAAAGGAAACGAAGGACTGGAACATATGTGGTGCTCCATCCAGCATTCGCCTTAAGATCTGAGAAAATCACGAAAAAAACATAAGGCCAGCATAATCGATACAACGTAAATCGAACGGAACGTAATTTTTTGTGCAGAATATTTATTTTCATATTATACATTTTGCAAACCATTCTTATGTGCACTTATTTTGCTGATATGACTGTTCATGTTAATTGAGATATATTGTTTCCCTTCATTTTTCTCAACTCTCTTAAAACTTTTTAATATATTTTCCTGTCCTCTTCATCATATCAATTGAGGGGGGGGTGGTAGATAATCTGTTGTTCTCATGTTTGCTTGTGCCTGCTTCACTAACCACTCTAATCTCAAAATATCTTCCTTGGTTATATTTAACTTTAGCAATTTCTCTGCAATTGTTTATAACCCATTCTAAAGCACAAATGGCTCAGAGGTAAAGTACGAATATTGCAAAAGACAAAGATAACAGTAAATTATTATTATCGCAGCATGGCTACTATAACCTCAGGAACAAAAACCTCAGTTTTACGGAAAATCTAAATTTTTGTACTTCTTCAACTGTTTATCCTCCTCATATGTAGGACTTATGTTAGCAGGTCCCATAAGTGTACACTTCGGGTGATGCCTGTTGAGGAACACAAACTTTGGATCAGATCACCGAGGATGGGTGATCAGCCCGATGCCTGTTATGTGTAGAAGATCCACTGAGGGAGGAAATGAATGAAAGGAAAGGGATAATGGGGCAATTGTTGAAATTATGGTGGGGGAAACCGGAGATCCACGAGAAAACCACCCATGCGCCATGTTGTCCACCAGAAATCCGACATGCGATCGCCTGGGATCGAACGCGTGCCGCCTTAGTGAGAGTCAAGCCCACGGCGCGGGTTCTCAATCATTTAAGTACCCTTATTATTCAAGAATATTCAAGCAATTATTTTCATTGGCCTAAAAGCAACCTTGATTTCTGGTTGTTTATCTAGTTATTTCTTATTTGTGACAGCATTGTTGATAACAGTCCATAACACGCCACTCTTATGTCCTATAAGTGATTATTTTTAAGATTCTCTTTCCATCGCAAGGACGTTTTATACAGCAAAAATCAGTTAAGTTGTGATTGACTATTGCGTACAACATTTGGTTTTCCTTACACCAACGGGATTTGTATGAAGACCCGGAAGAATTGCGTGAGGTCGGGTCTTGAATGAGAGAGAGAGAAGGCACGTAATGGCTGCACTTGAGTATGCACAGTTCACTGGGACACTTTCTATTCGAGACAAAGTATATGTTGGGATTGCAATCCCAGACATGTATCATTATGAGAGACATGACACACAAAGGTCTCGCGATTTGCTATGGCAGTCCTCAATGTCCAACCGGGGACGGTAGGTTTCGCCCAAATAACGTGATGTGGGTGATACTTCAGCTGTAGATGACACGCATGTGAACACAATTGAATAGATTGTAGCCATAAACACATCAAACGACACTCTATTATTATGATTTATTACACGCGAGCGCTTTTCAGTCAGTGTACTATCTTATGGGTGCCTTTTGCAACAATCAGAATCTGTAGTGTTCAAAAATTAATCCTAGTGAGCATTTTTTCACCCTTTCTTATTCCTATAATTTCTCATTCGCTTATTCCTTGCTTGGATTAGAGTAGGGAGTTAGCAGACCTAATCATAGTGGTTGCTACAAACTGTAAAAATGACAGGTTTGCTAATTTGTGAAATCAAAGTACAAAAGAAGCGATGCAAGATATAACGCCGCATATGAGATGAAAGACAATCCACTTCAGTGATGCCCGCCTCGGTAGCGTAGATGATAGCGTGTCTGCCTCACGTTCAAGTGGTCCCGAATTCGAATTTCGGTCAGGGTGAGTTACCTGAATAAGGTTTTTTCCAGGGTTTTCCCTTATCCTTAAAGAGAGTGTCGGGTAACTCTAAGCTGCATGGACTCTGGACACGTTTGAGCATCATTTCACCCATTTGATTCACCGTCCAATGACTTAACGTTGGAGGAGGTACAATTACAAACAAACAAACAAAAGAAGACCTTCAGTGTTTATACTAGTAATACAAAAGTGGCATCGCTGTCATTTTATAAATTATTTCTCAATTCTGCTCTAGCTCATAAGTTTTCTTGGATAATTTAATTGAATTTCAAACTGAGTTTTCTGTCATTAGAAAATTATTCATTAACCTCAATTAAATTTACCAAAAGAGTATGAGTAATCATATATTACTGATGGTGATTAACACCGCTTTAAAGTGTCTACTCCAATACGTGGAAGACAGATGCATTAAAACTAACAGATATATTTTATTAACGATTGCTACATTTCATCAATTCATCCTCAAAGGTGTAAGGGTACCTGCACTAGCATCTGGTTCTCACGGTCAGATATTAAAACCCGATGGAGAATGGTGCATCTTTTGGATGTAAAACTTTTACTGGGGTTTCCTTAGAAGCAAAGTGAAGCCCTTGGCTCTGCATGACGTTTATTCACAAATAAATCAACGTCATTATATTATTAATTATAGTAGTAGTAGTAGTAGTAGTAGTAGTAGTAGTAGTAGTAGTAGTAGTAGTAGTAGTAGTAGTAGGCAGCAGTAGTAGGCAGCAGTAGTAGTAGCAGTAGTAGTAGTATTCTAGTAGTAGTACTATTCCGGGTCGAATAATATTTCTGATTGCTTTATTACTTTATTATTAGTAGTAATTTATTTCCTTTTACATCAACAAATGGAAATACAAAATCAAGATTACAATTATAAAATCCATACTGAAATATGCCATATATTTCTAAATCCTGAAAATCCTATCATGTTATCCTGTTGCCCACCATTGAATAGTAATTCAGCCCCCATACACCTAACCCTAGGTTTTTGTGTAATGGAGGCCCTCTGCTCCTTTTTACAATTTCTGCCATTTCAGCTATCTCACTCTACGTTTTTCTCTTAACTGTTCTTAGCCATCTCTCTTTAACTTTCCCTAAATAATTTCCTATATTTCTCCTGTTCTTTTCTCTTTTTACTGACAACATTTTTCTAATTACTACTTCACTCCCCAAACTGTCCCATTTACGTAGCCAAGCCTGCTCTCTCCATATCTTTGGCTTTATTACTTACAAATAAATAGTATAAGAACTCCAGGTGGTCCTTGAAATATATGACCAAATATCTGTTTAGCGTCTTTAAACGTAACATTTACTATTAACTTCATTAAGATTAGAATTTATTGTTTCATTTTTATTTCTTGTTTTAAATCATTATGTGATGTTAATAAGGGGTGAGTTATATACATGATTTTGTTTATTTGTTCCAGTTTGTGAAGCGTGTCAAACATGTAATAAATAATGATTTAGTTCCTTCTCAAGTGACTTCAGTTTTAAACAAGCAACGTTATCTGTTGCTTTAAAATTAGAGGTGCTGAAATAAAATTATGTATTCTAATGCTCCATTGTTTCAGCACAATAAAGTTTATTTCAATTTTTGTAGTCAGTAAAATAACTAAAATTAAACCATACTGTTTCTTGGTACGATGTAAGCAAATAATAAAGTTAAGCGTTAATGCGTTTGATAGAATTTTGTTTTATCGTTAACTTTAGCTAACACCTCCCCAAGATAATTTTACCGTATTTTACCATATATATGTTCATGCTAATACCGATATCGCGTGACTGACAATAATATTTATTTACAGCCTTTAACACCCAAGTAATCCTTCGCAGACATATGGATAATTAAGAATTCCGTGCACATTTCTCGTGAAAAGCAAGTTTGTTTAGTAACTAAAGAGGCCTCGTGATTGCTACATTTTCGGGACTGGCGAAATTACCATATAAATGAGTTATTAATTTCGTTGTATAGGGTTTACGTTTTCTACTCCATTGTTTGCTAAATCTTTCGGTGAAAGTACACTTGTTCCTTGACGTTATTATTAATCAGTGCAATACTCGGAAAGTAAATTATACTTTCAAGACACCATAGTATTATTTACTCAGGCGTTCATAAATACAGGGCGTTCAAAGAAAGCAAGGGAGTTTATGAAGATACCAAAGTATATGAAACAATATAGAAGGAACTGTTTTAAAAGTTAAGCGTAACTCGTTTCTTAGTATTGCAATAAAGACCTGAATATTGTTAAAGTCTCGGAATCAATCTTGAGTAAGTAAACCTTTAAATCAAGTTTATTGTTCTATCATCAAAATAGTATATAAATATCAAAGCACTAGTTACCTTTATGAACTCAAGACAAAATTCCCAGGCATTGTTCAATTAGAATTTTGAATTACTTACGCCAAGTACCTATTTTGCAATCCCGACAATTTGTGATTCCAATATTTGGAACAGTTACTATTCGATAGTTTGAATAACCTAAGTTCCTCTTTTGTAAAACTCATTAAATTTCTTGAAAATTGCTGGAATAGAATTGCAGATGTAGAATACCTTCATCGATCCATATGTTGCTAGAAACGGACCAAATGATACAGCTCCAAATTCACTGCTTAAACTGTATTAAGTCAAAAACAAATTCACTTCCAAATAATATTACTACTGATAAATAAGCTCTATTCCCTGATTCCTAAATATGTTATGAATCGCTTGCTTTTACTCAAGCAAGAAATATTATTAAACAGGTGCAAGGAGCATAACAGTAAGTTTTATAGTTTTTTCCTTCCCTTTTTAAATGCATGTATAATTCCGAGATGGTTAGAAATCGGGAACAATCCTTTGGGATGCATCCGCTAACTTCCTCTTGCCATTTCAAGTTTGCTGGGATGCTAGGGGAGGAGGTTGTGAGACATCAAGGGCTCATGGCTGGATTTTTGAATGACTACACCCATCCTCGGAGAAGCTCATGTGAAGTATGACCAAGGCCTAAAGTGTATGGTAATTTAGAGTAAAACCTGTAGGATCTCCTCGTTCCATTGCCATGCTTATAGTGAGAGGTAAGTACATCATTGTTGCATTCATTAAACATGATTTTTCTATGTTGTGTTATTCACAGTACAATTTTATATGGCATATTTTTTTAAAAAATTACGCATTAACTGCTTATACACTGTATCAGGAAAATTAACAGAAAATGGATTCGAGTATGTAAACTGGTTAACTGGTCAAACGCAAACAGTGCGAGGAATGCAGCAAACATTGGTGATGTATGTAAAAGAGCCTCGTGAAAATGGATATTAGACTTAATTATAATTGTAAAAATGTCTCCGTTGTTTTATTTGTGTCACTGTGTTCAACAAGTTATAAAAAGGAGGTTGAAGTTTCATATACTTGCATTGTTAATTGATGACCCTTTATCTAGGAGATTAATCAAGATAATCTGTTGAATTTTTAAGCTTTGTTCAATAGTATATTGTGACTGAAAGGATTACATAGAATTAAAAGTCTGGTTTGCAGCAATTTAGAACACTCTTTATTGCAGTAAAAATACGTGAAATTTTCAATCAGTTTTCTTCAAGGTCAACTCGGTGCTCCGCCGCACGTAAACAAATGAAAGAAATCACCGCGGTACACTTCAAACGTCAACCATCACACAACTACACAACACAACTCAGATAATCACACAACTGTCAATTCCGGAGCCTCTCTGTCTCTTTCTTACTCTTAGCAAGCATCCAGCTCTCCTGCCCACGCGCCCAGCTTCCGCTTGTCGCGGCAGCACAACAATGCCATAGGTGACACTATTTACATTTAAGTGAACGAAACAAACACATTTTTATTTATCGAAGCAAGTTTTAGTTTTTTTAATATTCTGCTCAAAATTTTATTAATATATTAATTTTAATTATTTGCTTAATTTTAATATAAAAACAAGTAGTTGACACATAAAATGTTTCATCAGAAAATAAAAGGTTATTATCAGCAAATGTATAGTACAAGTTTAATTTTTTACCCACACATTTTAATGGGACATTTGTATTGAAAATTATTAGTTCTTCAGAAATTATCTTTAAACAGGATAAGGAACTCCAAAACCTATAGGCAGCGTTATTTAAAAAAAATGCTAAACTATTTGCAATTAGAGTGCCTCTATAAAATTTACACCAAAATGAGGGAATACAAAACCTGATACCTTAATTTGAAAAAAAAAGTCACAATATTCCCCATTATGATTCCTTTATTTATGAGGCCAAATATTCATTTCAAATTCCTTCAAATTATTGTTTTTTTTCATAGGTGGTGTTAAGTTATACATAAACTTCTATCGCGTGTTACAGATTATGAAAATTCACATTTATTACATTACTTATATTCATTTTATGTTTTTTCTACTTTTCTATTTACTCATAATGGGTCATTTTCTTGCACTACCTTTGTTTATATAAAGACCTTTTAACATTGATATTTTGTGTAAGGGTAACTTTTCAAACATTGTAAATTTGACTATTCAACTGAGAAATAAGAGTAACTTTGTAGATCGCTTAGACTCTTGGAAAAACTTGTTCTCATTCAATTTTAAGTCTGGAAAAGGTGCTTCAGAGTTGAGGAGTGTCTATTGTCAACAAAGTATCATTACAGGTATGAATTCGTATCCAATCTTGGAATGAGAAGGTCATTTTACAATTTTTCGCCTTAAAGATGCTATTGCCTTTTTAGTATTGCATATTGTGAAATTCATAGTCTATGAATTCCATATAATTTGAGAAACTGAAGAGAGTTTTTATATTAAAATTAAGCAAATAATTAAAGAGAGTTAATGATACGGTTTTGTAAGACCAGTTCTTAATTTTATTTACAAATTCTTCAAACAAAAACATGAAAGGAATATTTTAAGTTTTGATTAATATCTAAATTGCCCACCTCGGTAGCGTAGATGGTAACGTGTCTGCCTGAAGTTCAACAGGTCGCGAGTTTGAATCTCGATCAGGGTGAGTTACCTGGATAAGATTTTTCTCGGGTTTTCCCTTATCCTTAAAGACGAATATCGGATAACTCTAAGCTCTGTGTACCCCGGGTTCATTTGAGCATCATATCACCCATTTCATTCATCGTCCGATATGACTTGACGTTGCAGGACGTAAATTACAAAATCAAAATCTAAATTATCACTTATAACAGTGATATCCATATAAACAAATTTATTTGTCAATAATTTTAATAAATTGAATATTAATTAAACAAATCAGCTGTATATATATTTAATAACTTGGTCACTTAGAAAAGTCTTTTGTAGATCATTTTTCAAACATTTTAGGTAATCAAAATCCGGATGCTCCTTTGAACTTTATGTGATAGAAACAGGTTCCTTCATACTTCCTCAGTAAAATCCAGCATCTTATCAAACTTATCTTTGGAATAAGAGAAGGAAGAAGGTCGAAGGGGTTGGTATGCATATATTGACACTCAGTTTTATCTCTACGTGTTAACAGAACGAGGTCACACACCTTGCAAATTCGGTGTTTGCACACATCCGCAAACTACACAAGGACATGGCATTGCGCAGAAGCCGTGTACTGCGTGTTCGGAGAAGAATAAAACATGAGGAACGCGACAAAGCAAGATAAACGGAAATAGAAGACGCTTTGTTGTCATGGAAAATGAATCGGTAGCTTTACTACTTGTGCTTACTTTAAGCATTTCATTATATAATCTGTCTCAAACTAGAATTATCCTGCTTTAAACATATGGAAAGGAACTTTAACTAATGATCTTAGGCTGGTGATTGATGGAACTAGGAATCAGTTCTATAAACATCCATGAATGTATACAAACAGAGGCTTTTACGGCTGGCGTCATGCAAATAAACCATTTCCCAGGCTTGTAGGCCGGGGTCTAAGCAGCTGCTAACCCGTAGCCCTTGGTGAAACGTCAGGAATTTTCAAACTCACTAGATCACGGCCTACAGGCCAGCGAAACACGATTAATCCATGGATGTCTCTGTCGAAATTAATTAGATAAATCTTTTAATATGAGAACTATAATTACAATTTATCATAGGTAGAGAAAGTCGTGTAAAGTTATTATATCGGAATTTTATAAAAGGTATCCAATATAGAATAAACCAACACGTGTCTTAAGATTTTGCTATACACATGCAGGTATTATTTTCAAATATGTTAGTGATAAACGCAAGTATTTTGCAACAAAAAAAAGATTTTTAGAAACACTTAAGTTAAACTTAGCAATAGTTTACCACAAATTAAACTAACAAATAAAGAAAAATTATGCATTCATTCTGAGTAATAAATTCACATGCCTTTATTTGCAATTTTAGATTTTAGACACCTTTCTTTAGACACTGCTCTTTAAAAGAATTACGATCGAACGATGAATAAAATAAATTAAATGATGCTCAAATGAGCCCAGGGTCATAGAGCGAAGTTAACCTACATTACTCTTTCAGAATAAGGAAAAACCCTGGATAAAACCTTATACAGATAACTGATTCTGACCGAGATTTGAATTTGGGACTTCTTGAACGTGAGGCAGACACGCTACCCCTACATTTACAGAGAAGGGCTGGACATTGTTGTAAACATATCTCTGGTTCAACAGTACCTTTAAAAGTAAATAGTAGTGTGACTCGTCCATTAAAATCCAGATCGTTTTATTTCTAATTTTATGTTTAATGACTTCACTTAAGTGAACATTTTCTAAACTAGGCACAAAATTATCCATCTCGGAAACTCTATTAATGTATTATTTTATAGTTTCTGCAAAGGTATTCTTACATCAATACAAACTTTACATAAGTCTAATATAAATTTGGATTTTGACTCGATGTTTCAATTTCAGTTGGAAGCTAATAAAGAAGCCTTGGTAGCCTTGGAAAGCGCATTGAAATATTTATCTTTAAAGTTTTCTGACTGCTGCATATTGTTTAGAGAAGTGGGTATTTTAATGCAAGTGGAAAAGTACTGATGTAACGTTGAAATTTATTACGTAAATGAACAAGGCGTTTTGGCATACTATTAGTTATGTGCACTATAATGTCACAATGAAGTCTGAAAAGGAGTAATTTAGATAACTAATGAAACATCTACCATTTTATTGATATTGTTTTGGAAGAAGGTATAATCCTATCCAAAATCAGGTAAACAACAAGCGATATTTAAAACCATTAATGCATGCGATTTCATATCGTGCAACAAGTGCAACGCAATCTGAAAGTGCACAAATGGAAGCATCTATACCGTGCGACACGATTGCAACATTATATTTCAGTATAAAAAAACGTATGACCGTTACACATATGGGAGTACGTAATCTACTCATTGTTGCTTGTAAAGATAATGTGAAAATGACGAAAGGCAATAATAAAGATTCAGTACAACCACTTACATACATCGTAGTGGTACGTACGAAGTATTTACTTCTTGCATTTATATTAAAGCACACAGAAAAATGCTGCAATTTACTCCGGCTTCGCTTACAAATTACAGATTGATTAAACATGCCTATTTAAGAAGGTATTCTACCAATTTCTAGTCTCTGCTCATAATTATTATATTATAATAAGAGAGAGGATAGGGCACACGGTGCAAATAACTGTGTACAAAGCTCAGTTGATGAGATAAATCTGTTCTGACATTCTTTGACGTGATACCGATCACTCACATCCGGGTCGCGGTAATTCTTTCTTTAGCACAGGTTGTAGCGATAACTATATACGTACATACAACAAAACGAGTGATTATGAACATGCATTAGAAGTTCTATTTAGCCAAGATTAAGATTATAGAAGTGTTTTTGCTTAGTCCCAGTTTCCACATTTGGTACACCCCTACTACAACAAACGTGCCTAGTCATGACTAGAGGTAATTAAAATAACAAGACGGAAGCTTGAAGCAAGAATGAAATAAGTATATCTATTGTAGTATTTTTTGTCAATTACATGATAAGCTTCTCTGGTGTGTGCAGTTTCTTAAGGAAAAATGGAACATCTTCATTCCTCGCAGTATTTATATGTGTGAAATAAACATAATTACATAATATCCCTGCTTTTCATCACGCTGGTTTTATTGTAACTTTTCATCTTTAGAGATGGACCTAAATATCAAAATAGCAGGGATTACTGTGAAGAGTTTTGCTTAGTAAGCGCAGCGTAATGTGTTTGCCAATAAAGTTATTAGCAATAATGACTAGCTTTGTTATACCCCTGTTATTGTTGAGAGTTGGCGTAAATGGAATGCTCTTTGTGAAGGCATTGACGAGCAGTTCCATTTTGGTAATCTCTACGTCACGACTGGAACAGGTGACGAGCAAGTTACCATTCAAAGACTGCAGGAGGCCCTGGAATCCTTTGACCTGAGTGTGCTTTTCAATGTGAAATACTAATCATCCCAAGCAAATCTCAACAGCAGCTTCAGATAACATTCAGCTACAAATAGTTTTAAAATATATCCCTGTCAGTTTCAAAAGCCCATGCCACTTTAATGTTCTAATAGGAATATACCTCAGCTATTTCCAAATATGAATAAAACGTTAAACTGAAATCAGCCTAAAGTCCTGTAAAACATAGTTTGAGCACAAGAAGTACAGTCCACTTTATAATTAGATAATTAGACTGAGGTCGCAATTAAGTTGTTCACAGCAGTAAAGCCAAGCCAATTCCTATCACGCGATTTACTCCACACGGGGAAGATATTCTAATGTCTCTGATTGGCCAAAGTTAGATATGAATCGATTCCTACTGTATGGAAGTGGAGTAATTAGGAGTTTCATATCCCAGCCAATGAAGGATATGATCGGGATCACAATGTTAGTCCCATACAGTGAGGAAAAGAGACACTGATTTCTGCGTTACTGATTGCCCAAAAACAGGATTAGGAAAAAATGCTCGAACCCCTCTAATTCTTATTTAGATCCCAGATTTATTAGTTGCAGTACTACCTATAATTAATCAGTATTACTTTGATGGGTTCATTTTAAAGAACGTAGAAATTTTTAAATTTTTTTTATTTATTTTAATATTTTATTTTTGATAATAATAGTTGTATGTCATTTAACCATACATTTTTAGTTTCAACGACTAAATAAAATGAATACAGGAGTATTTGTAGTTAACTACAAATGCAGAGGAAAGGACATTGAAAGAAAGCAAGTAAATTTGTTAACAGAAGAATACAAGAATTACAATAAAATAATTTAATAGCCACCCTATCAATGCACTAAAGTAGAGTATATCATATTTCAGTTTACATTAAATGGTATTCGTCTGACCACCTCTAACTTGTATAGGGAGGGAAATCCGAATTCGGGAAGCCGTGTCCTGAATAATGTAAAGGTGGTTTAACCGGCAAAGGACATGTTTCAAAATCTCATAATAGTATGAAATCTATATTTTGTACGAAATAAGAATGTCGACTTAATCCTTACTTATTTAAAAATCTGACTGAAAGTGGCTTTAACATAAAAATACAGAATAAAATACAAAGCTAAATAAATAACAGCAATTATACATTTAAATAGGTTTATAATGCAGACTATAAAATATATACAATTGTTTTTCTTTAAATGAGTTGTAACTTGAAGGTAATTTAAATCCAAAAGCAGGTGCGTTATAAAGAAGAGTCGATTTAAGAACTTTTAATACCACATAAATATTTCGGCTATCAGTAAAACTTGTAGACTTAATGTTCGTTTTAAAGGTTGTAAATATTAAACTAACCTACATAACAAACATTGCGAATGTGCAGTACTTTTCCACATAGTCTAAACAGCATCATCTACTACGTCCTTTGTAGAAGAAGATTACTCGTGTTTACTTTCATATTTAAAACTAAGAAGAATTTTTATTGCGACCAGAATTCTTCGCAAAGCATGCTGACAAATTTGTGGTCTTTGTTGGAATGCTGATAGCGTTAGCTTTAAAGGCTTTGTACACAAAACTAAGAAATAACTCAAGCAAAATTAACATTCCTTTTAGATAAGCTACTACGCAGTCTAATAAATCGTGTTTACAACTGTTTAGAACGGGCAAGTCTTTCTGCGAACTTTGGCGTTGATAAGCAAATTATATTTAAGCTTTAATTTGATTAATAGATATCTGAAATCACCACTTGTATTTATTAGAACTATTTCAATAATATTAAGCAATCCTGTAATGCACTATAAATTTGCACTGCTGTTCGACTTTTCTTTTAATAAGTAAGGTTGTATGAATCGAGCAAAGATAACTTATGTTCATGTTTTCGACATCATATTCATATATACTTATAATTATTTTGCAGATTTTTCCAATAAAAATATTTAGTGGATGCATATTTTTCCACAGATAAGAATAAACAGGTACTTCTAAAGAAAGCTAATACGCTTTTGTTTATTTATTTTGCCAGCATATCGTTTAGAGACTGTTGGCCCTGGAGTAGGGCATATAAAAAGTAAAACTAATGTAAAATTTATTTAAAAGAGCTTTGATTGAGCTATACTATTACAATGGGTCTTTGTCTGTCATTACATAAACATTTCCTAGTAACAATAATTTATAAACCGATTGTGCGGTAATATGTATGAAATCTTAACGAGTTGACTGCAATCGTGAAGTGTTTCATTAACTCCAGACGTACATACACAATGGGTAACTAAATGATTTACTCACAAAGAAAATTATAATAATACAGTTTTATTCTCACTTTATAGCTAATGACTGATAATAATGATTATGCAGCACTCAACAGTAAATGAGAATAAGCTTTATTTACTGTATAGAAATATTGCTGTATGTATAGCAGAACTATGTTCTTGAATTGACTAAGGTATGAATTCTTTTATTCAATTATTTTTGCTGAATGTCAGGCTTCCACTGAGTCATTGAATTATTTAACTAATAAATATATTAATATTATAAAGAAAGAAAGCATGTGTGCTGGGAGGGAAAAACTAATTAGAGAACTACTGAATATCAATGAAAAGCACTGTTCTTTTGGACTATGTACTAATAGTATTAATAAAACCTTTAGCTTTGAGAGAGGTTAGGGGGCGTCTGAAGTTCATGCACCCAGCTTGGATACCGATTTAATGAAAATGAATATGAGAATATATATTTTTGACACTTTGTTACGAATATAGCAGATTTTAATGACTTCCTAACTAAAGGGGTAAATATTTTAAACTAAGTTGTTGGAGGAAGGGGGTTGCATTCACATCATCAACCTCTGAGTGTGTTAAAATTTGGCATTAAAGGGTATTTTTGGGCAGTTTCAAAAAACACTTTGGGTGTTACAATATGGCAAAATTTTCAGCTGCTCCATAACTTTCATAAACTTACCTAATCTTATTTTCAAACCTTAATTTCAACGCCTAACGACGCTTCTCACGTAATTTAAAAGCGTGCACTTATTTGGGATACTACTGAAATTATATGCTAGCTTACAGTTACAAAAAGCTACCCTTAATGTACTTCAATCCTTATGTAGAAATCTACAACTTTTAAAACATTTGGTGAAACCGTTACACAGAAATTATACGCCAGAAAATGATAAACATCAGAATACCTCACAGCTTCCTAAAGGTATAACAATTTTATTTTTCATTATATAAGTACAGGAAAGTTTTAAGGAGTACGTTGACATTTAATCTGAACCAATTATGGACAAAACTATGTATACATAGTCATATACTGCTTGTACAATCAGGGTGTTTCTAAATCTGTAGGATTGGACGGACATTATAAGACACATTGCAGCTTTAAAAGGCTAGATGTTAAAAAATTATGATCTTTATATACAAATTTGTACCACTTTGGATAAAATTGAGAACCGTACTGTTTAGGTACAAATGAAAAGTTACGCTATTCCCAAATTTTATGTCACGATATCCTTATTTTATTTCCATGCAATGCTAACCATTAAGTACGACAGATCCGTGAGGTCATCACTGGAGTAGGTTAAGTAAATTTATAAATTTAAACGTAATCAGAGGTAGCTGACTCAGCTGCATAGTATTTATCTGTTTAGTATTTTTAAATGGAAATGACAATAAATATGCAGAGAGATGAATGTACATTTCATGTGCCAACGACAATAATGTGAGTCTTATTCCCACCAGGATATCGACACATTAGTTCCTCGAACTAGGTCTTAAGTCGGCGAGATCCCGACTCAAAGGTACGAGAGATGTGTTTCCAGAACGCCAATCAGGTTTCCCTTAAGCTGGAACATTAATTTCCGCTTATCTGAGGCAAGAGTGAAGTGTGAAATGGAGTTAGTAGGCAGACACTGATGTGGGACGCTTACGTCACGTTCTTATTGAGAACGGGAATAACTTAGGAGACTATTAACATGCTTTACCGTAGTGCTATTTAATTGCTTAGAATAGACGTGATATAAAAACAACTATATTATCAGCATTCCTAATTAAATTTAGAAACTATACGCAAATTCCAAACATTCCAAACAACTTTAGTGAAATAAACTATACGACTGGTTTTGTAATAAAATTTGATACGTAACAGCTATATACGATACCATTCTTTACTGGCCATTTATTTTCATGGACTGATTCACCCATGGCCCAAACGGGAGACAATGACCAATCACGTTTGAAGGAATGTTGTTTTTCGACCGATGACGGCCATGATTCTACTCATTGTTTATTGAAACCTCTTTATGATCTCCTTCGGGCAATAAAGACACTAGTCTGAATAAGTAGGGAGCATCCTTATGAGGAAATCAAGAAGGTCATAGCGTACAAGTTAACATTTGTCAGTCTTTTGTCAAAATGCCATAACCTATATTAGTTACATTCTTACAATAATACCAAAACACAACTGTACGATTCTAAGTTTGTTTAGAATCTATTTAATTGCAAATAAATATAAATATTTTATGAATTTTTGAGTGAATCGTGCTATTTTATTCTAGTATTTGTAAAGGCCACTCTTAGTTTCGAAAACCTCTAGATAAATTGGAAAACACTCCTGGCATTTCTACGGATAATTTGCTAATTCTTAATTTTGAAAACTGTGCTGGCGACAAATACTTGTCAGAAGTATTTCAGTACACATTTAATGTTATTGACATACTGAGAATAAATATATTAAAATATTTATCTCTGAAAGAGAAGGCAACTAACTACCTCACCCATAAAGTAGAATGTCTGCTCACCCAGAAAATAGCTTACGGAGATAAGAAAGCCTTACCGTTGAGAAACATAACCTCAACAAAAGAAAGTAAAAGTCCCCCACGCAATGTCCATGCGTCTTGCTGGGTTAATGCCCTAAATGGTGCTTGGTTACAATCTTTCAACTATGATTACATATACTTGTCATATATTTGGTCACGTTTCGTGTGATTAACACATACAAGAACAAAGTACTGACAAAAATAAAGGTGGGGTTATTTAAATTGTAGAACAGGTTTCGGACACATCTTGTCTGCAAAATCTCTAATGATATGCGCCTAGATCAACAGAAGAGATTACAGAAGATTACTCTAGGGAGTTTATTTGACTTTTAAGACATTCACGTTCTAAAGTACACCCAGGAAGGCAATCCAGTTACATGCATAACAAAGTAATAAATACAGTTTTTTATGTTATATCAGTCGAAACACATGCGCTGCGTTAAGTAGTCATTATAGGAACATTACCAGGTTTATCAGGTTTGGGGTAACTGACCTCACTCAGCTGTAGCCTAGCTCACGTGCTTGCGAAGTGAAGAGTTGTTTGGCGGATGTATGTGGGGAATAGGATTATAGAATCAATGCGCTGATTGTGTTTACTGAGTGTAATTATCATGAGCTATGCTACAGAGCAGTGTATGTTTATTTGTGAAACATCATTTGTATGCAGTCGTTCGCGGACTGTCAGCTTGACTTCGCACAAAATTCCCTAGCACACCGTTACTAATACACAATTAATAGATTTCTATAAAAATTTAAAAGGACAGGTTACATAGCTATTAGAGGAACTTAGCCAAACTTCGGGTAAAATTATTAGATGAGTAGGAACTGTCGTGAAAATAAGTCTGTAGAAAATTACTGTTTTATTAATACGTAATTCTGTGATAGAACAATTGACTGTGTTTCCAGTTCTTCAGATGGCTTGCCTATAGGAAATCCCCACTAGCGTATGTTTTCCAGCATCACAATCCCAGAAGCTCGTCGAATGCTCAATGTGTTCAACAGGTGTCAAGCTTGTGTACAAGACGAATATCATTTAGAACACAGTTTATAACGAAAGACAAGCGTAACATGTTCCAAACATATCTCATTCTCTGAAGGAGAGGTCACTACTAAACAGATTTGTATGTAAATTTCTTGCGAGTAGCAGGATGCTAGTCTCGATATTCAAGAGATACCCAGTATTTGAAGTTACAAATAATACAATTCGGCTCAAATATAGCTTCACAATTCTTTCTATGGTAGAAAATACTTTAAGTTTATGCGTTTGTCCCAATATAAAGCCACTGGATTGATGATGCTGTAAAATTGTCAGTTCTTCCCTCCTGTGCGTCATATCTTATAAATATTATTGTAAGTTTGTCAGGGGAACATTTTTTCCCAATCTTGGCTCATTGTTACTTCAAAATTATAAATAATTGATTTCACTACTTTTAACGATTAATTGAATATTGGAAATTCATTCCAACAGATTGGTGGAAGTTCGTTAACACACAGTTCAGTAAGTTTGTAACTTAAGCCCTTGCTTTGTAGCTTCTTTAAGTGGTGGATCCAGTATAATTCATGAAACTTTGTGGAATTCTATTAAAAGCTATGTAGTTCAAAAACCTAAACACTGCTCGCCTTCAAAAATCTAACTGAAGTAACTTCAGCTTAAGAAAAAAAGGTTATGACGAAATGTAATTTAACTGCTGAGGTCTTTAGATTTTGCAGAAGAATTGGCATGCCTCGCTGTAGCAGATTACATCAGAACGACTCAGAAGCTGTAGAAAGCAACGGAGCCGATCAGATCACACCTATTGGAAGCCGAACAATGCTTAGATGTTGCACAATGGAGATAGCCAGTTACACGCAAAACGTTCTACATTATCAATTGTTCGATCTTCAGCCTTTCTTGTTCATAGACAATTTACTGCTTCTGCTGGACATGAATTGCATTGCGTTTCTTAGCTCCGCGGGCGTGGGTTCGAGCTAGGACAAGGGTCGAACTGAGGGCAACTGGCCTCTCACCTCAACGACAGCGTTGATGCTCTCATCGACATCAGCGGTTGCTGGACATTTCTGATTTCTCTTAAGTTGAGGCTGCTTAAAGTAATCCATATTCAGCTATTTAGCTGTTCTCAAACTTTTATTCTCACTGGTGCAGCGAATGCTTCAGCATTTGAATCTCTGTAACTATATCAGTGTCTTTTAAATTTATATAAGTGTAGATTCTATTCTTCTCTTTATTTGATTAGCGAGTAAATTTTAAATGCATTTAGAAACTAAACACGTGTATATTTAAAATGAACATCTTTAGAAATCCTCTAACGTATATAATTTTAATGAATAAATATTATTCGTGAAAATGACGGATCATACTAGCTCAAAAATGAAAGCAATTATCTGAATGGAGTGTATTCTCCACATGAAGGCAATCCATAATCGCCAATATATGGTTTAAAAGTTGAAAATCCTCCTAGACAGAATTTTTAACGTCGTCTGAGTAAAATTTTAATGTGTATAAAAGGCACAGTGTGTACGTGTGTTTGTGTGTGTGTGTGTGTGTGTGTGTGTGTGTGTGTGTGTGTGTGTGTGTGTGTGTGTGTGTGTGTGTGTGTGTGTGTGTGTGTGTGTGTGTGTGTGTGTGTGTTCCGTATTGGTTTTAACATCGTTGCACAAATTCTAATCAAACTTGTCATAACCTTAGACACAGAATGAAAATTACTTTCTTGCTTATAATTCGACATTCCATTCTATTTTACACACTTAATTATTTTATTTTATGCAAGGCTTACAACACATCGAAAAATAACCTATACTGCCAACTAATACTGCCAACATAGTAATTACTTACGCTTTCACGGCCTCATAAAGTAACAAAGAAACAGCAATTTGATGCAATATTCCTTCATCTTCTCTCTGACATCGAGTTTGTAGTAATAACACAGTAAAATTTGGTACTTTTATTTCGACATTCTTTTCTTAGTAATTTTATGTATGTCGGTTAGTTACAATAACAAGATTAGATTAATCTTAGTCAAACTTCTATTACTTTTTACCAATGAAATTTGCTCTGTAAATAGCGACGAGGTAGGCCGAATGCAACATCGCGAAAATCATTCAGCTATATTAATGAGTAGTCATCATTATAAACCCCGGTAAGAAAGGAACTGTTGACGGACTGTTAACAAAAGAAGTTGTGATTTTGTTTTAGAGTACAGTACATAAATTGATGTTAGAAGTTGAGAATGCTACTTTTGGCTTTGTTATATTAGAATAATTATACTTGATTTTGACATTACGTGTAATATGTAACAGAAACAATAGGCTACTGAGAAAATGCAACTTAAGGCTATGTGTTGCAAACCACCACGGACAACGATGGATATTTCCGCTGGTATTACTATAAAAGGGAAACAAATTGAACTCAGATTAAGAGTTAATCATTGATCTTAAGGTACAAAATTATAATACTTACTGCCGTCAGAAGTACATATTGTGACTTTGTAGGTTCGTAGAATTAAAAGTCCAATTTGCCGAAATTCTAAATGATCTTTATTTCCGTAGAGATGTACTGTTCAATTCTCATGTAACAACTTTACACATCACCTATACAACACAATCTTCCAAGGTCGATGACTATGTCAAACATTGACAGCTGCTTACATTAGCTCTCGCTACAACAACACTCTTGTTACACAAGTGTCTTTACAACAACACCCTCAGCTGTTCTATGCTTACTCACTCTGTTTACAACTCGAAACTCGACTCTTGGCCAGTCGTCGCCGATAATTCTAGATTATTCGAAAATAAACCAGAACCCGAACAGTCTCTATCAGTCAAGAAGTAACTAGAAATTTCCATTTATCTCAGTTTGTTTCGGCAGACCTTTATCTGCATGTTATCTTTGCCGACTCTTGGTTTTCACACTGCTCGCCTATCAGTTCCTTTTGTGTAAACAAGCCACGCGATCGTAGACACGAGTTCGCGACAGTATAAACTGGTGTGGATGACAAAACATTATGCCATGCTTCTTCAAAAACGTCATATTTGGTATTTATTTTAAAAATTACTAGATTAGGCATATAAATGCGTTAGAACGACTGTCTAGATAGCCGCATTCTTAAAAGCTTTAAAACCACACGTTCAATCTTCCAATCTCCCTCCTTCTTGCTTAAGATAAAATTGTAGTATTTTAAAGGTTTGGAAGACTATTATGAACAGAAGTTGTTTTAAGTTAAATAAAAAATATACTCTCATCAATGTATTTTCTTAAGTTTCACTGATAGCTGCTGATACCACAGTTTAGTTGTATATTTAGTAAGCGGGTACAAACTATATTATATACATCTTCCGGGCTTGTAGGCCGTGGTCCAGTTTAACTTCCGACGTTTCGCCAAAACTGCTCCGACATCCTCGGGGTTACAAACTTGTGAGCTGCGGAGTCCAAAGCCTAGAAGATGCATATAATGTAGTTGACGACGCCGGCCGTGAAAGCCTCAGCACTTATGTAAGCGGTTACAAAGTTTCGTTATAATTTTTAAAAACTGTAGGAATAGCGTGTTTTTTCTAGTAGGTACTTAGCTCAAAATACAATTAGGAGTAATTCTAAATACTTCTTCAGTTGTTCCTAAAAGACAGATGTTTACAAATCTGTGCATGTTCACATTCCATTCCTTAAATGAATATGTGAAAGTAATAGGAGTATAAAAGGGTAGCACGAATAACTTAAACAAATATCTATAGTGACGATTACTCACTAAAGTTAAAACACTTTGAAGAAGCAGTACGTAATTAAAATTGTTTATGAACAAATAATAAATAATAAATTATTAAAATACACATTAATTTCTCAATTGTAAGTGATACTGTAAAGCTTTCAAAGTATTTTAACTCGTTAATAACGATATTGTGAAGACCTGGTCAGGATGGTAAAGGATTAGGGTGCCACATGGCCAGGTCGCACCTTCAGAGGTAGGCATACTCAGGAGAGTTTGGGATTTATAAAGATTCGATTACATTCCAAATACTGAAACTACAATTTAGACATGAAAGGTTTACTACAATGATATTAAATAAACAATTGGCCACATACCTTACAGAGAGCGGACCTAGGTCCGTCTTTGAGCAAAGCTGGCTCACAAGAGAGAGGAAGCTTTCTACATGCTTCATCAGAGGCAGGAGATGTCACGTGACGTGACGTCACTTGTATCACCATAGTCAAAATGATTACTTACAACACACTATTTGAATTAAACAAAACACTCACTTGTGACAATATGTATCATTGTCTTCAATATAGTCTTGGGCAGATTACAACACGAGACAGAAGACCTATGACAGACATTGTTAGCGAATATGGAATTTACTGAACATATATATTACAGGGTGTACTAGGCCATTCCGTTTGCTACCACTTCCTTTCAAAGCGAGCTATGGGATCAAGAACAGAGACTACTTAATTTTAATCAAATGGATTCCCTTTGCTATGAGTCTGTCCGTAAGTCTACCATGCTAGAGGATGCCAATTTCTTAGCATTTTTCTTAAATAGGATTATTTTAATATTCCAAACTCTATAGTATGCAGTTTCTAACGCGGAATCACTAGAGTAAGAACACAGATTAGTTGCCGACAGCATGGGCTGGATGACGCCTATTCGATGTTTCCTACAGCAATTGTTTTGTGGTATCCTGTTAATAGCAGTATGATGTTAAAGCCGCCATACAAGTGGTCATAAAATTCAGTGGTGTGTTGATCCGGGCCCATCACGCACAGCATGAAGCTCAGAATACAACGCCTCACAAAAATATGTACATTTTAAACGTTAAGATTAGGGCATCAAGATTTCACTGTCATCGCGCTTTCCTTTTAATTTCCCTGGAAAACGAATAGTTACATCCTGGAAAAACTTCTGTTCTCAACAATCTCAAACCCTAATGCCGACCTAATGCCCATATACCTATACAAAGATGGGCGATCATCCAATTTATGAATACTGCGAGGTGATGAAATGAGCATTATGCATCCCTTAGCCAGAAAGTTGCCTTCACTAGATCTGGGTCGCTACCTCCCTGTTTCTCAAATGCGAGGTGGGGTCGAACCCAGCACAGCTCATAGACTGTACCCTGAAAGTACAAATGTTAAGCCCTTATTTGATTCAAAAAGTGGAGTCAAACTGTCAAAAGTGGAGTCTCATTATTCGAGTCATAATGTTTTGGAACCTCAGTAGTATCAATCCTAAGAGGAAAATAATCATTTTAACATAGGTAGTGTGTTGTCATGTACTACTTTTAGAGAGCTTTAACTGTTAAATTATGAAGTGTCCAGCTGAATTTAAAACAAAATAGCAATATACATCTGGACAAGCTCAATGGTAGAAACTGTTGCTCTTTTTTCTTCGATGTTTGAATTTCATAGCATCAGTGGTGACAACATAATTACTTACACAGTTGAAAATACCATAATACGAGTATATGGAAGGCTGTAGAGAAAATAAGTCAACAAAATAAATGTACATCTTTATTAATAAACACACACAATATGTATAATATCTTGTAATACTGGAATATGCCCGAATTTTGTCTCACGGAAGTTCTTTTACATGCCAATAAATCTATTGACATGGGGTGTCCCTTTTAAGCCCATTTAAAAAACTATCAGTCTGGGCACGGTTTCAAAGACCTTGGAATCAGCAGGTCAGGCAACAAACAAAGTTGGTAACAAAGGAATTTTATAAAAGTTATAATTTTAATGTATGTTATAATATTCAATTTATAGTTTGAGTTCTGTTGAAAGCTCTACCTTTAGTGCCAGCTGTTTAAAAAAGTATACATACCTTTATAAGGACCCTGTACAAAAGGCACTTTTTATAATGTTTCAGGGAAATGTCCACATATATTGAAGAACTGGGATTCACTTGCGATTTTTCATTTTTATTCATTTAAATGACAAAATGTGCTGCGGAGGTATTTGTAAAGGATGCTGAATATTTTAAAACAGTTTTCTTTACGCTTATGTCATTTAAAAATGTTATCAATTTTGCAGCTGATTTCTGTACGTGCCTCTTGAAGGCGAATGAATGGATCTAAAGAGCATTTTATATTTTGGATTTATGATTTTCATAATACAAAAACGGGTATCAATTTTTAGCAAGTTAAAAGTGTTACACACTTTGTTATTGCATTGGAAAGCTTCTAAGGTTACAAATTCTAGGAAGCTATATTCAACAAATAATAGGCATCAGTGGGACATCCCCTTAACAAAAATTGTTTCCCTATAGTTACATACAAAGAACGATGAATAATAATCTTGTGCTGTTTACGATGAACAAATTTTATTTAAATGATTTGGTTAAATGATTATTATTTTAAAAATTAGCAATATATGTGGTCTTTACCCTTATATACAGGAAATACCAGCTATTTTTAGTTTGGACTTTCTCAAGGAATGTATTAAATTTCCTATACTGAATGAACATTCTTTTGTTGTATATTATTAACTTAAATGAACTAATTTATGAGCATCTGATATTTCCGTGCATTATGTAAGTGAAATCGTTAGGATGCACACATTTATTGTGGCCCATAGACATTTATATGAAACATGTAGCATAGAGCTACACTGATACGTTATTCTTCATCCGTTGAAGATAGGTGAGGTTTGCGTAATTGTCACATTGAAGAAATGGCAAAAATGCATTGGATTAAAAATAATGAAATGCCGACAAAATAAAGTGAAGGGAATAAGAGCAATAGTGATGACATGAGAGAAGACAAATGATGTTGCTTATTTTTGAAACAGTTAAGCTGTTGCTTGTGTTCCTTAATTTGTGTTGAGATCCGTCACTGCAATTAGTAACCGTTGCCTTTGAAGCAACATTTTAATTAAGGTTATAAAACTCCCCTGCTGCTTTTTACCTGCTATCTCACCCCACTTAAGAGCCAAGTGTTAAGGGAGGTCGAGGACACTTATACAAACGTCATTCTAGTGCCTTGAGTCTGGTTTTATAGCTCTCTGTCTGCCTAGGATAAGTTGACCATCTGCATTTGTGAGCATTATAGATATTTCCGTATAGCAAGTTAATTCATGTTATTCAACTATTCAAACAAGTGAAAATATAAACAAATGTCAATAAACAACCGCTTTAGAAAGTGTTGTTGTAAGCGGGGTGTTCACTATACAGCCAATAAGAAACACTACTTTGTTTCAGATTACCTAATGTAGTTTAAACATTACTACGGAAAATTGTTGTGCAACACTCACACTACTTTCTTTACACGCCACAAATTACCTGAAACCCCACATACATGAGACTGAGTGAGAGAAAGAATATGGAATTTTTCTACGCCACACTACTTACAAGTATTTTAATGGTTGTTTTTTTTTTTCAACTAAGTGCATGGTTTCTGTTAAACGCAAGAAAACAAGGAAACGGGTGCTGATAATTACTTTTTAAGCAGTGACAAATGTATATTCGTTATATATTACAATTTACATCGAACTTATGGGAATATTTTAAAGAAGAAACATTAATTTTTATATGTCTGTGCATGTATGATATGCATGTTCACATGTAAGATTTCAAAGCTCTCAACCAATTTGGATAGTCCTTTCGTCATTGGAAAGTCCTGTTGTTTCTGATGGAAGCACATAAAAATGTTCTAATTTCAACTCACAAATTCAATTAGTAAAATAATAAAAATGATTTAAAAATATTTGCTGAGAATGCCATGGAGTAGGAAATACTTGTCGCTCCTCAGAGAATGCATTTCGAAACAAAAGCCAGTTTATTTGCAGTCCACAGAGAATGCGTTTAAAAACAAATGTCAGTTACATTTTATCCCAAGCAATTATGTAGTTCACCATAACGTAACATTTCGGGGACGCATCTTTCGTTCAAATTTTCAAATGCTTAAAATACTTTCTTTGATTGTTAGAATACTTTGAAATTTAAACTGCATAGCATATTTTACTCTCAAAGCACGTTTAAACTTCAACAAACTAACCATTTAAATACCCAAGAACACATATAGCCTATTGGCCTGTATTAAGTTCCAATGCCTTTTGCTTAACTTCAATTTTTCTTACACATTTGAGCATTAACAATATTCCACACATGTAACTTGTAACAAATACAATGAAAATTTTCAACAGAAACTCCAAGAAAATGAAGTAATTGCTTAAGCTAGCTATAATTAATTTGAACACTTAAAAAGTCATATTTAAACGTTTTTGCATAGAAGAATGAATAAAAAACTATATTCCAAAGTCCTATATTAGTATTTAATAATAATAATATTTTGAAGTTTTGAAAAATATGACTTCTGCATGATGTGGAACTAATTGATTAGCACAGTAAAAATAAAATGAAATGTTTCTCAAAAAATTATTAAAGCTTCTCTCATAAAATTTAAAACATGGTTATAAATTTGTAAAGCAATTTGTAATAAACGTTTTTAAAATGTAGTTAAAAATACAAGTTAATACTCTTAACTTGGGATAGAGGAGATCATTCTTCTTTATAGCGGTATGTATCGCACATTATATTACTATATTTAATTGCCGCTTACCAAATACTATAGAAGTGTGCATTAAATGTTTCTGGATACCGAAACCTAAGAAGCCTACGTAATTAAATTTTACTTTATTTTGTTTTATAACAAACATCATAACCAATGTATACTAAACGTAAACTAATTTCATTACCAGTCTATGTAAACTGAATATACAGATTAACTAGACTGCATGTAAACAGTTGTTTATTTTGGAAATAACTGGAGACAACAGTGTTTATAACTAAAGCAAAACTTGCACTTAAGCTTGACTTTATTAATCAACCAAAACCGAAAGCATCTAAAAACAAACAACGTTTATAGGACATGCATTTATTAATTTATACTTTTTCGAGAAGCTGCTAGGCTCAACCTGTCCAGTTGCTAACACGCGAGCCTAACTCTTTGTGAGATAGCGAGCACGTTAGTGTATCTTTGAAATAAATACATATTTTATTTGTTAACGAAGCCCAATCGAACACAATCACACACTTTCAGACTTTCAAAAAGATAGCCCATGCTGTTTAATTAAAGAAATATTCTATTGACGAATACGGGAGACCGTGTTTCAAAAACGATATTAGATTTTATTTAGATTGTTCTGAGAATTATCGCAGATACATCAATATAAAATGTTCATGTAACATCATCTTATTATTGTTGTTGTTGTCATTATTCTATCACAAACTGAATTAAGTACTATTATTGTTTTTTGACAAGCTGTTATTTCAAATTGGCATATGGAAATATCTTATTAAATATTTGAACTAGAATGTATTTAAAAGATCGCTCTTGCTGTTCTATTTTGACATGGCTTTATTTTCCTAAAGTCAACAACTGTTGTTTGTAAGCCTGAAACACAAATAAAGTTTTTTTATAGTAATTTATGGAAATTAATCATTTCTTCACACTAGCCATATATAGACTAAGGTTTTTAATAGATAGAGTCGACATGAAAAATTCAATGCCATGGCCGGGATTTGAACCACGGATGTCCTGCTTTCGGTCCAATCACTCTAACCCATTGAGCTACCATAGCCAACGTGCCGTCCTGAATTAAATTCTCCATTTGACTCGTATATTTCCCCGATAAACCACTAAGGAATTTCGCATCCGAGATACACCGTTTGTGGCGACTTACTATCGTAAGTACTGGAGAAACCAGGAGACCATGGTTCAAATCCCGGCCATGGCATTGAATTTTGAATGTTGACTCTATCTATCAAAAACCTTAGCCTATATATGGCCAGTGTGGAGAAATGATTAATTTCCATCAATTAACTAAAATAATAAGAGTTAAATGATGAAGTCTGGGACTCAGTCGCCACAAAAGGTGTATCTCGAATTCGAGACCCTCTAGTGGTTTACCGGGGAAATATACGAGTCAAAAGGAGAATTTAATGTCAGGACGGCACGTTGGCCATGGTAGCTCAATGGGTTAGAGCGATTGGACGGAAACCAGGAAATCCGTGGTTCAAATCACAGCCATGGCATTGAATTTTTCATGTTGACTCTCTCTAACAAATAAGGTTGCTTATTACTAGGTTACAACAATATAAATATATAAATATTTTGTGTAACTATGGCTACACCTTTTATGGAGCCTTGTCCGAAATCAGTTTTTATTTAAGCAGTGCACAAATAATATTTTTCTTTAAAAAAACGTATGTTTCAGTCACAATATATGGGAATGAATTTTGCTTGCAATATTATTTTTATTCTAGAATTAAGGGAAAGGGCAAATGTTTTGACATTTAAAACGTGCCAGGTCCTCTAGAATCAGAAAGGCGAGAAAACGGTATGCTGATTGTCACAATTTCCTTTCACTTTACGCTACACAGTGGCTTCAGACTTTCTTTTCCGAAAACAGATTTTGTAAAAGTAGAACAGTCTTCAAGTTTGACCACGTACATTGTCACTAATGATAGGGTATCTATTTCCCATGTAAATAGAGGCTGCTAAAAAGGATGGACAGGTTCCATTTTTAGACACCAATAAAAATAACTTAACAGATAATCGCAAACCTCTGAGGTGTTGCCTATCAAACAATTAGCAGTCATAACGAAGTAGTGGGGGCAAGTGAAGTACTATTACATCTGAATTTAGCAACAGGGCTTTTGTGTTTAATTGCAACATCGTAAGATGGAAGCAAACCAGTCACATTGCATTAGTTCTCCAAAGCACGTGCCAAGATCATATGTGGACTGTAGATGATTCTTAATGGCAATCACAAACAAAGTTCACAAGGCAACCTGGTCTTTTGTAGAATAAATTAAGTTTGTTAATGTGATAATTACGCTTGAGTTGTATGAGACTGGCGCCAGTCTGAGCCAGAAAAGCGCTCTATCCCGCTACATTCTATAATATGTAAGATTCCTTATAACGGCATTCTGTTGTTTCATAATATTTACTTATGCAGGTGGTTTTACTTTCTCTGCCACGTACGTAGTAGGCAGAGAGGGTATTGTATTCCAGCCAAAACTTCGATATCGATATCGCATCAGAAACACGCTTTGAGGATCGATGAATTCGATAGGTATACTGTTTTTAGAAACAAAAATCTGAAGGTGTCGCATTTAGAAAAACTCAGTGAAGTACTAAACTTAGCCGCTGTTCCTGTTTCTCGTAGTCAAGCAAACAGCTTGGCATTTTTTTTTTTTTTTTTTTTTTTTTTTTTTTTTTTTTTGTAATTTACGTCTTTTAACTTTTAAGTCATATCGGAAGATGAACGAAATGGGTGAAATGAAGGCTCAACTGAGCCCAGGATCCATGGAGCTTTTAGTTACCCGACATTCGTCTTTCTATACAAGGGAAAATCCCGGAAAAAACATTATCCATGTAACTCACCCTGGCCGAAATTCGAACTCGGGACCTCTTGAACGTGAGGCAGGTATGCTACCATCTACACTACCGAGGTGAGCAGATTGGCGTTTTAAAGCCAGCCCGCCTCGGTAGCGTGGTGGTAGAGTGTCTGCCTCACGTCAAGGGGTCCCGAGTTCGAATCTCGGTCAGGGCGAGTTACCTGAATAAGGTTTTTTCCCTTGTCCAGAAAGACGAATGTCAGGTAACTCTAAGCTCTATGGACCTCGGACTCATTTGAGCGTCATTTCACCCATTTCATTCATCCTCCGATATGATCGGGCCCAAATGACCTCGTTGTCGACGAGCCCTCAAACACCACACACTCACTCACTCACTCCTCCGATATGACTTAACGTTGGAGGACGTAAAATTACAACAACAACAATTTTAAAGCCATCAGACGGCAAACTCCTTTTTACAAATCTGGCTATCACTGTATTCTTTTTATACTTATAACAAAAGGTGTAGCAGTAATTATAATTACGTAAGGAGAAAGGTTAACTAATGGTAATTACTAAATAAGTGCCAATAAAGCGCTGTAATTTTCTCCCCAGAAACTCAAGAGCAAATATTCAAAAGTTTTCCAGAAAATTATATATGTGTAAATGTTAATAAACAAATGGTTCTGCAGCTGCGCATTGTTTCTTTCAGGCTTTTGTGAGATGAGACACGAAGAAACAACGGCTGCTTCTTGTTAACTTCAAACCTGGGAATTTAAAACATCACATGATTCCATTGTGTTCGAGAGGGAGATATCCTAAAGATGTCCTTAGTGTAGGTATGTCTTCTAATGAGTCAAGATTCAATCTTTAAACTGAAGCCAATAAGGAAGCACCCAAAATTAGTAGATGCGAAAAAAAGGCAGAAACCAAAATCCGTTATGTTTTAGCACCTAAGAGAGTACTTCTTTCCAAAAATGTCAGTTCGACTTTCGGCTGCTGATCACTAAAATGAAAGCTCAAATCTCCGTGAACTTTAGACGCGAGGTACAATAAGAAATGAAGGTAATAAAATACCACGTAGAAGATAACTCATAAACTAAAGAGTGTCATTTTAGCAAAGCGTAACGGGCAAACAAGAGCTGTAGTGAAGGTTATCATGTGAATAAAGAAAGCCGAGTCGAGAGTGATTAGGTCAACTATTGTTCCTCTCAGAGTTTAGGTTCGAACAGATGGACGGAAGTAAAAAATCACGGGAGACTAAATTACCAAAACGCATGATCTTGCAGGGAAGAAGCAGTGTTAATCCTCATTGTTCGTATCAGCGTTCCTCGCCACACCTTATTTCCTCTTGCCGTCATTTGCACTTAGACCACAGCCCTAACATTAAGGCACAGCACGACGCCGATACCAACGCTGACTACGGCACTTGGTCCAAATTCAACAGGGGGCACAGCCCAAAGGAAAGAGTGACTTAAAACGCATCGCAGGTAAGACAAATGCCCCCGACACGTGTTTGAGAAGTGGAACAGGATACGTCCCAAACGCTGCGAATGTGTAAATGTGTATACTCCAGCAAGACGATACAACAAGGTTTTGTGAGAACAGTTTGCAGAAGAACGCACAGAGAACGTCATGTGAATACAGCAATTTTTTAAAATTGTTTATATAGGTATTTTTAATATACGTAGGCAATTCTGCTCTTGTTCCTTTAAATGTTCATTTTATAAACTTCACAATGTGAAGTAACATTACGCATCAACAAGATATTATGAAAATAATATTATATTGAACTTGTATAAGCTTCTGAGATAACAATATTTAAAAACAAAAAGCCTGGCCTGTCATTTATTTTGGAATTGATTTATACAGAGAGAGGGGCGGGGGGAGAACGGTATGGGACTAGGATTACTACGGAGGGGATTCGGCACCGAAACCTGTGGTTTATTGCACCTAAGAAGTGGGGCAACCCCGAGAGGTGACAGGGCGGCTGACCCAAGGAGTCATGACAGCGCTGAGACACCCGCCGACACTTCTACCCTAAAAGAGACCACAGATGAGAGCTAATGTGAAATGATAGTGGAGATGAAATGGAGGGACAGGAAATTTGAGGGATGTAATTAACCTACAGCATTCGTCTGAGGGCCTGGGAAAAACCCTCCAAAACCCATGGGTCAGGTAGGTCGGCCACAGGAAGCGAACCCGGGCCTTCCGAATGTGGGCCACAGACGAAACCGCCTGAGCCATTCCGCTCGGTTTACATTACTCAGTTGTGAGATATAGTCAATCCACCATTGCAATTACTTTCACTAATATGAATTAATTTAATTATATGTTGAAAATTGATCTATTTAAAATCTGCTGACGTCATTGGCGCATTATTAATTTCGTTTGCACAAGGTCTGATTTAAAGTGATAATGAAGTGATGGCATTACTTTAACAACAGCAATAATAATAATAATAATAATAATAATAATAATAATAATAATAATAATAATAATAATAATAATAATAATAATAATAATAATAATAATAATAATAATAATAATAATAATAATAATAATAATAATAATAATAATAATAATAATAATAATAATAATAATAATAATAATAATAATAATAATAATAATAATAATAATAATAATAATAATAATAATAATAATAATAATAATAATAATAATAATAATAATAATAATAATAATAATAATAATAATAATAATAATAATAATAATAATAATAATAATAATAATAATAATAATAATAATAATAATAATAATAATAATAATAATAATAATAACAATAACAACAATAACAACAATAATAATAATAATAATAATAATAATAATAATAATAATAATAATAATAATAATAATAATAATAATAATAATAATAATAATAATAATAATAATAATAATAATAATAATAATAATAATAATAATAATAATAATAATAATAATAATAATAATAATAATAATAATAATAATAATAATAATAATAATAATAATAATAATAATAATAATAATAATAATAATAATAATAATAATAATAATAATAATAATAATAATAATAATAATAATAATAATAATGATGATCACCAACAGCTTATCAGAAATAAAGGAAATTCTTTAAGATGAAGTATTCAAAGTACGAGGCGTGTCCGTAAAATAAGGTCTCCGATTTTATATAATTTAGAAAACATGTTTATTGTTTATGAATGTTACATTGATGTAAAGGCGGAACTTACAGCTATTTTTCAACGTAATCATCATTGCGATCGATGCACTTTTGCATGCGCTGTGGTAGTTTTTGTATACCCTTGTCATAGCACTCTCCCGCCAAGTTGCGCAGATAGCGCTCAACGTCGTTTTTCAAATCATCGTCGGTCTGGAAATGTGTTCCACCCAGGTGTGACTTCAACTCAGGAAACAGATGATAATCACTAGGGGCTAAGTCTGGACTGTAGGGGGGATGGTCCTTGGTGAGCATTTTGGGGACCCACCTTGCAATCACCTTGCGATAATGCAAATGTTCGGTCAAAATCTTGTCTATCGTAGTCTTACTGACTTCAGGGATAGCTAAGTGCACAGGTTTTACTCCCATTAGTCCTAGACCCGTAGGACCAAGGACCCGGGCCTCCTTGTACCCGGGAGCGATGGATACTCCGGGGCTCTTTCCATAGGGAAATACCTGATTTCTTAAAAAGCTCCCCCGCTGAGCACAAGTTCGCACAACTGTCACACGCCGATCTTTAAGCATTTCTTGTTTCACTTTTGCAATTATTTCGGCTGAAACCGAAGGCCGACCAGAACGCTGTTCGTCCCTCTTTGAACTATCTGACCCACTTTCGCACCTTTTTGACGTCCATACACTGTGGCCCATAGACTTCGCATAGCTGATGATGAATTTTAGTGGGGGTAGTGTCCTTGGCACTCAAAGAACGGATCACTGCACGCAACTCGCACTTGGTGGCGGAAGTGATAGGAAGCTCCATCGCAAACGGCTGTCCAGCCAAGAATAATGGTTGCAACGGGTTCGTTGTGGTGGGGATTTGAAGGGGTGAAAACAAGCTACACGCCAATGTCGTTGGATCTGCCGTAATAGCGTTCCTCATGGCTCCAGCGACTTGGAGGCCTTATTTTACGGACACGTCTCATATCATAGCGTTATTTCATTTTTTCTTTGTTCACTGCTTTAGTTTTGAAGCTTTGAAACTCTTTAATATATTTTTTATTTCTCTGAGCCTATTGCTATAAAATGCGAAACAGTTGTTTTGGTTTGGCGCCAAACATAATTATTTGTAGATTTTGTAAAGTTTATACTATTTTATAGTGTCGTTAGAGCTGTAAAATGTTAAAGAGCGTATACATGTTTATATTATTGTGAAAGTGTATAATCATCGAGTGAAAGATAAACAAGTAAGACATAGTAGACTATGAATGCTGAATTAATCTTCTTTTAAATGTCTAACTGTCTTATAAATAGTTTACTGTAATCTATTGGTTATAATGAAGTAGGTAGTATTTTTATTAGAAAAAATACACGAACTTATTATGGTTGCATAACCATTGTGCTCCCTACAACAGAGTTTGAAGTACATTTAGTTTTACTTCGCTTTTATTACCTCGGTCGTCGAGCTCTAAAGTGCAGCTGCTATCTTAAAATTACTTTAAGTAATACTAGGAGCGTATTTAATTTACTAAATTTCAGAGGCATGGAGCGAAACAAAGCAGTTTCCATTTTCGGATTATTTATGTCCGCTACCAAATCACATGGGTACTTTAATGTATATCTCTGCGTGTTTATTACCGTCATGCCGAAAGGATTCTGAAGTAATACTAACGACTGACACCAAGAACCAGTCTTCTGTTTTATAGTGTTACGGTGTAATTGTTTCCTTTCTAATTATTCGCATAGAGCGCAATGCTGCATGAAGAAGTGGCCATATTAACTGAGTTTGGCACTAATAAGGCATCTAGTAGGTGGAAAAATGTTACTTCAGCTTTCCGACTGCCATTTGTATAGTCAATTTCATAATTTGACATCGTAACTAAAGTGTTCACAGCAGTAAAACGGAACCAGTTCTTATCACGTGATTTAGGGCCGATGGACAGCACTCTGTAATGGATGAAGATGAGTTCGTTCCATCCGGCAGGAATCGACTCAAATGTAGTTTTAGCTGATCAGGACACCAGTTTATCTTCCCCACGTGGAGTATATCACAGGATAGGAACTACTGCTACTGCTGCTGTGAGCACCTCAGTTGCGTTACGTCAGTTTAATGTAAAATGAACGATAGACCATTAAGACCATTAAATCTTTTGTAAGACCCAATAGCAAATGAACAGCACTGAGGAAAAGCAAGATAAGCTTTAATATTTTCGGAGCTCTACCTTTAAAATTGTCCTGCGCCGTGGCGTAGTGGGCTATGGCAGCATGCCTTGGTCCCTGGCCACGGAAAGTGGCCCGGGTTCGATCCCAACTATAGGGTGCAGATTTTAGATCCCGGGTATAGGACCGGTGCCCACTCAGCAACGTGAGGAAATTGATGAGCTTACTCTAAGTAAGCGGCTGTGGTCACGAAAACCAACGCTCCAGCTGTGGGATGCCGAGATGCTGACCACATCTCCTCCCCGTATCGGTTGGATGATCGTCCAGCTCTGCCGTGCGTTAAGTGAGCGTGAGGCAGGCAGTCGGGTTGGTAGGTTCAGACCCACTTTGGGCTGTTACGCCATGGGTTACTTTTCACCTTTAAAATTAGGCTTCGCCGTACACGAGAAGGTACAGATGTCACACACATAGGTAGAACACCAACACGACTGGCCAAAGTTGTCAAGTGTGTACTGTTTAACGTCCGCTTTTACTACATACGGCACCGCAAGCGGTGACACTGATGATACATGAGATGAAGGTGGAGCACCGGTGGAATGAGATGGCAGGGAAAACCGAAGATCCCGCAGAAAACCCGTCCCAGAGTCTTGTTGTCGACCACAAATCTCACTTTGGGAACGAACCCGGGCCGCCTTGCTGAGAGTCGTGCGGTCTAACCACTCAACCACGGCGCGGCCCCGAAGTCGTCAAAGTACAGCTTCTTGAATGGAAGTTCCGCGGTTCAAATCTCACGAGGACCATGTTACCGGATTGAGGCTTTCTTCAGGTTTTTCTTGGCCCTCATAACTGACGAATTACGCCAAACAACCCTTAACTTTGGACGTGAAAAGTTTGCTTTCCAAAATTCCTTCTCAAAAATATTTTACTGCGTATTATCATCAGTGTTACCTCCTTGTGGCATTGCATGCAACAATAATGGGCATTAGAGCTACTTAAAAATTAATCCACTTGGGAAGAAATTATAAACAGAGATTCAAATACAAAATGAATACAATTTTAATATTTGTCGAGTTCCTCTGCCCCGGAAGCAGATGTGTAGTATATTTTTTCCTTAATCGCCTCGTTTTGCCACAATTTAGCTACTTTTGTTTTAATTATATCACTTTACAAAAACATTTACCAGTTTTAACAGCAGGCTGAAGTACTGACCAGACAAGTATCAGAAAATTATTGTTTCACGGTGAAGAGCTTACCAAATTGTTCACTATTTTTCTTCCCCTCATTGCAAGTTTCATTTATTTATTACTTTGAATTTCATTTAAGTATCAAAATTTTAGATTCTGTGCTTTTAAAATATGAATTTGCAGTAAAATCTCGATGTAAAATTGTTGAATGGAATGTAATACTTATCTACCTACTATAGGTAGAATATAACATAAAATAAATCTCTTGCATGTGTACAATCTTGGAAAGCTCAGATGAAAACTGTAGATTTAAAATGTGTCTGACGATGTGTCGGCGAAACATTTTAGAAGAGTTTAAGGATTCAAAAGAACGATCCTAGAAAACCTGTATTACTTCAAATTGGCGTTTGTATGCAAAAATCTTATTTATTGTCTCTTTAGTTTTAGGGTCATATCACGACATCTCTGGATATTTTTCGAAAGCACTAATACTGAGAAATAACGTTAGGGTTACTGAACTACCTGTTCAGTTTTCGTTAATGACTATCATCTTACAGTTCTCTGCTCTACTGTTCGTTTTTCCCTTGTTACATTGACTTTTGAGTAGGTAGAAACTGTATAGAAACCAGTATTTCGCTACATATGTAAAAATGAACAGACAACTTAGGAACGTTGGTTAGAATTAGGATTTTAATTTACTTCCTAAAGGATCGAGAAATATGGCTCTAGGGCATTCATTTGAAACATCCCGGGATCGAACATCACGCACTCTAAACGTGGGTTTTTTCTCTAGTTACCCTGGACGGTAGAGGAATTTTGAGTGTTTTTCATCCACAAAGATCTGAAGTGGTCAGAAGCAGAAGTTGCTAAGTCACTGTTTCAAAATTGTGCAGGAGAGCAGCTCAAAGATTTCAAAAGTAATTTTAAATACCAAAATAGTAATACAAATGAAAGGATTTTATGTGATGGGTCCATTTGGAGGTACACAGTACTGTGTTGAAGTTTTTCTCACGGTTAGACATATGGAGCATGTATGACAGGATATTTTATTATTAGGACTGACAACTTTTAATTTAAAACGGATGAAAAGTTGTTAAGTCATTTGACTCAACAGTTTCTGATTCTTAATGTTAGAGCTTTTCCATTATACAATATTATAATATTGTGACTTGTGGAGTAGTAGAATTAAAAGTCCAAGCTGCAGAAATTCAAAATGTTCTTTATTTCCGTGTGAAGACACTTTGGTCAACCCTTACATTAGAAGAATTACGTAACATACACAAATACAACCTTCAAGGTCGTCTGCCACTCGATCACAAACAAGAGATCACTGAAATCGCAGCTACAGGCACACGATTATCAGTTCTGATTAAGACTCCGTCCCAACTGGCGATCCGCGGCTTCTTTTATAGCTCCACTCATTGTCCTGGAAGGTTTTGAAATGTTCTCTATCAATCAAGACGGCATTTGAAAGACGAACCTTCGAGTTATCTATCTTTATCTATTTCGGCAAGCTTTTTATCTCCGCGCTGCACTATCTGTCCTTTTGTGTGCGCCGGCTGCCAGTCGCAACAATGGCCTCGCGACAATATGTAATCATGAATAAACTACTTTATTTTAACCAATACATCTCTACTATGGACTAATCCAGTATGCACTTCATAGATTGACATACAACATTGTCATCAAAACATCACTCTATCTCTACTACATCATCTTCTACATCACTTCCATATGTCAGTGTGTCATAAAATATGGTACCTTCTGGCAGAGTGACATGATCCAGTAGTCAACGAACATCGTAATATTTTACCTTCTTAATCTTCTGAATCCTATCTTGTGTGTTTTTTCGCACTATAACATGCCTTGTGTAAGGCTTGCAACCTCACTCCTCTCCTCAAAAGAGACTGGGGACGATAAAGTGAGGAAGACATTTTGTGACGAACTTCTGGTACACATCATCTTTGGAAATACACACCCCGGATTAAAGTGAATTCAGGAATACTTCTTACAAGGACATGGTCGAGGGCATCTTTGAAGTCAAAAACTTCAACAACTGGAGTGCCATCATGTTCCCCGTTATCGGTCAGTGGATGTTTGACATGGACAACATCAATGGGCTTCTTCTGTAGTGGATCTTTGATCAGTTTCACCCATGTGGAAGGGACTAAGACTTTATCCATTAATCGTTTCTTCTTCTCAGTATTGGTAAAAATTCTGTCAACAGGCACGACGGAATGCTCGGTATTGAGAAGTGCATATAAACTTTCTCAAAGTGCACTTGAGGAATGTCAAAAATGTCTAATGTCTAAATGTCTAATTTAAAATGTATGTACAGCTGATATCAAAGAGCTTGGGCGACAGTGTAGTGCACCACCAAACGGCTAATGCGGCAACTACTTGACTTAACAAAATCTAACTTGAAAAGGTTGACTTAACAACTTTTATTTATGAAATTGATGCCCATTCAACATGCCGGGTTCATGATATGTTCGACCTAACCTCTTCTCATCCGCAAATGTTCTAGCACTATTACAGAACTGGTATTCAGAGTGCTTGTCGTGTGTTCAAGAGATTTTCTCAAAAACATTGACTTAACAGCTTCTGAATCTGAGTGCTTCATTTGTTTTCCATCTTTTTGTTTGGCTCCCTTCTCTTGTTTGATGTTGCTTCTAGATTTCGTGGCGTATGGCGCTTCAGGACAGATGGTTCCTCAAAGGAAAAAATACTCTCCATGGACATTAGAGGGCTGCTTGGTGGACGGGTCGTTTATCGTCTTCTCTAGGTAGCTCCAGCAGTGGGGTGGGTTTTCGAGTCTAGAACTGTTGGAAACATTTTTGGCAACAACATATCGATATAGGACTTCAAAATGTTTTAAAAACATGACGAATACTGGGAATTACTTGATAATTACGAGTATGATACATAATTAGACTTAGAATGTATGTATAGTGAAGCAGCAAGACAGGACTCACAGTAGTAGAGTCTCAGAGCTTGTTTAGACACAAGCAGTTCCGATCCCTTATCTATAACATCCTCTTGAAGATCGATAGTCTCATTAAGACGCTGACCAGGAAACGCCCCCATCTTACGGAATTAATCAGATTTTCAACGAAAAAGGAATACCTTGCGCCATGTTCGGGCTTGTACTGCTTACGTTATTTATCTTGATGCAGCTACTTCTCCGACAACACGAAAGTATCTTAACCAAAGCTATGCATTTAAGGGATATCTATGCATATAACAAAACTGCAACAGAGAACTCTGCGTTTATTTTCTCGATAATCATCTATTAACACTAAGTACATAATGGTCAACAATGAAACTAATGACAGAAGTAGGTGTGGGCGCGCACTCCAGAATACTTAAGACAATTGTTATAAAACAGTGTACAAGATAACTTATGTCTTAAAAAAGGAACTAAATGGCATCTAAATTACTTTCCCCAAAGAAGGCGGCTTTAATGGAGCACAAAAAGAAGTATTTAGCTTTTTATGTTATGCAACAAAAGTTTATAAGTGTTTATAATGTTTTCATTAATATCTTTTTTTGTTTCTTACGTTAGGCATTGTTTTCCGAAAGAGATGGATTCCAGGTAACTGTTAGGCTCACAATCTGGAGATCCCCCCAATGGGCTGCTAATCTAACCATGTGTTATTTTCTGATTTTGCCCGGTCGTTAGAAGTATATTATTGTGACTTTGTGGGTTCATGAAACTAAAAGTCCAGGTTACAAACACCAAAAATTGCTCTTTATTTTCGTGAAAACACACTTTGTCAACCTCAGGAGTAGCAGAATTACGTCACATACACATACAACTTGTAAGGTCATCGACCACAAAAGAGTTCACTTTTACAGCTGTTTACGCGCACGAGTTCTATTACCGACTGTCCCCAAGTGGCGGACGGCGGCTCCCTTCTTATAGATTTCTCACTATCTGGAATGTTCTCAAACAATCAAAATGGCGCTAGAAGAAAGACGAAATCTCCAGAAATCCTTCTCCTTCCCCCCTTCGTTTCGGCGAGAACAACAAACCTAAAATGTGTGAGCAAAAGTTACCAACAACTTGTTACTCACCACGCATGGCGCCAATATAGGTTGCATTTCAAATAGTCCATCGTCTCTCGCGCCGCCTTGCCTCAACGATGCGTTCGCGACACTATGGTGATTCTCCTTTTACTACGAATTTGCTGTCCAAACACCGTCCAATTATTTCACCTCATCTGTTTCACGGTTGAGGGTGCGACGGCTGGTATGTTGCGGTACAGCGGTGAAATTTGCTGTCTATGGCACTTGGCGGGGGAACTGTCTCGTCTACACACGGGACCCACAAGTTGCGAGTAGCTAACGCAAGGCTAGCTACATTAGAATTGTTAGGGACCCCTGTTTTTGCCAGCGTACATCATCCTCTTTAGAGTCTTTACTTTAACCCTTCATTCCTGAGGTACAAAACGCCCACTACGTGCTCCAATTACTGGAGGACAGTTCGTCTGATCAAACTCCACTTGCGTACTGCGTAATTTTTCGTTACATTGCCATGTCTTAAAACAAGCTACCACGAAAAACTATACAAGCATAGCAAGAAACACAATTTTTGTACTGCCAAATCTTTCACTTGAGTTATTGTTTTCATTAAGACGACAGAAATGGCAGCTTTATACTGGATTTTAAAACATCAGATGACAAATAAGTTGAAACTATCTCCATTTCACACAATAATGCTAGCACAACTAGGACGTGTTGTCAGCTCTCAATGAAAATAGAACCTTTCTGTATTGTGCATAAACAACTATAAATGGACATTGTATTCTAGTCCCATTTTATTCTATGGCTAGAGGTTTTAAATAGAGTGATGTACTTAAAAGATATGTGTATATATAAACACACACATTATAAAACGAGAGATATATTTTTATGTTCCTCTTCTAAGTCCTGAGTAAATAGCAGAATGATTGGAGTTTTGTTACATCCATCACTGTGTAAACAATACTGTTTGATTTTGTAAGATTAATTTCATGTATATATTAGCCTAAATTCTCCAACAAACTATGAAATGCTTTCTCTGTATTCATGAATACTCCAAGGGTTATTTGTTTTGCCTTCACAACATTCTTCACAAAACCACAGAGAGAAAAACTGAAATTAGAAAAATATAATGGAGGAAGCTTATTTTGACCGATGTTAAATGTGTTACTCAGTTAATCATGGAGTAATTTGCCAAGCGAAGTGGTATACATCACATTAGTGCAGTACATCTAAATTGTCTTCCTATTTCAGATGTGATAAAATGTTACAATTTCAGATTCGTATTTTTCTTCTTTAACTAGCTCTTACACCACTATGTGGCGTCAGGGTATTCTTGTTTCTCTTAACCCTTATGCGAGTTGAGGAACGGAATCTCTGGATCAGTGACAGAGAATCCAAGATGGGTGATCAGCCCAATGCCGGTATTGTCTACGTACTACAAGAGGGCAAGCGGAGAATGAAGGGGAGAGGAGCTTGAACTGTTCATCTGCTCTGGTAGTGGATCTGTTTACTAGAAATAAGTGCATGAGAGTGCATATGAGTCACCCATGTTTCCATGTCTAATGTCCTGTTTCAGGAACTGCAGTGATTGGTATTATGCACGGTGAGTTATGCAACAACTTTGTGTAATTTACACTGCCACTTAGCATCCGGAAGCCGAGCATAAGCACAGCAAAGGTGATTATGCCTTGCCTTCTTGTACTGGGCAGGTAATATGAGAGTGAGGGAAATGGATGACAGAATGAGGGCGAGATTGAAAAGATAGCGAAGAGAGAAAAGATGATGGAGCAACTGGGGAAAACCAGAGGACCCCGAGAAAACCCGTCCGAGCGCCGTATTGTCCACCACAAATCCCACTTTGGGTCACCTAGGATCGAACGCGGGCCGCCTTGGTGAGTGTCAAGCGGTCTAACCACTCGACCATATGTTAAGCTATTTCTAAGCAGCTTATATTCAGCTATAGAAAATTAAAGTTATTTGTGATTTAATCTTCGTTGATTTTTTTATTGTATGTAAGTTGATATGTGTAATTCTCAAACAAAATAATAATGATTAAATTTGATACTCTCCCCTATAAGAATACAATTTAAGACGTTCTGAATGCTGCCATATTTTGTATTGAGGTTGTGACACTGCATAGTGCACAAGGTGACAGCATTTATCTGAAGTCAAGAGTATGCTTATGGAATTCTTACTGTCCTATCACTAGAGGACAAAGGATTCAGACCTTCGGGCAGGACATTCATCTTTGTTTCTTAATTTAAAGAATATGGAAGGAAGACCATGTTTTCATATTTTGATGTCACGTCCCTTTGAAACATCTGTTGTTATAATTGTGCTCCACCCTTTCCTTTAATTATACGTTGCTTGTGTCCCCCTTTTATCTCGGCTGTATCAATTTGTTGACACTACAGCTAACTGGGCTACAAACATAGCCTAGGTCGTAAACTTCAAATATTGGGGTCATACACATTCGTTATAAGGTCCCATTAATTCCCAACAATACTCTGCCCATCATCCAGATAAGGTGGACGTTTCATTATTATACCATTGTCTTTTAAAGGATTTTTTAAAATAAATACTGTCTACCTCAAATCAGCATGCAGGTTAAGGGGCATTTACCGGGATATGTAAAATAAGTTACCATTCTTATATTGTGCTTTCCTGCACTAATGCAGCTGCATTCAATAAGGGAACATTGTTTCTATGCGGAGGAATTATTAGGGCCTCTCTGCCTATTTGTCCTTCTGCCTTGAAAAAATTCACAACCATCACAAGTACAAAATTCAGACATTCTGTAGCACTTTGAAGAAATTTTGTTGGTATGTTTTAAATGTGGTTGAACTCGATACAGAATTAAGTCTAGTTCAGATGGACAGTGTATTACAACATTTCTATTTTTAGATACTAGGAGGTATCCACAAGAGTCTGAACCAATATTTCAAACTTGCCTGAAACTAGTACAAAATAAAGGTAGTATAACTGGGGAGATCGTTACACATTTTCCCCGCCTCTGTGGTGTAGAGGTAGCGTCACATTCAAGAAGAGTCCGTTCTAATCTCGGCTTGGGTGAGTATCTGAACAAGGTTTTTATGCCGTTTTCCCTTGTCACGAAAAAACAATGTCGGATAACTATAAGCCTTATGGATCCTGAGCTCATTTGAACATCATTTCACCTATTTAATTCACATTTTAAGCTTTTAAGGAAACCACAGTACGTATGGATCTGATGCTTTACACCCAAGTTTGAACATTCATCAAGAAAATTGTTTAAATGGATGCAACATCAAGAGAAATTAACCTGCAAATCAAGCTGAATAGAGAATAAAGCCTTTGAAACTTTGCTGTGTGTAATCAGCAGAGAGGAAGTAAATACGCTGTATAAATGTTTAATTTTATAAAAATTGCAAGCGAATACGGGAACTATTAACATACGAAGTTCAGGGTAGTGGCCGAGAAATTTTAACGTGTTTACAGACACGTTGAGGATAAGAGTTTGTACTCTCGCTTGTCGCGTAGGAGAGGAGTTTCAATTATAGAAAAGATAAGAAACATTTCAAACTAGCTTATTGGGCCTTAAATTCATGCCAATTCATGCCAGAGGATCTACTCCCATTAGTCCTGAACCCGTAGGACCAAGGACCCGGGCCTCCTTCTACCAGGGAGTTACCGAGCTGTCCCGAAAGGGCGCCTGGTGCCTCCGCGGGGCTTTCCATAGGGCAAGACCTAGAGACTAACAAGGCCCCCCCCCCATCTGGTCCTGTGGACTCAAGACGGGATGGAAGTGGATACGCTACTTGCGCGCGCCAACTCCAAAATGGGAAGGCTACCGATATGACCTCGGTGGGGCCGCCTGGCGATCTAGCACACCTTCTACTAGCTATGCTGGTTAGTACGCGGGAATATTAATGGCTTCCCTCAACCCCGTCCGGAGACGTACGCGATCACCCCGGGTATCAGGAACCACTGCCCCCTCGAGTCCAACCCAATCCGAACAACTTCCTATCAGGCAACTTGAATGAACACAACACAAATAGGCTTTCAAGAACTTCAAAATATTTAGATTCCAATGCCATGCACTAGAATGCAAGGTTTATGCATTATATATTCACAAATTACAACAATGCATATGCTATCATTACAAATTAATAAAATTTTGAGAAATGTTATATTTTACAAATCATCATATCATACGTATTTACGTAACTGTGAAACCTCATCATGTAGGCAGGCCTGCAAGGTATGAAGTGTACACCGTTGTTTATAATCAAGTAACACATTTATCATATTTGTGTTATTTAAATGAGAGAACTCAAATATTTAGGGCAAGGCTACACTGAAAATTTGCCGAAAATGTTGAAAATCGTGGAATTTAAATTTTTGGCATTTTTTGGTAGCTTAGGGTGTGTAGTAATAGATGGCGTGCTATTTTTATCATTGGCACCATTCCAGGCAATCAAATGGCAATAATTAAGGAGACATTTAACAATCGTCACTTTAAAATTAATTTTCAGAGAAACTTGTTTCTAACACTTTTCAGTATACAAAACGCTTCACGCGTCAAAGTTTTTCATTTAACTTGGTGAAACTTACAGGGTAGGCCCATAATATATAAATAAGAAACTTCATATTGCCCTTTTTTGTTAAGTCTCATGTTTTGAAAATTATATATTATTAAGAAATAAAAAAGTCAATATTTTCACAATTTTGAGAGCTAACACGTGGAGAATATTTTAGATCAATAAGCTACAAGAATATTTCAAAAAATAAGAATGTGTGTCTTTTAACATTACTCTGTACTTGCCAAAAACAAAAATTCAACTTAAAAGATCTAATTTTTTGATACGTAGAACATTTTATATAGCGAGTAAGTTTTACAATATTTTCACAAACAAGGATTAATAATTAATGAACTATTGGGTGTAGCAAAATGAAAATTGGCATGCAAGTTTAAAATGATACTCTAATCATGTGGCTAAAGTTTCTTAATGGTAGGTTTATTGTTATAGAATTTGGAATTTTCAGTGTAAAGAATGTTAACAGATGTTAGACGAATATTCATGAATATAATTTGAAATCTATAGAATCTTTAAGGCATATATTATACCGGAATCTCTTTAAAGTGCACGATTTTGGGATTATTTCCAAAAATGTCTTCTGAATATCACAATGCAAGATACACCTGACATGGGAACGTTTAGATCTTTATTGTTTTGTTTTTCATATTTTTTTCCAAATTAGCCTCTCCTGGACATCACTACAGATTCATAGATAGAGTTTTGCATGGGAGTGTCACACACTGATACTTTTTCATGATGCATAATATATATATTCGAACATGTTTTCAATCGTCCAAGGTGGTCGAGGCCAATTACATCTCTTGCAAGACATATAACGAGCAGGATGGCTAAAGCCCGCATTCGGGAGGCCTGAGTTCGATTCCCATGGTCGGCCTACATGATCCATTGGGGTTTTCGGGATTTCCCCGGGTCACCAGATGAATGCTGGCTAGGTTAATTGCTTCGCCCGAATTTCCTGTCCTCCATTTTAGCTGCATTATCATTTCATAAGTGTTGGCAGGTGTCTCGGCTCTGCATGGCATAATGATATGCTCCTGGTGAACACCTTCGCTCTTCGGGGAATAGCCTCCTGTTTCGGAGACGGCCTAGTGGTCCATTTCAGGAACGTGGTCGAAGGGATGCCGGCTGTGCAAGCCTACCGGGAGTATTTCTCCAAGCAGGACTGTGGACTGTTTCGGGGCCACAGTAGGAGGGATCAACAACAGCCATCTCGGCTTCTTAAGTCTGTAGCTTGGTGCCTAATTTTAACACCAGATTGTATTCTCCTCTTCCAGAGTCTTCCAGAGTCTGTTTGCTTTAAGGACAATACGGTTAGGTCATACTCACTCTGTTACTCCACAGGGTGGTAGCGGATACGCCACTGACGCGCGTCAACCCCGCAGGGAAGGCTACCGAATAACCTCGGTTGGGCCGCCGGTGATCCAGCACAGTAACTACTCGCTCAGCAGGCAAGCACCCGGGACTTCTGAGCAACCCTCTGTCCCCTCCGGGCGGCGGAGCCTGGCCGGAGGTACCCCATCTCCCATGGGTATCTGGAACCACTGCCCCCTCGAGGCCAACCCAATCAGAACGGCTCCCACTCGGGAGGGGCTCCAGTGTTCTGTCCGAGGTTCCTCTAGTAACGTCAGAGGTACCACGAGTGCTTGGGGTTCGCAGTGCCCGCACCACGGCAGCTGAGGGAGACAGATCCCCTTCTACGGGGAGTAGGAGGGATGCCGATTGTACAGGACTGCCGGGGAGTTTTAAGCTAGTAATGGTAAGGACCCTGTCCTCTGTACTGTCGTGACTCCTTGGAGTCGGCCGCCCTCTCACCTCATCCCTCATCCCAGGGATACTCCATTTGGGGCATAGGTACAAAAGATCTACTACTACTGCTACTACTACGACCTTCATACAAATTTATTGCGACTACCACCTCCAAGAGGAAGCAAAGGAACCGCAGGATGCCTACAACGTGCAAGCAGGCGCCTGTATCTCCTGCTCTGCCACCAACACTCGGGTGTGAAGCGTCTACCAAGGACAATGTGTGAGGACAATGGCGCCTAACACCGAGAGCAGCATTTCTAATATACGTCATTTATCCGTCACCGTCATACTCCACGAGCCTGAAAGATTGTAAGGAAATGGAGTAAGAGAAATGGTGGAAATGAAATTCTGATGTGAAAAGCACTCCAGCATTCATCTAACTACAAGGGGAAACCAGGAATACTTCAAGTCCTACTGGGATAGAGCCCGCAATATACAGAATGCGAACCGCACATGTTAGCGCGGCGTCACCTCACTCTGTGCGACCAGTGGTACGAGGAATAATATGATCTGGCACATTTCTAATAGCAATGAAAAATAATCTATGGAGTATATTGAGGAAGAAGACAATGACAAGCATTTTCAAATGAAGATAAATACTTAACTATTATGATTTCCTCCTCCAGAAAGATAGAAGTGTACAGTTTTAGATATGTTTTATGCAACATAAATAGACACATGATATAGAAAAAGAATTTCTTACGAATCCCTGAGGAAATGCATTTAGGAAATTACTACTAAAGTGATTTGTGGTACTGCAGGTTGTGAAAATTTACATGTGTCAAAGAGAGTAGGGGTGGGGAAAGAAAAAGAATTCTAATGGCTATGAGATGATTCTTCTTCCTCTCCTCTCTTATTTGGATTCGAATTTTCCAGATTTTATGTCTTGGGATGAAATTATTTCTTACGACGTTCCCCGTAGCTGCTACAGTCGATGCATGGAAATAATATACCTCAGGTGTGGTTTCGGACAGAAGTCTGCAGGAACTAAATTTTTAAATAATTCAAAAATGTTTTAGCTCCTTTTAAACATACCACGGATCTCCCGGTTTACGTCCGGCCGCTCTTACCCATTGAGCTACTATGGCCAACTTGCCGTCATGACATTAAATTCTCCATTTGACTCATATGTTTCCCCGGTAAGCCACTAGGAGCTCTCGTATTCGAGATACACCATTGTCGCAACTTACTGTTGTAAGTACTTCAGACCCAGGCATCATCGTTAAACTATTATTATTAATTTAATTGACGAAAATTATTTCACACTAGTCGTGTATAGGCTTAGGTTTTGGATAGATTGAGGCAAATTGAAAATTTCAACGCCATGACTGGGATTTGAACCACGGATCTTCAGGTTTACGTCCGGTCGCTCTTGCCCTCTTACGAAGTTCATTGACTTTACCGTCCCTTTGGTAATTAAGCACTTTCTTTTTGGACACGTCATGCTTACTGACCACTACAATCATTCAATATTTAGTTAATTTTATCATTTATTTTTAAAACTTCATTTAAACAATGTAACACTCAAATATTCTTTCAAGTAATTTTAAACTTCTAAAAACATCGTTAAAATGAATTAACATTGATGATTCTCTTTTATTACTAACTCACTTTATCACACGTCTTACTTATTACATTTAATCTCGTTCACTTCACAACACTTGTAACAGCTTATGATCTCTTTTTAAATATTTTAAAAATGAATTCAAAATATTAAATATATAAATAATAACAATATGTTGGGGTTTGAAATTAAAACAATTATTTCAGAGCAATGAAGACAATAAGAAATACGTAAGCGTTGGAAATGGGGTAGAAAGAAGGCCGAGAAGTTGTTTTAGAGAGGGGAAGGGAAAGGAAGGTAAAGGAAAGCAATAAAGAATCGATTAGTAGTAGAAAAATATATGGATTGAGAAAAAATTTCTTGCTAAGAGATATACTGAAAGGGTTGGAAAAGAAAAATAGAATGGTATGCAAAAAGATGATTGGAAATGTGAAAAATTTCTAATATATTTTAAGGTGAACAATACTGCAAAGAAGAAGGAGATGGAGAATGTTGGATTTGATTGTGGAATCTGGCATTAGGAAATAATAATAATAATAATAATAATAATAATAATAATAATAATAATAATAATAATAATAATAATAATAATAATAATAATAATAATAATAATAATAATAATAATAATAATAATAATAATAATAATAATAATAATAATAATAATAATAATAATAATAATAATAATAATAATAATAATAATAATAATAATAATAATAATAATAATAATAATAATAATAATAATAATAATAATAATAATAATAATAATAATAATAATAATAATAATAATAATAATAATAATAATAATAATAATAATAATAATAATAATAATAATAATAATAATAATAATAATAATAATAATAATAATAATAATAATAATAATAATAATAATAATAATAATAATAATAATAATAATAATAATAATAATAATAATAATAATAATAATAATAATAATAATAATAATAATAATAATAATAATAATAATAATAATAATAATAATAATAATAAAATAATATTAATATTAATAATAATATTTAAATTAATATAATATAATATAATTTAATTTAAATTATATTATATATTATATAAATTATTATTATTATTATTATTATTATTATTATTATTATTATTATTATTATTATTATTATTATTATTATTATTATTATTATTATTATTATTATTATTATTATTATTATTATTATTATTATTATTATTATTATTATTATTATTATTATTATTATTATTATTATTATTATTATTATTATTATTATTATTATTATTATTATTATTATTATTATTATTATTATTATTATTATTATTATTATTATTATTATTATTATTATTATTATTATTATTATTATTATTATTATTATTATTATTATTATTATTATTATTATTATATTGTACTATATTATATACGCGCTCGTCATTGTCTTTTTTCCCATTTGCATCTTGAACGTTGTTTATTTATCTATTAGTTATATATAACTGTAGTGTGTGTGTATGTGTGTCTGTGTATATGTGTGTGTTGTGTGTGTGTTTGTGTGTGTGTGTGTGTGTGTGTGTGTGTGTGTGTGTGTGTGTGTGTGTGTGTGTGTGTGTGTGTGTGTGTGTGTGTGTGTGTGTGTGTGGAGTTAATCCACAAGTTTTCTGGGCCACTGAAATAGGTGCCATAATTAGTCTTTACTACCTTAATGTCAATGAATCAGATTCGGCACGTATCACTTCGTGTGAGGCATCAGCGATACGCTTGCTTTATAAAATAGATACGTAAGAATGATTAATGCTGACATTTCTGGGCGCAGTCCAAGGTGACCCTTTTGTTCTTCGTAGGACTGCCGGTAACACGTTACACAAATTTATTTAACTGCTGCTCATTCGCTCCGGGTCTGCAACTAGGAAAAATATTTAAGCTCGCAATTCGTTCAAGTTCGTTAGCTGTACGTCTACACGCAGTGAGGACATGTGTAAAATTATGTACATACATGCCAGGTACCATGTAGTTAGAGCTGGTACATCAAGGCCGACGTAAGCGTCTGTACCACTTCCGGTTTGCCTGCCCTGAGGACTATAGTCAACACGGCGCTAGTGGACCTGGTTATGCCCCGCTAGCGATCCAATAGATAGATTGATATGCTCAACGGGTTCAGAAATTATGCACAACTTGGCTATGTTTGTAGCGTCTGCGCTTGCAACTGTAGTATATTTTATAATTAGACTGATATAACAACTAAGGTACCCATAACAGTAAAGCAAAACCAACTACTATTATAGTAGCGCTGTTCAAATCTTTAACCTGGATTTACCTTTGTTAATGGAAACACTTCAGATAATGCACTGATTACTCCACGTGGACATAACATACATCTGTCATTTGTGATTCCTTCGCATTCAATAGGCTGAAGTGATACGTTTACTGCTGCTTAGCACACGACCAAGAGGCGCGCCAGTACCACTCTCACTCTTACAGGAATAATCAGTGCGTTATCTGAGAGGTTTCTATTAACAAAGATAAAGCCAGGGTAATCGTTCGAACAGTACCACTATATGTAATCGATCGATTCGTACTGGATGGAAGCGGAATATCGACAAGCTCTACTTCAGCCATTGAAGGATGCGGTCGATCAGGTAGGAATCGATTCATATCCAAATTTAGCCAATCAGAGACGTCAGAAAAACATGCCTATGTGATAGGAGCAAGCGTAATTACTGATAGGAGCTAGCTTTGCATTATTGTTATGAACACCTTCGTTGCAATATCAGTCTAATTATAAAATTAACTTATCCAATACGTCAGTCTCGTATATAACATGACAAACATCTGATATGTACCCTCACGCGCATTTCTGCGCGTGACACATTTACGCATTTCTTTTTAAGAATTATCATTTCATAGGAAAGCCTATAACTCAATTTATGATATATTTCTATATAGAATGATTTTAATTTAAGCAACATGTGTCTAGTTGCATATACCTACCAACCGAAAACTCATTCAGATTTTATCCGTTGTAACAAGGACTTACTGTGGAAACGAAAAATAAGAATCGCTAAACTACAAGATCATTCATCAGATGATGCATTTCACAAAGTGTAGCCATGTAAAATTATGTATTTATAAAGCGGCTAACGCTACAAAAATGTACTATACACAACTTGAATATTTTAATGTATTGTAGGTTTTTCCTATGGCAAATATTATCTGGGTATTACAGTTTTCTAATTATACAAACTGGACGGAACTCTGAGACCGTTCAACAAAACTTTAAGATAGTACTTTGTTCAGTTTATATATACGGATGAACCTTAAACTGTGTATATCAGTTGATTGGGTTGAATACAGTGCTACCTCACCGCAGGCGGTGACTTTGATGATACATGAGATGAAAATGAAGCACCGGTGGAATGAGATGGCGGTGAAACCGGAGATCCCGGAGAAAACCCGCCTCAGTCCCATGTTTTCCACCAGAAATCTCACTTTGTGGTCGCCTAGGATCGAACCCGGACCGCCTTGGTGAAAGCCAAGCGGCCTAACCACTCAGCCACGGTGCGGCCGCGTGTTATCTCTGTCATAGGTCAGTGTTATAAAAGTAAAATAATAGGATAAAAAGAAGTCTTCTATCCAGAGCACAACAAATTTTTGCCTCGATGCGATTTCAGTTGTAATAGTGGTCCATGCATCACAGATGAGAAAAATTAAATGCACAAAAAGGAGCAAATATTTTGGAAACAAATAATGATATAAAATGCTTTGTTTGACAATCGTCTTATGTATTAAGGAATGCAAGTATTTACCTTGAGTAAGGCTCTAGCTCTTAGGATTTCCTAGTTTATAATTTGCGAGTGCATTAAGAAAGGTTAAGAAGGAGCGCTCTGGGAGGAGAAGCCATCATCTAAATAATAAGGTAAACAAACTGCACTTTCGTTGTTGAGTCCTGTAACCCGGACTGAAGCGACGTAGTTTAGAAGTGTTAAGCTACATATTTAATAAAGTAGAACAGAAGTAAAACAGTGGTTTTCATAATTCAACTGCTGTTATGTTTATTACAATATCTGTAACATAATTAGGAAACCTGAAAAATTATCATCATTATTAAGAGCAGCAGTAGTATTGCTATTGCCGCTGCATCCTTATAAACACAATTTTATTGCCTCGTTAACGGAGGTCCCATCGTCCATCGCTTTTGGCCATATACTTGAGAGGAAGTCATTGAACATCTGAAGCTCCAAACTAAATATGTATTTTTTTGTTTTGTTTTCATTAATAAAAACTTCGTCGCTTCTTATTCTGTTTAAAAATTGTATAATTACTCTGCCCTGTTTTAAATATCTCAAAGACTATTTAAGCATAAAAGTGAACATAAATTAAATATCCTTTAAATTGTTATGTTTTCGTTTCTCAAAACTACATTTTTCTTTGTATAAACATCTCTTTCGAATCAATTTTGGTCATATTATTTATAAATTTGGAATATGAGCTCCTTAGTGTCTTTATTTTATAATTTAGTCTGGGTTTTGCTGATGTATGATTTATTGGGGATGTAAGTGTCGATATAGAGAGTAATTGTATTAATTAAAACATAGAAATTTCAAATAGGACAGTAGCCTTACCTTTTGCGTTCATCGCATAGCGAACTCCAGACCAACGTTTATTCGCATATGCCTTAACAACATGCTTACTAAATAGCATACCTTAAATGTGAGAATTGTGCCTCAAGAGTCATTTTATATCATAATATTTTCTGAATTAATCAGTTAATAAAGTGAAAATTAATTGGAGGAGAAGACCCATATTTTGCAGAGAGACTACTATCAACAAGAAAAACAAAATGCTGAAAGTCTAATTTTAAACATTTGAATTTAGGATGTTTGTTTGATTCTTTCTTTAAACGTCATTGTGTGAGATAACATGCATACGCACACACATGCATGCACACATGTACCTGTTTCTTAGCCAGTAAGGAGTTAGTAGTGGAAGAAATGCAAAGAAATATATGCGAGTTCGAGATTTTATCCGTGATACCTTGTAACCCAAGGGAAAAAGGCTAGTAAAACAATTACCATTATTCTACGCTTCTTAGTGTAATAAAAATCAACTTTGCCATTTTTTTTCAAATCCTTTTGTAGTTTAGCTTGCAGGTACCACGTGATGTTACTAGCTCTACTCTGACAGACCAACAAAAAACCTTTGGGTTAATGTCAGCGCATGTTGTTTAATTCTAGGGCCACTTTAGTACCATGTGAGAATTTGCATACTTCCCACATTATGCACTTCATTTACATCTCCTAAAGGTATCCGTGTTGCACCTGCAACGTCTTACACAAGATCGGCTTCATCTCACAAGTGAAGCCTGTGCCGGAGCGTGATTCGAACCCACGATCTATCTCTTGCCGACTGACCCGAATACATTTAAGAAAACACTCCAAGTTTCCTGCAATAGAATGTTTTCTTTCGCGAAAGTCTATGATTCGTGCAATCTTAACTTAAGGCTCCCTTACTTTCATGTTTCTTCAAAAGGTCGTGTGTTTTCGCTCTCCAGCATCATTCTTTTCAGGAACTTTCAAATCCTAGAAGAATAGAGACGTGTCTGCATCCAGTGATCTCTGTAAATTGTACTAAATTTTGCACAAGCTTGTTTTGTTTTAAGATAACTCTAGGTAGCATGTGAGGCTGGCATGTGGAGGACTACAGATCTCTTCCAGTGTTTTACTCAGTCCTGAATAACTGGCAAGTGCCGATAAAGTATCCTGAACACAAGGCTGGAACATTTCCTTTCAAAAATGTCTTTTCCAAACATAACTTCATTCGATATATCTTGGTGTCTACAATTAAAGCGCCTCGGCGCTACATGACAGCAAAAAGATATTAACTGTTTCCTCAGGATCGGGAGCAGTCTCCGCCTCCCCCTAATGGGATGTAGAAGCCTATAGGGAGAGGAACTTCATATGTACCAGCAGTTACCCAGCGAGTTTCTACCTAGAAACATTTAAGAGCACGCCCTCTGCTCTGTCGTGACTCCATCTTAACTTTACGTTACCTCTAACTCTTGTGGCGGAGAGCAAGAAGTATAAGTAAAACAATCTAGTGCTAAATTCCACCCGCACCTGGTCATCCACTATTTTAATACATCTTTCTTTATCAGAACTATGTTATTGGAATGAGCGAGTTTTATGACAAACTGTTAGGAAATGTTTTCTTCATTATGATTTCTGTTTAATTAAATTCCTTAGGCATGTTTTGTAATAGTATGTATAACATTAGCTCAGAATCAGACAAGATATACGGTAATAACACTGAAAATAAGACCATAAATGGTGTTTAAAGAAACAACTTCCCTTGATATGACTTCAGCACCACTGAAGAAATTATACAATAAAAAGGTACTGCGGGGATTACTGCAAGCATAAAATCATTTATCAACGATTGCAACACGAGAACAAATAATATCAAAAATATGAATCCGTAGGTAAATAGACCCGGATTAGTAGAAATGCAAAGTTGGTGGAATGAATGGCGGAGAAAAAACGAAGAAAACCTGCTTTTTAACGGCTTTATTCACCGAAAATTACACAAATGGCTCCTAGGATTGATCCCGGACCGTCTTGGTGAGAAGCAAGAGGTCTAGCGAGGTCACTTCTATCTTGTATGTTTATTCTTGTATTCAACCCTGATATGCGAACTCTTCCGTTGAAAACGTGTACTAAATATTATATAAAACAACTGAGATGTTTTCACCTCAGGGCATAATATCCATAGTGCATCTATTGAGTACCCAAATAGCAATTATGTATAAACAATGGTTTTCTTACTCCAACCCTCACATTTAATGAAGTCTACTTCTACTTCTATCTGGTACAATAATAAATATACACTTTTCCCCCACAAGATAGATTGCCATCATCAGTAGGTTATCCCTGACACCATGACGTGAAGCGGGCTGAGACTGGGCGTACTGCCGGGTTCGTTGTTCTGTTTCACAACTTGGCAGGTTGTTGACGCGCTGCCCCTTTGCAAAACCCTCAATCAATCCCGCAACAAGATAAACAAGTGATTCTGTCCCAATAAAAGGCGAGGATGATGAATAATTCATGAGGTGCCGTTACGGACAAATGGGTGCTGATGAGCATATTGCTCCTGGCGGAAGCCCCAACGGGAACCCAAGATAGGTACGGGTCGGTACGCTCTTTTCCTGATCAGCTGATATACAAGGAGCATAACAATCTGAGGCTGACCGACTGAGAGCCAGTGTTCGCTCTAAGGCAAACATATGACCAAACATAGCACGTTCTACGTTCGTGAAGCTTGCGAACTCCTTCGGCATTTTCAAGAGGGCGTGCCATACAAATCGCCATTTGCAATTCTAAGGCGTTTTAACGTGAAGTGAAATTATCGCAACCCTTGCAGCTAATTCATGACATTAAGCGAAAAAACTGAAACTTGATGAGTTTCATTTCAAAATAATTGGAGAAGGGAAGAAAAAAATCACTTACAGGATCTTTAGTCAGAAAAGAAAACCTGCAGCTCACATTGCATGTTGTTATATCACTTTATTCACTAGTAACAGTTTGACTGTATACGGATAGGATGCTCATAACCAGGAATAGGAATTCCTAATCATTAAATCCAGGAAGAATGAAAATGTCCAACTGTTGCAGGACTTAACGCATTGACGTCGCAGGTTACAAACCATCACAATCCTTTGTACTGCCTATTTTGTAGACAGTACCTACTAGAACATGTTTACCTGCTCGCGTTGACTCGTGACTGTTGTTTACACTCTTTGCACTGCCTCTTTAAGGGACTGTCTTAAGGGTCGGAGAGGCCAGCCCCACCGATAATATCGTGCAACTTATAGACATGTTTAATTTGAAGAAAAAAATAACATTATATTTTATTCAATTGTAATAACCATTACAAACAATAACTTATTATGGAAATTAATTGTTCTTTCACACTAGACGTGTGTAGGATGCACTATGATAGGGTAGAGCTAGACTGAAAAATTCAATGCTATAGCCAGGATTTGAACCACGGATCTTCTGATTTCCGTCCAGCCGCGCTAACCATTTGAGCTACTATGGCCAACGTGCCAGTATGACATTAAATTCTCCAACTGACTCGTGTTTCTCCCGGTAAACCAGTTAGGAGTTCTCATAAACACATGAGACAACTACCTTCATGGCGACTTACTATGCGAGTCAGTTGGAGAATTTAATTTCATGTCGGCATGTTGGCCTTAGTAGCTCAAATGGTTAGAGTGGCTGGACGGAAACCAGAAGATCAGTGGTTCAAATCCCGGCTATGGCATTGAATTTTTCAGTCTGGCTCTACCCAATAACTTATTATACCATAATTTTTAATGGTTACCGAAACTTGCTACCCACGGTGTTGTACACGACAACCGCGCCAGTCCCCTTCGCGAAGCAAACGGGCCAGATTACATGGGCCCACGGTGACTCTTCGCCCTTCTACACACTTTGACAGTTACCTGTCTATACATCCCTTGATCCCCTAGTCTCCTCGCAGCAGCGCTTGGGTTCAACTAGTTGCTGCCCGTTACAAGTTTAAGTATTCCTATCATTTCTGTTGGAATTTTAATTGTTTGGTGGACAATGTAGCACAGTCTTAAAATGAATAAAATAAACATCGGTGGAATCATTTTATTCGTCTTCACTAAAATGCAGTGATCTGTTGTTCAGTTTACGACAAACGCATATATACGGTCTCATATATTCAATACTTTTAGAATTATTGATGCAAATAGATTTGTTACATTCATAGGAAATTTCCATAATGACTCTAAGAAAATTTGCATCAAATTACTATTCCATTACTCCTAAGAAAAGTTAAAAAAATGAACTGTTAATGATTTATCATAATGATACATTCAAAGATATCTCTTCAGGCATATAAATCTTAAGTTTTTGATACAACACTTCTTTGAGAAAGCATTTCGTAGAAACATTGCAAATTGCACTAAAAACTCGAGTTTCAAAAGACTAGGTAGAGAGAAGTTCCAGTAAAGAATTAAGTGTTTCCTTAGGAACACCATGGGCCAAGATATGCTTAATTTCTTGATTATTTGTGTCATTCACAAAAGAGGAAATTGGTGAAGTCACTAACTTCAAAAACAGAGTAATTGAAATATTTGCCGCCTAGAAGAATAAAAGTACTCAGCTCTTGTATAAGTAATAGTGCCACATGATGAGTTCTATTTTACCTTTTGTTATTACATTTTTTATGTTTAAAAATGCACGGTGTCTAGACACATTTTGCTATTTCAGTGGTTTTGCCAATGCAACTAAAGGTGACCTGTTTCAAAAAGTATAACCCCACTTCTACTTTCACTACAAGAGTCTTTACATCTAGCCTCACCAGCCGCCGCTGCCACTTTTTCATACAGTTTGAGAAGTCGTAGTATAAGCTTCCAAGAAAGTTGGAATGTGGTAACACTCGAGAGGCAATGATTAAAATTTGGTTGCACTAATCAATCTCAGCTATCATGATTTATACCAATACCATTACTACTCATACTGTTATTATTAAAATTTTCATTAGATAGCATAATAATGTGGAATTAAATACGAAACAACTAAGGAAGCATCATTATAGGAAATGTAATGGCAAATTTCCTGTACTTCCAATTGGTAAGCAACATTTTTCATGAACTTTGCGATTTGGCCAATAGACTGCAGGTAAAACACTAAGAAACGTTATGGGCTTTGTGTTTTATATTTCATCTTAGCTTTTGGATATCTGAATCCCAATGTGTATGTCTGTTTTTTTGTGGTAATTTACGTCCTCCAACGGTAAGTCATATCGGACGGTGAATGAAATGGGTGAAATGATACTCAAATGAGTGCATGGTCCATGGTGCTTAGAGTTACCTGACATTTGTCTTGAAGGATAAGGGAAAACCCTGGAAAAACCCTTATCCAGGTAACTCACCCTGACCGAGATTCGAATTCGGGACCTCTTGAACGTGAGGCAGACACGCTACCATCTATGCTACCGAGGCGGGCTGAATACAAATTAAAGTACGTAAGCTCTGTTGATTTAATATTCCCAGTTCTTCATTCTCCTAGTTCTTGCACATCAAGGTGAGATACATGTATACTTGCCCAACATCTTCTCTTCTCTATCAAGCACAGGGAACCCATTTTATTAGTGGATGGGTCTAAGACGGAGAAGGAGACATCGAAGTTCGCAGCATGTCAATTCCAAAGTACTCTTAACACAACAGGTTCCCTCATTTTATGGTACACCATTTTAACCCACTATTAGTATTCAGAAAACATTATCAGAAATATCAGAAAAAGATTGTGTAAATTGGAACTGCATCCTTATAAGGACAAAATTATTTATTTCTTGCATTAAGTCACAAATTTTCTTTCGAAACGTCATGTAACAGGTAATTGCTATCGTGATGGACATTTTTGGTGGATGATACGTGGTGTAAACCAGGAAAGCATGCTCTGGAAAGATGTTTTATGAATCACGAGAAGAGCTGAAGATAGATACATTTTCTCGCGGAAATTATTCATGAAAAATAGAATCGTGCTCACGGTACTAGGCAATGTTGCCAGTCACAGTGTGAACGGCCTCCGTGATGCTGCATGACTTTCTCAGCTCGTGCTCCCTAGGCGCCTTCCTTGCCTCGAGCACGGCCTCCTGGCAATTACAGATCCAATTTAGATCGAGAGCAAGAAACCATGCTCCTCACCTTTACAGCCTACTGGTTCATTCATTTTCTGAGGTTACTAAGTTTTACGGGTTGTATTTGTAAACTTTCTGGATACGGATTAACTATTAATTTCCAGGCGATCAACTCAGCACTGCTCATTTGCTATGCATAATCCACACTTGTTGGAGCATTAAACGACACCGATGCTGCTAAAAATTTTGTTGTAAAACTGAAAGCTTGAGAGCCGAAAATCTCTGCTAAATATTTCACTGTTTGTATCATGTTCGTAAGTTTAGGATTGTAATATCAGAACTTGCTGACGCCCTGGCAGCTGTCTATCACAACAATGCTGTGTTACCAGATCGCTCTGCCGCTTTAGGCCATCAGCAATTTTATACCAAGGCACTTAACTCTGCACGATATTATTCTATGAACTGCATTTAGCTTCATTATAACCGTCGTTTTAGAATTTATTGCTATTAGTTCTTCCCAGATAATCATTACTGTGTATTTTAAGGTTTCTCATTAGTTCTGTGTCAAGGAGCAGTTTCTTGGCAATATATGTTAAATAGGGATAGTACCTCGATACTTGCATGGTATCGACTTCGGACAATATTTCAGAAAAATCACTGGCTACTCTTTCAATACTTCGGTGGTGATTCTGCTATTTTTCATTTATTTTAAAATCATATGATGTTCTGCCACAAGTACAAAATGTTAAACAACATGTTTTCTAATCAGAGAGAAATATTAACCAATTAGAAGGCGACAAATGTATGGCACTCTCTTCTCGAAAGTACTCAGTCTGTGCAGGCAGTTACAACAGGCACAAGCACTCGATTAACTTAAACTCCTGTTCTTCCCTCCCACATATTCGTAAAAATCGATCAGGTCACTAACTTCTCTTTACTATATTTTAGTTGTCATCTAAGGCAAAGTCCGAAAAATTACCAGAAATGAGGTATGTACCTGTACATTAACATTATGCAAGAAAATAATCGTTAGTCATATTAACTGCCAGTTAACAATTCTCAAGAAGAAATCACTACATATCTCAATGATTTCTCACCTCCTCGTTCTAGTGCAATGGACTACTGGAAAACTAATTAAAATTTTCAACAACAAAATCGCCACTAAATATTTGTGTGTTCCACCTGAAACAGTTTTCTCTGAAAGACTTAGCACAGTTGGACTCATTTGTGGAAGAAAAAGAAGTAGACGTGAATTCGAAAGAGTGAGATTGCTAGTATTTTTTAACAAAAACTTATAAAGGTGGACTGTAGAATTACAAAATTGTTTTCTAATCAAATATGTGCACCAATGCTCGCCCACCTCTATCTTACGCATGTGGGCGTGAGGCCGGCAGTCGGGTTGGTAGGCCTTGGCCCAGTAGGGGCTGTTGTGCCATGACTTTAAATATGTGTACCTAATTAGTTTCATGGGCTTTACACAATTCTCCCAACATTCTGTTTTGTATTGAAACTACAAGTAGAAATGACGCTATCGAGTATCGAATAATTGGGTATGTGCAAAATATCGTACATCGGTGTCAAATATCAAGTACAGGGAATGACTGGTATCGACTCATTCCTAATGTTAAGCTTACGTTGTGTTAAGGAAACTGTACATACAGAGGCTTTCTTTGTCCTTAAATCTAGAGTTCAGGCCACCGAAATGCTGAAGTTTCAATATTAAAGTTAAAAAAAAAAAATAAAAAAATAAACTCAATTAGTTGCATATCTCAAGATAAGTTCTTTCGCGAGAGAATTAATTTTATTGACCTCATGTGGTAGATTTGCAGTGCGAAAAATAAGTCAGTGATAAAAGAAATGATAAAAACAACCACTTTCTTTCGTAGAGATAAGTAGTAAGTCGTTTATCCGCTTCAATGAAGATCGATGGGGGATACTTGTAGAGTGTGTGTACAAACTCAACTTAATACTGTTCGCAGATGACAGCAATGCTAGCAATAGGATCATCGTACGTAAACTAAATTCTACTCTATTCGTAAACATACAATCATAGTTAGCAACCACAGAAACAATAGTTTCGCAAGGGGACGCCATTGAGGCAAGAGTGGAATAACCTGAGTAGATTACTCACTCCAGAGTATCGTTCTTCTCACGTGTATATTGTATACAGTTATTACTCGATATCATGTAGAAATTGGTAGTGGTAAACATTGAAGACAAGAAGAACTGCACGTCTTCCAAACAGTTCCGACAGTTATAGTTATACTAGTTTCCGAATAACTGTTTCAAAATAACTATCAGGAAACTTCAACAGCATTTACACAACCGGGATGGAAAGGTAACTGCAGTGTGGTAGCTCCAGGAGATTACTTTGCAAGAGCATTTGGGAATATGGTGAAGATGAATCCTAAGACATGCAATTCTGGCAAAAATTATTTTCAATATACATATATAAATTTACTAAACTACATATATTACAAGGTGAGAAGAGAGAAGGGCTGGCCAGCGTTACACAGCTATTGTCATTGTCTTTACCTAGGATGTTGGTGCTAAGTATGTCGGTGATGAGACGTCTATGATGTTTCCAAAGATCAGAGTGTCGCAAGTTCATCCTAGCATATGCAACTGACTGCCTCTCTTTGCCCGTGGGTTTACAAAACGAGCTCCTCCTTTTGCAGGAGGCCTTTGACCTACACGGGACAGTATAGGCCTTTTTCCATTCATTCATTCATTCATTTATTCGCGCTAAAAATAAAGGAAGTTTTAAAATAAAATACTAGTTAACAAAGGTAGGTGAGCACACATCGGGTTAGCTGACTTCACGTGCACGACGAAAGTGTATGATTCCCAAGCTTCAAGACTAACGTACGCTAACAGAAAATCGCATGTCTGGACTTCGATAAGTTGTTCTCAATTCTGTAACTATATACTTGTCAGAAGCTTAAAAAATACAATCGTCACAAACCCTTGAACCGTGTTACTTTCTTCACCCCAGTTCTTTCACATCAAGTCGTGATTTTTCATTCTTAGGCATACTGTCAAGCGGCATAAAGCGGTTATCCCTCTCCCATCCTATTCACTATGCACGAGTGAGCTCATAGCATATTGTTGGCAACAATATCTACGCTAAGATATATCTAAATGTTATAATTACTATTCACTTTTTCATGGAAAGGTAGCGTCACTAAAAAGTCGCCTTAGGTTGGTGACATCTGCACTCGTCCCTGATCCTGGTTTCCTCTGGGTGACAAATGTACTTTCTGTGTTGGGGAGACCCTTAGGGATTATGGTACTAATATTCATTTGCTCATGTGATCAGAATTCACATTTATTATCATCTTATTGGAATGGTCTCAGAGTTTTATAGGATAAACATACTAACTCACATTGTAACACAACACACTCTTATAACAATATTCACATGATCGCGTTAGTCCAAATCATTCTAACTAAATGGCAGATAAATGCTAAATAATGCATCCTATATTCAGGCTCATTCTAGCGGAGGTTGATTTCATTCATTTATTCTCAAAATAGCAATAGAAAAACATTTATTTGCTTTTTCCTCCAAAACAGCTTTAATGATTTTGAAAGTATGATATATTTGAAGTATTCATATAATAAATAGAAAGATCATATTGATCTTCATGGAGTATAATGTATGCTATTTTTTCGTCCTTAGGGGAATTTTGTATAATTTTGTATAAGTGACAGACCATAAGAGATAGACGAAAGTTAATTACACAATGAAGTCAGATCTCTTTAAAACACTAAATGTATACAAAATATCACTGTGGCATCAGCCAGTGTCATAATATCGTTATTATTTGTTGGAATTTTTTTTCAATACCGCATTTTTTGAAACAGCTGTCACATTCAATTGTTTCTTGTGCTGTCACAGAGAGCCAGAAATTAACCACCTGCTTTTGAACTTATCATTCTCGCTTCAATTTCCTGTGTCCATCTTGTACCTACAAACAACGAAATTTGCAATGAATTATTATTGTTTAAGGCGATTAGTATGAAGTAATTAGAAAGAAGTTTTTGTAGAGAAAGACATATCTATAAAGCAGATAAGCTTTTACTTTTCTACTTTTGTAGGAGTGTGGTTACTATAATAATAATAATAATATAATAATATTATTATTATTATTATTATTATTATTATTATTATTATTATTATTATTATTATTATTATTATTATTATTATTATTATTATTATTATTATTATTATTATTATTATTATTATTATTATTATTATTATTATTATTATTATTATTATTATTATTATTATTATTATTATTATTATTATTATTATTATTATTATTATTATTATTATTATTATTATTATTATTATTATTATTATTATTATTATTATTATTATTATTATTATTATTATTATTATTATTATTATTATTATTATTATTATTATTATTATTATTATTATTATTATTATTATTATTATTATTATTATTATTATTATTATTATTATTATTATTATTATTATTATTATTATTATTATTATTATTATTATTATTATTATTATTATTATTATTATTATTATTATTATTATTATTATTATTATTATTATTATTATTATTATTATTATTATTATTATTATTAATGCCAATCTAAAGAAAATATTATCAATGTTATACATATATTCCCTTTGTAGGAGATAAGTGATTGCACCGATTATAGTTTTTAGTATGTTAAGAAGGGTGTTTTGCAAAATTGGCATTTCGAAATGACTGAAAGAACTCTTTTATATCAAATTTGTATAAGTATTTCAGTTCATATATTTAGGGAGGAAATACACATTTACCAAAAAGGCAAATAGGTTTTAATGCAGGAATTCATCTTGAAAGCCAAAATACTTATTTTGATTTCCAACTATAGCACTGAATTTTTCAAATCTATTCAACATTTCCAACTTCCATTATATGAGAGCACAACGTGACGCTTCTTAAAAATGATACTGCATAAGCAAGTGCCATACAGCTTCTCATTTTTTTTTTTAACTTTACCTCCTCCAACATCAAGTCATATCGGACGGTGAATGAAATGGGTGAAATGATGCTCAAATGTGTCCAGAGTCCATGGAGCTTAGAGCTACCCAACATTTGTCTCTCAGGATAAGGGAAAATCCCGGAAAAAACTTATCTAGGTAACGAACCCTGACCGAGATTCGAACTCGGGACCTGTTGAACGTGAGGCAGACATGCTACCATCTAAGCTGCCTAGGCAGGCAATATTAATAATAAATTGGTTCCATTATAGTTTGGCACGTTAGATCAGCTTTTCGAAACCAAATATCTGACTATGTTTTGGCTGCTTTATTTGCTGTGAGGTAGACAGCCTCAAATACCTATTTAGTAGTGCTGTAGATCGATCAAAACTTTAATCGATTAAAATCGATTTATCTATCGATTAATCGAGATACTATATGTTCAAATATTAGGATTATATGAAGTATTTTAATACTCTGTGCATTTCATTATTTACGAAACTTTTAAATATAGATTCAAATTTTGTGTTGTACATACTTTATATATGTATTGAATTAGATCTACAATATTTTTATAAGTAATTATTTAGTAACGTATTATATCAATATATACTAAGATTTGTGAGACTGACATACAGTTGTTTTTATAACGCCTTTCCTTATTTTAACATTTTTAACACAAAATTTCACGAACTCAGAAACGTTACTGGCTTCCTGCAGTTAACAGCACAGTTACCCCACCAGCCCTGAGAAGAGGAATCAGCTATTTGTATAGTTGCGTAATCGAAGTGTTCGGTTTAAGGTTGTACAACTCAGTTTATGCCAGTGAGCGATAGATAATCGATATGTTGTCATACACAAGGTGTAAGGAAAGAAACCTCTCTGTCAGCATCTGTATGAGTTATGCACCTCTCAGAATATTTCACAACAGAAGTGTTATTTAGACTCTCTCGGGGTTCACAGTGATTTCTGTTAGCTATCAGGAGTTATATTATCTCAAAGTTCAAAGAAAATTACGTATCTAGTGATCCCTTGATGCGTTGGAAAGGCTGTTTAGGTTGGAAACAATACATCAAAACAAAGAGGATCAAATTTGGCTGAATAAGTTTTGATTAGTATTTATTGTAATCGATTAATTTTAATCGACTCGATTAATCAATTAAACTTTCTAAATCTTTAATCTAAAATAAAGAATTTATAAATTAATCGTTTCAGTTAATCGATTAAATCACGCAGGACTAATATTTAGAAAGTTCCTTTTGAAACTGCATTCCAGCTATAGGAAGAAGGTAGGCTACTTGCATATCGGTTACCTTTCGGTGCAGTGGCTTTGGCTGTTAAACCAATGACGATCAAAATCTGCACGCTGTGATACACGCCTTCTAACAGAAAGGGGGCAAGCGGGTTAAAATATATTTTGCAACTGCCTCGTCCAAATCCTGAAATGTTCTGATTGTATCAACACAAGTCAGGGATGAACCTTTCACCTCAATAAGCTTACTACTACCGCATTCTCGTCAGTGAGTGCACAACCACCGTGTGTCAAAAGTCGTACATACTTGTTTAACTGCTATTTGTAGGTCAAGGCCCAGGTATGATTCAACACATGAGCCTAAACTGGTAATGATTTTGCGGGTAGTGCTCTGTTGTCACGTGAGGCTTACTTTTTACACGTGAAGTGGTGGTCTTTACGTCTTCATACTATGTCTTTGGAAACACTTCTGAAGACTTTGTACTGGAATCGATATTATCTTGAGTTGGGTTTAACCGTCCTAATATTTTGCTAAACAAGCAGCATGATGAAAATAAAAAGTGAAAATCAAGTAGCCCCGTAAATCTGAAAACAAAAGAGACGTCCATGCGACAAAGATAATGTACATCTAGAAACGTTGGGGAGACATAAACACAGTTAGGGTAATCTCTCCCTCCCAAAGTAGAGAATAGGGCAGTATATAGGTGTGATTTAATGACTACAGGATAGAGTAATTGTTCAGTATAAGTGTACGTAAGATAAGAAAGTAAGGACCATGGTCAGAACTACGACGTATGTGCATGTGTGAAAAGGAGGCATCCCGGTGGGCAGAGAGCAGGTAGTGGCCGGCCGGATCAGCAGTCACGACAGAGTAGAAGGCAATCGGCTCCCCTACCCCTCTGCAACCCCGTACATCCTACTGCACCCCCTCGGGGAGAGGTTCTGACCCCTTCAGCTGCTGTGGTACAAGCGCTTGAGGCACTTCTGACATTACTAGAAGTACCTCAGGTCCCTACAGAAGGGGGAGTTTTTCGGATTGGGTTGGACTCGAGGGGGCAGTTATTCCCCGCCACCCACGGGAAATTGGATACGTCTGGCCGGGACTAGGCTGCACAGAGGGTTGCCTAAAACGTCCCGGGTACAAGATTGCAGAGCTAGTAGCATAGTGTGATAGATCACCGGCGGCCCCACCGAGGTTATTGGTAGTCTTTCTGGATGGGTGGAAGCGCGTAAGTAGCCTATTCATTCCCATTCTCTAATGGGGGAGGGTCTTTTTATAGTAAAGTTGTTTTCTACTTGAAATATCCATGAAGGCACCGTTTGTCCTGCCATTGATTTAATCCTACTGGAGGCTCGGAAGATGGAGACCAACCCTACCATGCAACGCCGACACTTGCAGAAACCAACCATAAAAAGCATGATGTAAAATGAGACGAGAGGTGAAGTGGAGGGGCAAGAAATTCAGAGAATGTAATTAACCTTCTCAGCATTCGCCTATTGAGCCGAAGAAACCCACTGAAGAAACAACCCTAGGGTGAAGATGGTCGGCTGCAAGGATCGAACCCATAACCTCCAGAATACAATCGTGCTATCACTTTCGTCGGTTAAATGTATGAAATTACAATTGTTATAAAAATCTACTTCAATTCACAGAAGAGAAAACTCCATTTATACCGCGCCTTTAACTGTTATGGTCATATCGGCGGCCGTTCTCCTTTGGAACATACCGAAGGTGTTAACTCGTTATCTTTGGTTTTTAATCATTAGATCACGCACACATTCACACTCTCATTCATACTTCCAGACTCTGGGAAATATGGGGAATTAACTTGGTCGGAGAAAAAACCCCACTCCCACTGCCGGAAATCGAACCCGAGACCCCTAGCACGACAGTCAGGTGCTCTACCGACTGAGCTACGGGGCCAGCCAATAACTAACCTTTACATAGGAAAACTGCCGTTATTTTTAATTTTCTCAAAGAATGGCTCTAAAGATTTTGGTGAAACTTCGTTGTTTAAGATATTTTCCAGAGACTATAGAGAGGTTGGAATGATTATCAATCAGCGAAACGAAACTACGTCATAACTCCTCCAGTTGTAGTCCATATTTTCTTATATCATGATCGACAATTTTAGAACAAAATCACTCTTCTTGATAGATGCAGACTGTGTACCATACCTAAAATATGTAAAAATTTACCCTTTTCACCCTTATTCATTGCTTGTATTTGTTAGGGTTTTCTATATTATATGGAACTTGTTATTACCAAACTCTGGAAATAATTAAAAAGTACTAAGATTTAAGGTGCCGTCTGTTAATATTATGCAGATACTTACTTGACTATTCCAGAGTTTTGTTTTTCAATTTTGAATGATATGTAACTGGTCATGCAATATTTCCGGAACTAGGAAGACTCTCGAGAAGAGATTAAATATAAATAAATATATTAATTAATTTAAAATGAAGAGATAAAAGATAAATACAATATCCATAGATATTTTGTACTCATTCCCGTGAATATCAGGGAATTTCTAATGCGTTATTACATATATATCACCGAATTACAATTAAGAAGTAAGGTAGCACATTTCACTGTAAAAATCTGGTACCATAGATCATAGGATAAGAACTTAATAAATAATACCAGCTTAAATAAATTAAAATAATTAAAAGGTCTTTTAAATTAAAAGAAAAACCACCATGCAATGTCGTGTAAGCTACTTGGTCAATAAATAAATATTCTCAGAATCCAAATATTACCATGCTCAGTAATGGTTAATTTAAGAATTCAATTAGATGATTTTACGTTGTATATAGCTCCAAGGCGCACTCCACCCAAAATCTGGTACCGAAATTTCACTTGAAATACGTTTTAAATTCACCTATATCCAAATAGGCATTTGTAGAAAACGGCCCGTGTGTGTGTGTGTGTGTGTGTGTATGTGTGTGTGTGTGTGTGTGTGTGTGTGTGTGTGTGTGTGTGTGTGTGTGTGTGTGTGTGTGTGTGTGTGTGTGTGTGTCTAAAATATTCAACCAGACTATGCTTTGCACAGAACATTTTTCAACATTTTGTTCCCTCCCCCAAATATTAAAGAAAATAAAAAACGTGTTCTACTACAGTTTTAGGTATTTTATAACAAATTAAGTGTATATTCGATCTTCTGGAAATGTCCTCAGAAGTCCTCTACATTCTGGGTGACTTTTGCATACATGCAAAACGTAAGTGAGAAACAAAACCGCAATACACAAAAAAATGTAGATCTCGTTAAAACACAAATTTTTGACAACACTTTCTTAGCTACTTTTCTGAAATGGGAAGTAATTTTTCTTCCTTTCTTATCTCTTGGGTATATAAACAGAAAGGAATTTCAAAGACACTACATAGCGACCATTCCTTAAAAGATGACTATCACTTAAAGCCTACTGTACTTCCACATTTCCGTTGCATCTAATACATTAAAAGCTAGCAATAAGATAACCTCTGCAAATGTTTATCCATTACAATGAAGTAATCAGATTAATAATATTTTCTAAAATGGTTTTTACAAAAGCAGAAGAGATTGTGTGAGTGTACACATCCACATTTGTAAGTATAATGTTCGTTAATTGGGTAGGTCATATCGAGATGTATAAGGTGTATGAAACAACGCTCCAATGAACCCAAGGTTCATAGAACTCAGAGTTACTCGACGGTCATCCTTTCAGGACAAGGGAAATCTCCAGAAAACAAACCTTAGGTAACACACTCTTACTAAACGAGAAACTAGAAATCTCTTCCTGTGACGTAGAAACGTAACTCTCATGCAACACTACGAAGTTGGACTAGTTGTGTTTTGTTTTGCATATCATGGATTGAATTAAGTGTATATTGCTTAATTTCGAATTAATATATTTTTAATAAAAGTCTAATAAAATCTATATAATGTTAACAGAACCTCAATAAAGTAAGCATTTTTTCTTTGAATAGTGTAATCAGTAGAGAAAATATGTATGAGTGACACTACCTTCTCTTTTCTGTTGAAATTGCGAACTAAAACACGAGAAGTTGTTCCCCAAATATGAAAGAACAAAACAGTCATAATTGAAAACATGATTTCATATATATTTTTATTGTCAACTTTATTTAAGTAGGTGTATATTTATTAAGTATCTCGGCCATGTGCGTGGCGAATGTAGCATTCCGTTGTATGTATGTTTGAATTAAGTAGCCCAAACAGATGGTAGCGGTTGCGTGCAAGGCTGATAGCTCTCAAGGTAAAAGGAGCAGTAGCAATATTATGTTGCATCATAGCCACTTAGCTGTTGACTCCTGACCTTTCTCAACAGTGTTGTCAATACGGAACCATTCACACTGGCGATCACATTTGAAGCCTGTCTTAACTGAGACAGTCAGAACTGTCTCGACTTCCCATCATCACAGAGTTTCATATATAGGTATAGCGAGTCGTTCCTTAGTAGTGTATGAAGCTCGCATTTGGGAAATTCCGAGTTCAAACTGCCGCCATTGAATTTGCTTCTCATTCTTCGAGCATGCTTCTAGGTTTCATGACGCTTGCGTGGATATTTGCTCCAAGGAGAGAGTATTCCCCGTGGACAGTAAGAGAGAGAGAGAGAGAGAGAGAGCGAGAGAGAGAGGGAGAGCTTTATGGTTCACGAATTGTTCTCATCCTCTCTAGACAACTCTAGCTTACGAGCGTCTGTATAGCATGCCTGTATGCGGTGTAAGGCTTTCTTTGGTTACTTCACTTCATCCCTACCTCCTGAGTCGTAGTGCACGAGGTGGCCCCTTCCGTGTATACCGTAAACCAGAGCAATTATCTTCAGTTCGTACCATACTCTGGTTAAATAGAAGACCGCGTTCCAGTGTGTTCATTATCGTGTTCTGTTGTGAACACCGTGTTCCTATTTGATGTCGACCTCCGCATACACACTGTTGTATTGAATAATCCAGTACACACAAAAGTACAGCACATTATTATGAGGGATGTCCACAAGCATCTCACAAGACGGTACAATTACTGCTCCAGTGCGCCATCTATGAAAAGTAGCAACGTGATCTGGTGGCAGTAGATAGTACTATCGCCTATCTTCACCCATACATCGACAAATATTTTAAACTGCTATTTTGCAGGAGTTATAGGGGGAGTGCCTATCATTAATTAACGAACTAAATAAACTTTGAATGAGCTGATGACAAACTAGAGAATCAAGGTTCTAACTAGAGAATGCCCGCTTAAAGTTTCAAGACGTAGACACTTACACAGAAGTAGCAAAGCAAGATACGGTGAGTAAAATTTTCGACGTAAAATTTCCGGTCTAATGAAATAGTTTCTCTACATAAAGTTTAGTAGAGAACGGAATATCGGTTCGATGTGATCTCAAATCCTAATGCTGTGAGCACAAAAAAGGATCTGAGAAGTTTAACAAGAGTTGAACTGTAATTTCCCCAAACAATCAAATGTACCGTTGCCGAGAAGTTCCAAATATGCATATTTTATATCAGAGCCGTTTGTACTTTAATAAGTTTATTGCTTACCTTTAAGTGCGCTTTATAGCCTTATCTCTCATCTTTATGAGATAATCGCACTGATACTTCCAGCTGTTTTACGTTGCAGATATAAAACCGGTCGCCTACGCTTCCTAAGGAAATAAAGTGACCCTTAGGCAAGGGTGATGTTAATTTACAAGGAAGGATGGGTCATACATCAATTTGGGGATGACGTCAACACCACTTTCACTGGGGATGGTTACTGAAGCGGCAACAATATTTCACAGCCCACTAGAGCCTTCCTAGCAGTTGGTTTCTCTTATTTCTTTCCCTTTAGTCTTTTTATTTGCGTTCCATTAATCGAAGAATCCTTTTAAAGCTGGACACAGCACTTACTGCCTATCTGATAACGCATTACATATGTTTAAATCACAACCTCCGCATTAAATGTGACTGCATTATTTGTGATGCCCTTTGAACCTTATCAGAGATAGCATAACCAAATGAATGGTGTAACCACAGCGATTAAAACAGAAAGTGTGATCGTCGTGCGGTTCTTTTGACTGCTGCAATGAGGTGCTACTGGATAAGAATCCGGTTTTGATATTTACTCGGACTCAGTCAAACTGAAACCCAGACTTCAATATGGGATAGTTCTTCTGGTTAAATATTTTGAACAGGAACTGCTAAAATAGAATTTTTATGCCCTAATTGTATTGCTTACAAGAAATTATACTTCATTAAACACGTCAGATATATGTATCTAAGAAGGAAAACTCAAGAATGAACTTTTAGAACTCCTGACGGTTTTTGTGAGGTGCTGTTTTAAACGCCGAATTTCCCAAAAGAATGTTACAGCTCCTTGAAAACAATCATTTGCGAGGTTTAAAGATTTGTTTACTGTTTGCCCTTTTTTTTAGCCAAACAGCTTCTAACTAGGACTAGGAAGTTCGTACCTCTCGCCGTTCCCTATGACCGACCTTCTCCCGGCATTCAAACAAGTCACAGGTAAGAACGCTCAGCGGAGAGGCACTGAAACCGGTTGACCAGAGAAAAAAAAGACTTATGAGACATTCTTAAATACATATCTATTTAGATCATTATGTACAACATACATATTCTTATATAGTATATATGGGTTTGTATCGGGCTGATTGCATTATTTAAATAGGCAATTATAAAGCGGATTGTAACATTTCCTGATCGAATGTAAAATAATGTCCAAACAATAAAATTAATTTCTTAAATATCTGAAGACTCTTACTAGACGTAATGCCAAAGCAGGAATTTTACTACATATTTACTCATTTGCGGCCGCATTACTAATAATAATGTACCGCTGAAGCCTTTCAAATGAAAAACTCATTCTATGTCACGTAAAGCAAGATTTAGTTGATTGATAATCTGTTGCAAATTCGTTAAGGATTCAGCTAATTTACTTTCTCGATCTGGCTACTCTTTTTTTCCATTTTTGCTTAAGTATCCCACTGAAATGTAAATAATTAAGTAAATATGGACATGAGTAAGTACACTTCTAGAAAACATACAATGGTTGTACAGCAAATTTAGTTGCTCATCTTTGAAACACAACAAAGATGTTATTTGAATGTCTTCCTCCCTACCGACGTGCTCTGTGTCATGCAGTAACACCTGTTTTGCAGTAATGAGTTGCATTCGACGTCAAACCTTGCCCTTGCTAGTAGCGATGCGTGGTATAGCCATGCCTGGCCGCTCTTACACTGTTCAAGGAAATCAGTACGAACTTCCTAGCTCTTGTTATAACGGACGCTGCAAATGAAATGAATGTATAACCAGCTAAGGCGTTAGGGCTGCCCGTTCAGTTACTAACAAGGGGACTGTCACTGTGCTCATACCTGTATTCCGTTGAGAGCTTGATGGCATCATCTCTGCTCTATGTGGGGTCTGTGCACCAAAAATCTGCAGCGGAGTAGAACCGCAACGCCCATAACTAAAGCCTGATCACATACAAGTAGCTGCTGGACATCTCTCATGAGCTCTTGCCGGCGCTCCTTAGTATGCCATGCCCGCATGGGTAAACAATCCCTCCCGTACTTAAGTCTATATTTTCCTATGTATTCTGGAATCATTTTCGGGTACTTACAGCGATACCCCGCACCTGATTTTTGACACTTAGACCCCACATAAAGCAGAGATGATGTCATCAAACTCTCAAGTGAATCCAGGTATGAGCGTAGTGATAGTTCCCCTGTAAGATACTTAAAGCACCAATGTGTTTTATAAACTAGAGCCGGTATTTCCGGCTAAATGATCATGGAAGATCACACGAATCCTAAGTGCTTCAACGCTGGAAGAAAATTTTCAGAAGCATTCTGATTGGTATGTACAAATTCGATATGTTTCTCATCTATTTTCCAGTTTTGATCAATTCATTTAAGATATTGATTTTAAAGCGAGTGTATGATGTTTTGGTCAGTGATACTTTATCAGAGTAAAAGATAAATAAATATGGGTGCCAATTTTCACAGAAAACCTCAATTATAGTTCCATTTCCGACAAGAACTTCTTTATTGCCTTCTAATTCCCTATCGTTCCGCATTCATGCAGTCTTGAGTTCGCAATTTATGGCAATGCCCTTTCCATTTGCTGCCTTCCTTCAGGTCGTTCATATTGGATATTAAATCGATACTTCGTGATATTCACAGAAACAAATACTACATGTCTTTGCAGGCTAATTTATCCAGAAACGGGGTCACCGCCCAAGGAGTCTCGGGTTCTATTATCGTTTGCAATTGGCAATATAACGGCACCTACGTGTTCAAGCAAGTATTGGTCATCATCAAGACCTTTGTAGGTCTAAGGTCTAACGACCTAGATACATTTAATGGCCTTTCACGGTTTCTGTAACTTTTCGTCATAAT
>CM060947.1:91713456-91778456 GCA_030765055.1 Mantis religiosa | reverse complement strand
GTTTACTCTCACTAGAAATATCTCGATGCGTGCTTACTGGTGCATTGATACGTGCAACACAGTTTGCAAAGAATATTTCAATATTGTTCTATTCACGTAGGTTAGGAGGCGACCGCGAAAAGTGTGGTACATTCCATAAAATACTATTTACCCTAAATCGTGAAAAATAATATATCTAACAGTCTTATTATTTGCTACAATGCCCGCCTCGGTAGCGTATATGGTAGCGTGTCTGCCTCACGCTCAAGAGATCCAGAGTTCTAATCTCGGTTAGGGTAAGTTACCCGGATAAGGCTTTTCCCGAGGTTTTCCTTATCATGAAATGAAAATATCAGCCAACACAAAGCTCCATGGACTCTGGGCTCATTTGAGCATCATTTCATCATTTCGTTCATCGTTGGAGAACGTAAACTACAACAAAATTGCTCCATTAACATTTCATCCGTCTAATAGGTTACCTTTCTATTTATTTCACGCTTCCATCTGCCATAAATACTCTGCACAGAGATAATTAGATAACACGCTGATTGATGAAACATAAAATTGCTATAGTACAATTATTGGCATTACGTTTAAATGGATCAATAAAGTTAAGCAACACCACTCTTTACTCTCTTCCTGGAAGGTAAAGAAACGTCTTGCGGAACGCATAAATGACAGCGTTCCAGTAGTCCCAAAATGGGGTGAGGTGGTGAAATTTATAATTTTACATGGAACCATGGTATATATTCTGATACCCCATAGTAAATTAAGAAACTTTTGTTTAAAAATGAAATTTTGAGAACTTATAGGTATTGAAACTATTTAACAGCTTAATCACCTTTATCGGCTTAGCAACTAGACAACAATAGGTTCATTTTATATTTTCAAGTAAATCATTCTCAAATGATTATGTATGTACGTCAAAACCGCTGTTGGTGATACCCACACAGTACACTCAGATTTGATTACTAGTTATAACATAACTGCACAATTTTTTATAGAGAGAATCAAATTCTGATACATCTGTTGCAAACCAGCATAATACTAAAATGAAATTTTAAAATAGTGCCTTAGGACATTTTGGAAAATATGAGATTGGTTTTCTGAATGGAACTTTCCCTGGTATATGGAATAGGAGAAGAGGATCTATTGAAGAGCCATCTAGAATCTTCAGATCTCAATCCATTCGATTTCATTTTTGGGGGACTGCTTGAAATTCAAAGTTTGCTGTAGTACACCAAACAATGTATTAGATGAGACACAAAAATCACAGACGTGATGCATGTGATTAGTCCAAGTACCGTCCGAAAGACATTAGACAAATAGACTGAGTCATTGTTTGGCCCACTTTTGAACATTTATTGTAAAATTAAGGATACCAATAATGAGTAATTTCTGTGGTTATCTAATAACGTTAATAAAACAATCGCTTGAGTGAAATATAAAATATAGTGCAACAAGCATCGTTGGGTCATAATTATATATCTATATATATATATATATCTATATATATATATATATATATATATATATATATATGTGTGTGTGTGTGTGTGTGTGTGTGTGTGTGTGTGTGTGTGTGTGTGTGTGTGTGTGTGTGTGTGTGTGTGTGTGTGTGTGTGTGTGTGTGTGTGTGTGTGTGTGTGTGTAGATATTCATACACAGTAGAGTCCAAACGTATAATAAATATTAAGCTCTGGTATTTAAATGAAAACTGTCATATTCTCTACTTGTGAAGAAATTAGTTTTCCAAGTTATGTGCATAATATTAAGAATATTAACAGCACTTAAATACTATTATCCACAAAAAGATACTACCTAGGGACTAAAGATGATGCAATATGTATTCTCAAGTCTTCATTTAAAAATGGTTTAAACAATGTTTCTCAATTTATTAACGGCTGCTAGTTTTTTTTTTTTTTTTTTTTTTTTTTTTTAATTTATACCATGGTAACTTGTAAAATTCTACAGTTCATGCCCTCATCCCACTTGGAGGCAACTAGTGTTTTATCCCTTAAGCTGGCTGAGAGCTCCTACCTTACATGAGGATAAACAAAACTCAGCACTTTTATAGACGATTGTTTTTGTTGAACCTGTATTTTAACTGTTGTCTAGGTTAGTCATCACTAGAATGAAAATAATTAAACCGGCAGAATTTAACATAAACCTTTAATTTAGCATGTTACTCTTTCAAACCTAGGATTTCAAAATGTATATGTACCAATTGTTAAGCACAGAGGTTCTACTCACATTAGTCCTGGTCCCACAGGACCAAGGACCCGGACCTCTTTCTACCCGGGAGCGAGGATACTCCGGGGCTCTTTCCATAGGGCAATACCTGATTTCTTAAAAAGCCCCCCCCCCGTTTAGCACGTCAAGAAGGGATGGAAGTGGATACGCCACTTACGCGCGTCAACCCCGCAGGTAAGACTGCCGAAAACCTCGTTGGGGCCGCCTGGTGATCTAGCACACCTTCTACTAGCTCTGCAGGCTAGTACCCGGGACTTATAAGGCAACACTCTACCCCCTCCGGGCGGCCGTAGCCTGCTTGAGGTACCCAATTCTCCGTGGGTGTCGGGAACACACTGCCCCGTCGAGTCCAACCCAATCCGAAATACTCCCCGACGGGAGGGGCTCGGCAGTTCGGCCCGAGGTTCCTCTAGTAACGTCAGAGGTACCACGAGTGCTAACGGTCCGCAGCACCCGCACTACGGCAGCTGAAGGAGACGGATCCCCTCCCCTACGGGAATGTAACAATAACAGAACATTCCTTTTATTTTTGTTCAAAGCCCTCCAGTTTATTTTTCAGTAATGGCTACAGTACACACTGTGATGACATTTTGTTTAATTATGGTAAATATTAAATTAGTGTTTTTAAATAATGTGATATTAAATGATGTGAAGAGATTTCTGTGATATTTCTGCTAAATAAAACTGTATAAACGTTAAATGTATATTTTGATGACATTACATTCTGCCTTATTGTAAATGTGTGTCTCTCTAATGGTTTACCGTTTAAATAAATTTTTGAGTTTTAAGAGCATTAAATTCGCTATTTGCATAAATTTTAAGATAAAGGTTTAATATTCGTGTTAATAGCCGTGACGTATGCTTTTTTGGACATAATCAGTGGTATTTTTATGCAATAACAATAATGAAATTACTCCATGGAAAGTGATGTTTGATACGGAGTAAGTTAATGAAAAATATCATTTTATATCATTAAAATATATTTACTTAAGTGTTAAGTTTTCTATATAAAACTTCTCCTTCGGTTATATCACTTTCTCTCTCTCTTTCCCCCTCTCTCTCTCTCTCTCTCTCTCTCTCTCTCTCTCTCTCTCTCTCTCTCTCTCTCTCTCTCTCTCTCTCTCTCTCTCACACACACACACACATACACACATACACGCGTACATATACACATTGAGTTATTTTCTAAAACCGTATTTTGATTCAGAGTTCCTCAAGATGTGCATTTCGTGAAAACTTGATACCCAAATTTTTTAGTTCTGCAGCAACTAAGCGATACAAAATCCTTCCTTTCATTTCGTTTCGCTTATATGCTTCAGGTGGGCTCAGGGGCTGTTCAGCTTCCGTCGGAGTTGGACAGAGGCGCAAATATGTACCTTCTTACTCCTCGGAAAGTACTTCTCAGCCCTCAATACGGCCTGAACCACCTCAAGTGGATCAAACACGTTGCAGTTCCACCAGCTGTACACTGAGCAGCAAGCCTGTGTGACCGAGTCATCAAGACTGGAACAGTCAGGGACCTCTGCGCGTCTCCGTCTTTCGGTCTTCCCGATGCCTACTACCTCCTGTAGTTCCTTCAATGTCTGCAGGAAATATCTCAGCAACATTGAAGGCATTTATAACCTTCGGCGTTCCAGACCTATTAGCTGCCTCAGAATCAGTTTTCTCAAACTTCCCGATTATCACCATTTCTTAATTTCGTCATAACTTGAGAACAGCTCCTCTTGCTTTCACAATACCATTGAATCATCCGTATTCTGTTATTTAGTAACAGAACCATGATTTCTAATTTACAAATAATCTTATAGTAGTATGAATAAAATTACTAATGATCTATTCAACAAAACTGTTTTCACGGTATCGATGAACTGCAGAAAGACAAGAGAATAGCAAACCCCCATTGTTTGTTGCCCACTATGTAACTTCTGTTGTTTTATCTTATTTCAAATATAATATTTATAGCAGTGTAATGTTGGAAGTGACTTTTGAAACACCCTGCACATGAAATACAGTATTAACACAAATTTACGTTGTTCAGAGGCAAATAGACATTAATTTTGAGTATCATTTGCTGCGTTACATCTATTTTCGGTCAAATTTACGAAGTAGAGAAGTAAAATGGAAGGTGGAACTTTTTTTCATCTTATATTTTGTCTTTCTAGGTCATTACTTCTATGTATAAAATAGAATGGACCAAACAAGGTACTCCTCTTTGTTGCATTTTACTCCCCTCAGCGCATTTTCTAGTGGGGGTTTTCAGGTAAGAGTTCATTCAACTATAATCAATGCATTTTACGATGTAGAAGAATAAATAACACTCGAGACGATTATTGTACGTGACAATACTTTATGGAGGGGTCGTTAATATTCATTTGGGTAAATACAGATATCTAATGAGGCGTGAAGCGCGACAAATTAAAGTCGGTGTAGAGACCACGGAAGTTGGGCTAGATAACAAGGTATCTCATTTTCATACAATGCATCTGGTAGGAATTTGATTTTACAATTCAAAACAACGGAGACACTCTGTTCCAACGAAAGTGAGTGCTCAATCATTTGTTTTCAAGGCGCCTGCAATTTGAAGTTGCTATGTCATCTCGGCTGTTTCGGACCGTATAAGGGGCAATTGTCAAGGATACAAATGTTACTCACTCCTCTAGAATGTCTATCGGACCGTTCACACCCAACTTCAACATGTGATGCGCTAACGAAATGAAAGATACGAAAATAAATGTAACATATACTAAGATTTCTGTTTAGAGTTGTGAGAAATTTGCAAGGGCAGCGCAGATAACTTAACAGAGCAAAAGAAGAAGAGGGACAAGAAAACTAATAGCAGAAGTTTGTAATTAACACTAAAATAACAAATAGAACACACATGTTCATACACGCAGACATACTAATCTTGAAATCCCCAAAATAGTTTGTTAATTCATTTACTACTGAAGACCAATGTCCTTCCAGACACATACAGGCTGTAATATATCCTCCTGTTTTAAATCCTAAAGGACTGCACTAGTAAAAAACGAGATGAGAAACCTGCATTTGCATACATTAGATTTATAAAAGAGGATCCAAGAAGACCAGGTTTGAGAACGCCACGAAATAGGAAATAGATAAAGCATGTAAAATGAGCTAAACGTCTCGTATACTTCATTGCTATAACATATAGGGTGGTCACAACTTACAAACTAACAGAAGAGAAGATATAGAAAAGAAAAAGGCAATCTAATCTTGCTTGTAGTGCTACGATTAGGATTAGAATTACTACGGAGGGGATTCAGCGTTGAGACCAGTCTTGATCTATTGTATGTGCCTATGCCCCCAAGTGTGGCTTTCCCGGGAAGAAGGATGAGGCAAGAGGAGACAGAGGGCGGTTGTCCTAAGAAAGCACTACAGTGCAGAGGGCAAAGTCCCTACATTATACTTAGTTGGAAACGTCCCCCAGTAGGCCAGAACAACGAACATTCCCCCTACTGTGGTTCCAGCAGCCGGTTCGAAGACCGGTAACCGGAGAAGGAAGTGGTTGACTCAGAGTATATCATCCTGCCATGCACCGCCGAGACAGCCTCCGACACTTCTAACGTAAAAAGAGACCACCAGATGAGAGATCATGATTTTAAATGATAATGTAGGAGGGACAAAAATTTCGGAGGATGTAATTAACCCATCCAGCATTCGCCTGACGATCCGGGAAAACCCTCGAAAAGCTCATGGGTCAGGTAGGTTGGCCATGAGAATCGAACCCGCGGCTCTCGAATGCGGGACCCAAACGAAACCTGAGCCACACCCCCCCCCCCCCCCCGCCGCCCTCGGTTAATGCTTCGATACTTATATCTATGTTTGACATGTTATTCACATACGCAGATTTGAGCGTTAAAACACCAGGATGATCTAAGATGTTCTAAGTTTGCACATATACTACAGCCTAAAGCCTTAAACGCTTCCTATGTAATAAATGTTGGTTTATTTTCATTTGGATGCTGCAATAAAGTTAATTTACCAGCACATTAAGAAGTATATAAGCAAATAAAACAGTTTCGGGTGTAACATCCGAAACTAAATTGAAAATGCTATTTTTTCCATATGGGTGCAATTATGAACAAGTTTCAAAACGTTTAAATTCTAAACTGGGATTGGGACAGTTTCATATTCAACAGTTTTACTCGAGTCATTTTTTGAAAATACGGTTTTCTGTATTTTGCAAAAACAATACAAGATCTACTTTATTAAGAATATTAAAATATCTTGTAAGGGATCAAAGGAAGAATTCGCCATTAAAGTTTTTCAGATCGTGGAATGCAGGGTATGGTTCAGTACAATTGCTTTTTTGGCTGTGTTTTAAACTGTTTCTTCAGTGTTTATATATTTCCGCAAGCCTTTCTTCAGAGGTAAGCCAATAAGAAAGAATCACGTTATTGAGGTTCCATAGTAACCAAACCACCGCACCTACTTAAAAAGCTAAATAATTAATTCCTGGTTTCATAAATTCATGGGGCAAAAGTATTCATCTATAATACGTATTCGTTTGGATATAAGTTGTCTCTTGCGAGAACTCTTACATTATTTGTATTCGGGGAAATTAGGTCCCAAAAGTGTGACCCATAAATTAATTTACTACTAGGAAAAATTATACGCGCTTGTTTTATGGCGTCTAGTCATGAAAACAAAAATAACTTCAGTTTATCTGTCTCTATGTGATTTATGTAGTGGTACAAATTGATTGCATTACTGCAGAAAGCGTTTGTCAGTTTCCTCGCTGGCATAGACTAACAAAATTGCAGCGGTACAACTGCAGTGAGCTTGTTAATTATGTTAGGACTTATCGAGTAGGAGATGGTGGCTATGATAAAGCCCAGACAAGGAAGACCGAGCACCCTGGATCAGTCACGGCTAGCCCAACTAACGGGAAACGCCTACATTTTACGATCTGCAACGTCCGTCTCACAGCAGGGAACCGTCGCTTGTCAAATCTTGCAAGTCTGGTCGTCGTGCATTCTTTTGTCTGTGCGAATTGAAGTGGGACACTAACTCCTTGCTTCGGGGCTCGGCAAAATTTTATGTGCCTATTCGGCGAAGGTTTACTCAATAAAAACGCTTCATTTCTTAGTGCAGCTCTTTCTAAGGAGAGAAAAAGAAGGTACAAGCTACAATAAAGGAAGGTATTGTTCTTTGATAGTTTAGTATCTTTCACGCAGGGATATACGAGTATTATGTGGATTTTCTATTGGCTAAACAAAAACAGCTACATTATATATTAGTAATGTAAGGAAAGAGAATATGAAATTTGGAGTTGCAGTCGTTAAATTCATTTAATAAATTTGTTAATTACAATTTGACAATTCCGACCAGTATATGCTTTGCTGAAAGCCCCTGAAACTATTTAGTCACAGTTACCAGCTTCAATCAAAAAGTTCAGCTTCGCCGTTTAGGTTCAATGCTGGTCTATAGCATATCCAGTTTTTCTTTTGAAGGATCGATTCTATTACGAACTTTTTTAGTGGACTGTCATTTATTTCCACCAACTACCTGTTTTGATCTTCAGATTATCAGTACTACGAAAGCTAATATCGGTTATTCATGACGACCTAATCACCCTAGTCTAATGGATTCAAGAATATTCCATGTCAGTTGACTATGTATTACTTACGACGAAACAGATTCGATGCATTTAGAGCTTGAAAAAGTATACTGTAAGTCTATTAACCACCGAGGTTGCTCCGACGTAGTATGAGGCTCCAATTTGGTAGGTCCGTGGTTCAAATCCCGCAAGGACACCCAACCTGACAAAGGCTTTTCCAGATTTGCTACAGGCTCCATAACTAGCAAATACTGGGAAGATATCCTAAACTTAGGCCTGAACGCACCTTACCAAAATCCATTTCTTAAATATTTTATTGCAGATATCACCATGTCCACCGTCTGTAAGAAACAACTACTAAATTGTGTAGTATCCTGAAATTAGTACAAAAAGATATTTTAACACTGTTAAAGAATTATTCATTGCATTTATATCTAAAGTTAGCTAGAGCCAAGCCTCTCCTCCTGCCCTCCGTTTCTGGTTCGTTTAAGATAATTAAACGGGATATATCATGTCGGAAGGTGAATAAAAGAATTGGCAGAAATAATGCTCAAATACGTTCATGGTCTGTAGAACTTAACATTTGTCTTCTTAGGAAAAAGTAAATATGCTCATAAAATTTAATAAATGTTTACTATTTTCTATCCTTCCGTCCGTATTTATTTATTCCATACGTTTTGTGAAGGGAAAATGCCAGGAATTATACGGGAACTTGATCAGGAGTTAAAGTTTCAGTTTACAGGTAAGGGCATGTTATATTCACATTGCAAATAGCTATCTTCATAGAGTCAACTTGAAAAAGTCAATGCTACGGCCGGGATTTGAACCACAGATCTCCTGGTTTCCGTCCAGTCACTCTTACCCTTTGAGCTACCATGGCCAACTTGCCGTCATGACATTAAATTCTCCATTTGACTCATATATTTCCGCGGTAGACTAGGGCCTCTCACATCCAAGATATACCGTTTGTGGCGACTTACTATCGTAAGTACTTGAGTCCCAGGCTTCATCATTTAACTCTTATTATTTAAATTAATTGATGGGAAGTATTCATTTCTTCACACTAGCTGTATATAGGTAGTATTAAAACCTTAGCCTATATACGGCTAGTGTGAAGAAATGATTAATTTCCATCGGTAAATGTTCCTATTTCCGGTATACTGTGTACCCTTCCTTTTTTGTTTAACTTCTTGCCTTGCGGGTAGCCAGACACGACAGGGGAACTCTACTATAACAATAGGAACTTTTTGGACCACAAAACGACAAGGAAAGCAGATATTAGATGAAATATTCCCTCTGATGGTAAGACTGGTTTTTAAATTAATAAATAAGGCAGTATCATCAATGTTGTTATAATCATCTGGTCATAATTTAAGTTAGACTGAGCCCTCAAATCACTGCCAACATTATATTGCAATTTTTCAACTCAATTTTATAACGACACAAAATCTTCCTGATTTTAAAAGGTATGAAATACGACTCAGATATCAAACAGTTGAAGTACTTTAAAAAAGTAATTGAAACAAAAGATATTAAAATTAGAAATGAAAATAATTCTATTCACGTAAATGCTGCTATAAGGCAATAATAAACCATATTATTTAAAAAATTTCAATTTTCGCCCAGTTTTTTTTTTTTTTTTTTTTAATTTTCCGAAAAAGAAACGTATTCGAACTAAATGCAAAAATCAAAATGGAGGTGACACCTTGACTAAAATACAAACATTTTTGTATCTGATACCAGGCATGAACGTTAAAAATGGACGAGAGTTTTTATTTAGCCCTGGAAGAATCGAGATGGATTTATGGAGGAGAAATATGGGGGGCGTGGGTTGATGAGAGATCTATTTCAGTGATTTTAGTATTAAGAAGCTTTTGTAAACTAATTTTGGGCGTTCCTAATAACACTGAAAGTGAAGGAGCTTTAATAGAAGTATGGAAGGTGACTGTGAAAGGGTTTTTTATGGAAAACGCACTGAAATACATTGAGTGCAGGAATTATCCGATGCAGACATAGTGAAAGGATGCCTGGTATATCAAAAGAGCATATGGATAATATCTAGAACGTGTGGCTGTAGAAAATCAAGGAATATTTTTTAAAAATGGATAAGGAGATTTTGAGGTTAAAATTGGACTTTTTGAAGAGGTTTGTTTAAGGAAGTGAGATTGAGATTAGAGGATATGGTCAGACAAGCTTTATTAGTCCAGATAAGGGAAAACGCTTAATGGTGTACCGTAAGGGGAATAAAAAATAACTCAGATAGGGAGAGGTATTTCTAAATTTGAACGAAAAATGAAAGGGAGGGATTAACTTGACTTAGATTAAGAGGAATGAAAGGAGAAATTATTCCAAGAATGTGTCCCACATGAAGAGATATGGGAAATGAAATTCACATTATCTTTCAGTTTATGTAGAGCCTCAGCGAATTGGAGAGAATGTCTGATTCTTAAGAAATGGCTACTTATGAATGAGGAAATATCAGTTAGATGATGTCTAAAGCAGATACCAAAATTAGGAGAGCTTTTATGGAAAGTGAGTTTAAAATGGAGATAGGCAGTGAAAAGCATATAAAGGAATGATATAGGATAACGTAATACGTATTTTGTAATGCTTATAAAATGTCTGTACACACAAACTGTATCTAGTAGAATGAATATGACTGGCTATGGCTTTGGACTGGGTGCCAAGACATGTTCATAATACGTAATAGTTTAGCACAAATAAATAAATAAACTAATTCCAACCTGTGGATTAAATTTCAGCTGCCTATAGTGCTAAATTACCTGCGTATCCCCCCTCTCTGTATAGGTGTGCGTGTGTGTGTGTGTGTGTGTGTGCGTGTGTGTGTGTGTGTGTGTGTGTGTGTGTGTGTGTGTGTGTGTGTGTGTGTGTGTGTGTGTGTGTGTGAATAATCGAATGCCAGATAACTTTCGGTGCCAAGGACCCTGGCTGCCTTAAGCCATTATTAATCATCTATTCAATTCATCATCTATGGTATCTTATTAGTAAACGATAGCGTCACACACTCAAACAGATGTTTTACAATTTGTCCTAATTGACCGTACATTTGTGAAACATTTTTGAACACAGAAACGTCTGTGTCACGTGGTCAAGGTACCTTAATGGTTAAGATCGACCGGAAGGAGACCATCGGATACGGGGTTCAAATCCCGGCTATAACTTTGAATTTTTCAGTCTAATTCTACTATATACGATATATGCAGTCACTTGTGTTGAGAAATTGAAAAGTAATTTGGCCCAGTGAAAATGGTCAAAGAGCTAACATGTCGATATTATTTGATACCGAAGTAACATCAATGAATATTTTAAACATGTGTTATTTTAAATAAAATTGTTAGCGCTAATTTTTAAAAAAATCAAAATGTTATAAATTTACACTAAGGTAAAATGTACCTACATTAAATTGGTTCTTAAATTGAAGATAACGTCACTGTAGGTAATTTACTAAAGGACATTTTATAAATGATTCAGAAGGAAAAGAATGCACTATAATCTGATAAACAGAAAAACAGTATTAGTTACATTTTAAAATATGCTTATTTTTGACATTGTTAATATAGTCATAGTATAAATCAAACTGGAAGCAAAATTCCAATTACACATCAACCAAAGGTGGCAACGCCAGGTATTTTAGCATAAATTGTTTTAATTGTACGATATGTTAAAAAGTATTTCCTTGTTTGGATTTCGTATGTGTTTGTAATTTATTGAAAGATGCTCTGTGTTAATGCTATTACATTTTGATGAGCATTAGGCTTAAAATCAAATTGCTGAATATGAATTTCGTTTCTTTAATTTTGACTTCAAAGTTACCATAATTAATTTTTGTTCACTTTTAGGATAATGTAAATGGAAATAATTATTCAATTATGTGTTTAAATTTTCTTTTAGCTTTTAGGACTTAAACCGTATCAGAAATATGTTGATGATTTGTTGATGTAGGATTTATGTTTACATTTTTCAGTTTCAACTGTTGCTTCATCCATAGAATATGGTGTTTAAAATGACAAACTAAGTTGCAACAAACTCATTTTATTTGTCATTAGAAGCGTTAGTTCTATGCTAATTTAAAATCACTTTCACTTTTTTATAAATAGTAAGCACGCCAACAACATGTTCGATTATATCTCTGTTGCATGCATCAACTTGCGCTGCTCCAACTTCTCGACGTTCACTATTCACAGACTAACCCTGAATTTTAGCTGGATAACTGCTCCGGCCAACTGATTCACAACTACGATACTCACTGATCATCTCATAACTAGCAAGTGAACTCTAGGTAGGCTTTTGCGCTCTCTGTTTATAGAAACAAACGTTCAAGAAACCGAAACTCCTCGAAACGAAATAATTAAACAATGTTGAAGTCGAATGTTGCAGATCCGCCGAAATCAAACTATCTGGAATACCAGCGCGATACAACGAAGGGATTACTTCCAGTTCATGAAGTGTACTTAAAGGTGCCGGGGGTCTTTCTTTTAACTTCACTCGATTGCAAGCAACAAGTCACACTTAGTCCTTTTGCGGTAGACTTTCGCTGCTGCTGTTACAACATTAATTCTAATTAACATTAGTCGCTTGAAAACTTCTTATTTATTATGCATAATTCTCTAATACAAAACAAATAAATAAAAAGGTATGATGAGCCAAATATGCTTAGAATGGAAATTTGGAACCAAAGTACTTCAAATAAATGCTGCTCCTTATTCAGTTCGTTAAACATACGAAAAAATGATGTATCATAAACAACCATTACAAAATAAACTTTAAAAGGAGCTGTCTGAACATCTTATTTTTTATCTCCCTGTTCAGCTTTAAGTGTTATATGGTTCACAGAAGGAATCAGATAAACAAAACGTGAAAAAGTTTGGTGTTTGTGACGACTTTACGTATTTTTGAGCTTATTCAGCACCCGTCGGAATCATAAGTTGAAAGCCACTTAATCAATTTTGATATTACCATTCTATAAAGTGCATACATTTTTGTGTCGCTGTGTGTCTGACCTCGTCTGCTGCAATCTACAGATTAATGGTGGAAGAAAGGCTATACATTACATTGTTTACTCAGTCAGAAGCTGCCCACGTGGACCAAGACAGGTGTGTATTACGTGTCAAGGTCGACAATGCAGGGTTTTGCGTTGCCTACAGGCCCCATACAAGGATTGCCCGTCGTGTAGGCGCGGAAACAACTTCAGTTCATTCACAAGTTACTTCACTCACAATATGGAGCAATAACCCCTTTTTCTCTTATTGCCGTACACGTTTTTCTGGCATTACTTTCATTAGGACATAGTAATTGCTTCAAAATAAACGTATTTAGCGCTGCGTTAACTTCTGTCATGCCTGAGTTGGTGCATATTATGTTCATGGTAGGGCACTTTGGACGTAAAATAATGTATATGCACTTTTCTTTGTAAATATTTTAGTCCAAAGGAATTATTAATTAGAAATATAGAACTAGGATATAAAGAGACGCTACCAATGGACTTCCTTAATACATCTGACCAACACAAGAAAATGAGGAAAGAGAGTAACAAAGGACAGAAATTAAAATGATGAAGCGGTTTTTTCACACCAGTCAAGAATCCCTTGAAGTAAGTTACAAACCTCAGTATATTTCCTAAGGTGGTCTTTGACTTTAGCCAATGAAAATAACCGAAACAGATCTTAAAATATGAATTAGTGAATGAGATTTGTTCAATTTACAAGCTCTTCGGAGTTGGGGGCGGGTAAATGCAAGTTGAGCAGTGGCATTGCTCTGAGACCCGTGACATGCCAGTACATAGCAAGAGAGGATGAAAGAATATATATATATATATACATAAAGCGCACTAAAAGTTCGAGGAGGAGAATAAATCGCCACCGCTACATGGTTTACCAAATTCATTCATTTTTTTAATTGATGTCCTCCAACGTTAAGTCATGTCGGACGATGAATGGAATGGGGGAAATGGTGCTCAAATGAGCCCAGGGTCCATGGAGCTTAGAGTTACCCGACATTCGTCTTTTACGATATGGTAAAACCCCGGAAAACCTTATCAAGGTAACTCACCCTAAGCGAGATTCGAACTGGGGACCTCTTGAACGTGAGGCAGACATGCTACCATGTCATAATTCTTCTACCAAGGCGGGCTTCATTCAGTTATTTGTCTATGAATTCTAAATATGTACTGTCTATTCCTACAAGAAGACAAGGAAGAAGAGGGAGAAGGGCTTGAACTGTTTCTCTGCTCTGGTAGTGGATTTGTTTACTACGAGATGAGTGTATGAGAGTACATATGAGCCACCCATTCTGCCAGATCTAGTGTTCATTTCAGTAATTGCAGTTATAGGTATCACGTATGGGTGAGTTAACTGACAACACTGTGTATTTTACATGAACATCGCATCCGGATGGCGAGCATAAACATCATACGGTCACATTACGTTACACACTCCTCGGCCTTGCCTTCTTGTGTTGGGTGGACAGTAGACATGTTAATATTATAATTACTATTGTATTCCGTGGTATAGGGGTTACAGCTAGCCTCTGGTTCCCGAGTCGCTGGTTCAAACCCAGCGGATTACGGCACATAAAAGAAAAGAGAGAAAAAAGTAAAATGCAATAAAAATCAGTTTTAATGCTTCAAAATATTTCAAAAGACGAGTCTTCATCTTGTAGACACACATTTTCCGTATTTAAGTTTTTGCGACTTTTCATTATCCTATGCTGAAATTCTTATTTACAGTATCATTTCGGTCAGGGTGGGTTATCTGGATAAGGATTTCTCCAGGATTTTCCCTTATTCTCTATGAATTCTGGGCTCATTTGAGCATCATTTTAACAATTTCATTCATCTCCGATGCGACTTTACGTTGGAGGACGTAACTTTATAATAATTTGCAGCATCATTTTAGTCAAATGTATAATTATTTCTTTAGTTCTATGCTGAAAATAAAAGTCTGTCCTCCATCTTTAAGCTAATTCTGTTTTAGAAAGGGGATAATCAAGAGAGGGATAAATCTGCATTGTTTGGAAAATATGTTATGAATAAAATATCTTTGTTGTTATGTGTGTTACATGCAGTTATTCATTTTGTGGTTACAACATTTCTTAAAATATTTCCCGAGAAAATCTCGAACATATTCGTCTCCAGGAAAGCTTCAGGTCTTATTTTTATGTTTTAAATAAGTAAAACAAAAAATTGATAAATCCTTTAAAATATTTTTAGGGTTACCAAGGAAACGGAGTTGCAAATCCAACTTACGGATGACGAGAAATAAATATTTTCTAGTGCCTTTTCTTAGTTTTACCCCTCAAGTGCATATTATTAAAACTTCAAAAATAACCCAGATATTGAAACAAAAGTTTACCAATATATTCCTATAAAATTATTTAATGATAAACATTAGAGAAGTATATTTGAAAGTTATTAATCCCTATGTATAGGTAACGTAATATAATTGATACGAGATCATTTCGAGTACAAAATCTTGTGATGTTACACTCAATATATTTTAGACTACAATTTTGAGAGGGAAATCTCCGATTGGGGACTATAAACCTGCAAGAAACCAGAATAGCGCCACACCGAGATTAGAATCATGCCCGGAAAGCACAAGTTGCGGTTGTCAAGGCAACGACTCCCAAATGAGAGGAGCAAGTAAGCACCGTAATGTGACCTTGACCTAGTTTCTCTTACATCACAGCGTGGGACTACTGTGTCCCTCGAGTGTTTGTAATCTGTAGCAATTTTCCCCGCAAACTCTGGCGCCAAAGGACCCTGAAACCACGGTCGCGAGTTTGGTATTTACGAGGCCAAACGCAGCACCCACACATGGGAACCGATCCAAAAGTTCACTTGTTTAAACCGTGTGCCTTCTTATTTCACGTTTACTGTTTTAATGGTGACTGAAATTCAAACAAGAATTAACTAATGCATTGGAAAATTTTGTGGAGGATGAGAGATTACACGTGGATGTAAGGAGTCATACTGAAGCATAGCACTGCATCGTTACTTTTTCTGTCTACAAAGTACATTGTACCAATGCCACTAAAGCTTTAATCATTGGATTATTTCATATACGATTCGTATTATGATGTTGCTGCTAATGATGATTATAACCATACAATTCCTGAGACTTTTAATGAAGGTTTCTCTTAGTATTTACAATGATGATAGGGTATGTAGCTTTCGTGATTTAGGTCTCCAAATTCTTCTCTGTCCCTTCAACAAATTTATTTATTGTATCAGCTGCCACATTAAAGTATGGGGAAAATAAAGTAGGAGTTTGAAATAGCATTAGCTAACTGATCGCTTTGCTGCATCATCACGACATTTTGTCTGCTTCCGGCACTCAGAGTATAGCAGGAAACTCCTATCCCTCAAAACAAATGAACGTAACCTTTAATTTGAGACGGTTCCAGAGAATAAAACATAAAAGTCAGCTGAATGTTTAATTAAAAAATAACAATCCAGCAACTTTGGGCTCGGATATTTTTATAGAAAATTTCAAAAGTAAACATCTACTTGTATGTAAAATAAAGGTGCGATAACGTGAAAAATTTAGGTGTTCCTCAAGTTCTTCTCCGGAAGCAAGCCAGGTGAAAATATAATGCGACAGTTACTGGGAGCGGAGAATTAAGGAGGCTTTGGCCATTTCCCCCGAGAGGAGCACGCTTAATCGTGATGCTAGATTTCAGTTCAGCTCCTCTTGGAAACTGGCCTTAAAATGGAAATCCGTCGACTTAAGAAGCACAGATCAATACAACTTGATAATCAAGTTAATTAGTTACGTTTCTTTGACACAATTAATTTTCTATATTCACGCCATTTAGTGACCTGGTATTTAATTTACTGAAAACAGTGTTTTGTTCAGTAGTGTGAATTTTCATAGTTTATAGTTGTGTTATATCCAGTATTTCATTTGAGGTTATAACATTTTATAAATATCCTGATGATGGGAGAGATGCACACTTCCGAAACGTCGATTTCTAATCGTCTTTTCACCTGGCTTTCTTTCCGAGAACAACTAGAGCCTATTCGTCACCAGGAAAGCTTCAGGTCTTATTTTAGGTGTTCCTGATTTCAAGTTTCAATAGAGGGCAACATCTATTAAACATCTCCCGACAGAAGATATTTAATTCTGTTGCGATAATCGTGCAACAGGCCTGAGGTGCCATTTTGGGACTCCGTGTAGAAACTAGTGCTTCGATGGCTAAGAGAGACTTGAATTCCTTTAACCAAGTCTAGTGGTCAGTATTTACAATAGCGTACTCTGAAACGTGTCATATGTATTGTTGTTAACAACTTATTATGAATTCCCTTGTGAATGACAGTAAAACCTTGTAACAGAGTGAAGAAATATGATCAAAAAGAAGCCGAGTCAGACCAAAATTATCTTGCGTTGCAGTTATACAACATAAATACATAATACTCGTACATAAATACTCGTGTGTGTACTTCATTGTTGTTTTGCAACGGTTGCTTGTCTACCTCTTGCGGTTTCTCATGAAAATATGTTAATATATGATACTCTAATCAAAATCCTTAAAGATATTTTTGATAAAAGTAATATTTTCGAAAAATGTTCTATTTAAAGATATTCTAGGTGGGGAATTTTCGTGTTGCATCCTCGAAAAATGCTCAAATTGATACTAAATTTAGTATTTAACCGACTTTTCGGTTTTTAATTATGCTTTTCACATACACACACTTTTTTTAAAAAAATGTCTTTTGTTGTATTTAAGGGATCTAAAATATGTGAAATTTTGATATCGAATTTTTGCATAAAATGTAATACTTCTACTTACTATACGCAATAGAGAAATTATTGATAAAATTTTCCGCTTTTAACAAAAAGCAATTCCCTAAGAGGGCCGAAAGGTAATATATACGAGGACTGTTCAATAAATCATAATTTTTTTACGGTCATAACTTTTCGCACTAAACTTCGATCTTATTATATTCTGATAGCTTAATGTAAAGCGAACATGGCGTAGTAGTTACAGTGTCTGTACTCCTGGTTCCCGCCTGTGAGAACCAGGTAAGTTCAGACATGTTCAGTATCGCCTACCGCTGCAATGTAGGTAACATGCAGTTAAAGTTGATGTTAGAAGAAGATCCAGAGTTTCTTTCAAACATAATCACTGCTGACGAAACTTTGCTACATCATTTTGATCCTGAGAGCAAACAGCAAAGCTCAGTGTGGAAATCTCCTTCATCACCAACCTCCAAAAAGCAAAAGTGGTTGCTTCTGCTGGGAAAGTTATGGTCATCTCATTCTTTGATAATCATGGAATGATTTATCAGCATGTTGTACCTGCACACACATCAGTCACTGGACAATTCTACAGGGATGTCCTGAAAACATTGCAAGTCCATATCAGGCACAAAAGACCACATTTCCGTGAATCAGGCTAGATGCTGCAACACGATAATGTGCGGCCGCATATTGCCAATGATGTTGCTGAATATCTTGCAAAAATCAAAGTCAAGTGCATCCCCCACCCTCCCTCAGTCCGGATTTAGCCCCATGTAACTTTTTTCTATTTTCTAACTTGAAGAAACGCCTTCGCGGGAGGCAGAAGCAGTGGTGAAGGCTGCGGATGCGATTTTGAAGGATCTCTTAAAAACGGTTTCCAGCATGTCCTTAAAGACTGGCAGAAACAAGTGGGACAAGTGCATCACATTCAGGGGAGACTATTTTGAGAAGGACCATCAAAATTATGAGGATGAATAAAGATACGTTGTCAAAAAGAAGTTGTGATCATTCTTTATTGAACAGCCCTCGTATAATAAGAGCATGACAAAAAAGTTATCCGGTCGTGGCATTGAATTTTTCAGTCTGGCTCTACTCATTCAAACCTTAGCCCTCACACGACTAGTGTGGAAAAAAATATTTTTTTCATCAATTTACTTAAAAACATAGTGGTTTAACTATGAAGCCTGGGACTTAAGTACTTACCAGCAAAGTAAGTCGCCACAAAAAGGTGCGTGTCTCATAGCACATGAGAACCCGTAGTGGTCTACCGGGAAACATGAGTCAGTTGGAGAATTTAATCTCATGTCGACATGTTGGCCATAGTAGCTCAGTTGCTCAGAGCAACCGCACGGAGAGCACGAGATCCGTGGTTCAAATCCCGGCTATGGCATTGAATTTTTCAGTCTGGCTCCAGCCATTCAAACCTTAGCCTACACAGGGATAGTGTGGAGTAAATGATTATTTTTTAAAAAAATGTCCTTTTTATCTATGCGATTAAAAAGCCAGCCAGCTTCCTTTCCCCTATCATTGTTTGGAATCTCTCCATTACCTCATACAGTTCTGCTGCTCTTTGGAGTCTGAGATGGGTAAATGCAAGTTGAGCAGTGGCATTGCTCTCAGACACGTGACATGCCAGTACATAGCAAGAAAGGATGATAGTTTACTACGTCTACCTATCAATTTATCTACCTGCCTGTCGGTCTATTTGCTCAGTATTTTCCTCTACAGTCTTCCTCTATGCTCTCGACTATACGCCACACTTAACTGACCTTGGCATAAAAGCCCTTACTAAGACCTCTCATGAACAGAATTATAGTTTAGTTTTTGTAGATCATGTCCATTTCTGGTATAGCGTGATCGTCCGATAACATCTTGCTAGTTTCTCTCGGGATGTGGTGTATCAGCAGGTTCTAAAGGCAATGGACAACATGAAAAACCGTCTTACCGTTGATGTGCTGCAATAATATCAGAAACACTGACAGAAGAGAGCCGATTAGTAATGGGGCCAGCACAAAGATGTTGCCTTGCAAATGGTCATCAAATATCCCTTCCAATATAAATAGAGACTCATCAACTCCCTGCACACTTTCTGATGCCACACGCTTGAAATAAAGTTGGAACATTTAGAACACAGGACATATAGAAAGACAATTGACAGTGGAAGCTCTGTTATCTGTTTATACCGCACGGCTCGCTATCAGAGAGGAGGAGAGGTAAACAGCATGTCAAAAAGTATGTACATTGTTGAAGGCAGAAAATATGCTATGCTAAGGATTAGAACAAAATTGACTTATTTAATTTTGATGTGAAAGTTTCGATTCCTGCATATCCGTTTCAGTTGCAGTATCTCTAGAACTTTCTATCTGTGACGATGTCGTCTAAAAGATGGATATCATCTGTTATGTCCGTAGAACTACCGTTGTCATCTCTGGAATTCATAAAACTAATGTATTTGCATCCTCCTCATCTTCATCACCGCTATTTCTTCTCCTATCAAGGCATCTCGAAGCCAGTATTCTTATTTCTGTGTCTGATCAATTGCGTTTAAAATTATAGAACACACGTGTTTGTGCTATTTTGCTTCATGGCATTCCATTCAGTTCAAAGTGCTTTAAACCGTCGAAAAGGCGGCCATCTACGAGGGCTGTTCAATAAAGAATGATCATAATTTTTTTACGATCATAATTTTTCGCACTAAACTTCAATCTTATTATATTCTGTTAGCTTAATGTGAAACAAACACGCCGTAGTAGTTTCATTGTTGGTACTCCTGGTTCCTGCCTTTGAGAACCAGACAAGTTCAGACATGTTCAGTATTGCCTACCGCTGCAATGGAGGTAACAGGCGAGGAACAATATGCGGCTTTGAAATTCGGGCTTTCGTCTCAACAAATCTTCAGTTGAGGCCTATACAATGTTACAGGAGGCTTATGGAGAGTTTGTTCTTCCCTACAGCACAGCTCGAAAGGGGTTTAAAACGTTTAAAGAGGGGAGACAATCAATTTCAAAGGAAGGTGGACCCGGTGCTCCACTTACTGCTCTTACGGAAGAAAACATTAACAATGCTGCTGCCATTGTGAGACAGAATGGACGAATTACCTTAAGATTACTGTCAGAAGTACTGAACATTTCATTGGGTGCCACCCACACGTTGGTGACAGAAACATTAAACATGAGACGTGTTTGTGCGCGATGGTTTCCAAGACAGTGTATTCCCGAACAAAAGGACATTCGCTTGCAGGTCTGCATGCAGTTAAAGTTGATGTTAGAGGAAGATCCGGTCTTTCCTTCAAACGTAATCACTGCTGATGAAACTTGGCTACATCATTTTGGTCCTGAGAGCAAATAGTAAAGCTCAGTGTGGAAATCTCCTTCATCTCCATCCCCTCAAAAATGCAAAAGTGGTTGCTTCTGCTGGTAAAGTTATGGTTATTCCATTCTTTGATATTCATGGAATGGTTTATCAGCATGTTGTACCTGCACAGACATCAGTAACTGGACAGTACTAGAGAGATGTCCTGAAAACATTGCAAGTCCGTATCAGGTGCTAAGGACCACATTTCCGTGAAGCAGGCTGGATGCTGCACCACGATAATGTGCTGCCGCATATTGCCAATGTTATTGCTGAACATCTTACAAAAATCATCATGAAGTGCATCCCTCACCCTCCCTATAGTCCGGATTTAGCCCCATGTGACTATTTTCTATTCCCTAACTTGAAGAAACGCCTTCGAGAGAGGCCTTATCCATCATCAGAAGCAGTGGTGAAGGCTGCGGAGGCCAAAAATGGTCTCCAGCATGTCTTTGAAGTCTGGCAGAAACGCTGGGATAAGTGCATCACATTCAGGGGAGACTATTTTGAGAAGGATCATCAAAATTATCAGGATGAGTAAAAGGTACGTTGTCAAAAATGTGATCATTCTTTATTGAACAGCCCCCGTATATCTTGGCGTTCCACTAAAACATGCCGCATTTTCTTACATTTTTTGAAACTAAATCGCACTTCCTTTAATATTCGCCAGAATGTTTTCTGTACACTATCGAAATTAATTTTCTCATTTACTGCAGAAAATAACTTCCTCGCTGTTGGAATTTCTTTACGCGCTTTATAATTCTCTAAAAAAATCCTGCGAACGACGCATTTATCAAAATCATTCATTTGAAATTTCTTTTTCTGATTACGTTGTATTTCTAAAGTAGTAACTCGTGTACCTGAAACACGAGTTTTTCAAATTCTAACGATCCTTTTTATTGTAGCTTCAATTTTCCCTGCTGTTGTAGTCGTTCTTGACATTAACTTTTGCTAAGGAACAGCTAGACCGTTTTTCTTTTCCTCTGTGCAAAATTGGAAAACATTCTGAATATTTCTCTGCTTCGGGAATTAACAAACCTCCGAAATGATCTTTTCTGGAGTTTCCATGTTTCAAAATAATTAGAGACACCTACTTTGTGATATGACACTACACTGTACTGCGGTACTCATGCGTCACAACAGAGTTAATAACTATATTAACAACTTAATACGCAGCCTATAGCCGGCCATCACAACACGTTAATTCCTACTATCGCTGCACATGAACAAAGCTCAAGCTATTTGCCCCGAGCAATACTCCTAGATTTTCCCCGTTACACTCCGATGGACTGTTATTGTTTACAGAACCTTTATTGTATGTCGCTAATCTCTGTTTCATATAGCCTTGCCCCGCTGACATATATCACTCCGCGTGCAACTACCCTCCCCCTCACCCTAATTGGCTAATGCTTTCGCACCATAGGCCATAGGCGGTGCCTTCCCGTCACATTTAAACCTGCAGTAAACGTCATCATAATTGCCAGGAAGATAGATAAAATCATACAAATAAGAATATGAAGACATGCAAAAATACAAGTTTATAATGAAACTGAGCAATTTGAAACAGAATGAATGAGCAATGAAACTGAAACAAGTTTATAATGAATGGCCTTCAGCCTTTTCCACTGTTTTTTTTTTTTTTTTTTTTTTTTTAAACCAGCACACATACCTTGCAAACATGGTTGTCTTTCAGTCTTAAAAGTCGTGTCACGCCATACTTTTCGAATGTCCTTCATTCACCCAAGTCTCCTCAAGGTAGTATATTTTGCGACATCTATCCCGGTACAGTCTGATTATCCTTAAATAACGTCCTCGCCACACAGCAATATCGCACCTGGAGTGGTAAGTTTTCCTGTTGTCTCAATTCCATGTCGCGATGTTCCTACGCATCTAACAGTCACACCTGTAAGCTCAGTGCACAGCTGTTCGACTTCTCTCACTGACAAAGACGGATTCTTCCTTGTGAGTGCATTAAACACATGCACCAAAATTCTTTTTTCGACGCTTTGTAAACGTTTTCCCTTGCGATGCTTCAGCAAAAAACTGGCGGTATACTCTGTTATACATATAATAAGTACACGCGCAATGAACGATCAATAAAATAATTTAGCTCTCGCACTCTGCACAACACACCGTCGAATGGCGATATATGACTAATCCAGTTCAAAAAAAGGTCAGTGATAAGTCATATAAACAAATATGTCATCACTACCGCTAAAGCACGTGCTATCGTGTCATATGAAAGGTGGGCTTGAGTGTAAAAGGAACCTCCTCTTTATTTCGTTTAAGAATTAACACGCATTTCCAATAAATCAACTCTGTTGCGTAATATGTTTAATTCAAACAGTTACGAAAATATCAATTTGACAATTTTCTTCCAACATATAAAGATATATCACCTTGTTAAATAACGAACTAATTTTTACCGCACGACAGTCTATACTGCAATAGCAGCCAATGAGAGGGGACTAGGTCACGTGACCGTTAAGCTTATGTGAAACAAGGATTAGTATTATAGACGGGTTGTTATTGTGATGTGAGTATTAACGCTAAAGAGTGTTTTTATAAGTTGACAGTAATCTATCTTACAGAGGAACGTGTGTTTATAGTGCAAAAAGTTATTAATGAACGTGGAAATTAGCAGTGAAAGTGCAAAAAATTTAGTTGATAGGTTCGCCAACTCAAAACTGCTGCACCAAGGTACTGTGCGTGTTTTAATTAATGCCTACATTTCGTGAGACAGGTTCCACACGATGTTGCGAGAAGTGGTAGACAGAATGTCTAACAGAAGAGAAGCTGGCACATACGGATAAAAACCCACAGAAAGCAATAAACAAATTGGCCCACAAAGTTATATTTCTTACGGTTCCGTATACAAAGCAATGAAGCGTCCATTAAAGTGTAATCGTCCATGAACTAAAACCCACGTATTACGGAAAAAGTGTGCGTATTGTGTATGGTTTCAAAGGTTTATTGTGTGCTAAGGATTTTACTTATTAGGTAGGACATTTTTTACCCACGAAGCTTGATTTAGTTATCCAGATGTGCAAATTCACAAAATACACGCATATGGTGTACTTGACCACTTTTACTTTCGAAAAATTGGAGTATGGTGTGCAATATTTTGCTCGGGAATTATTGGGGCAAGACTTTTAACATCTCAGTTTAATTCCGATGTTTACTGCTTGTTTATTTTTCCCCATTTATTGCACACATAAACGCAGATGAGGCGAATGGTGCAATTTTTTTAACAAGACAACGCCATTGCACATACATCATATTAATCTATGGAGGTGTTAGTAGAAATTTTTGAGAAAAGATTTATTTCACAATATCTCTGACACCCGTATTCTCCTGACCTTCCCGATTATTTTCTTTGGGGAGCCGCTAAAGCTTCAGTTTATAAGAATAATCCTAAAACAACTAATGAGCTGTTAACAGCAATTACAGATTATACCAAATGAGTCATCTGCCCCTATTTATTCTTATCTATGCAACCCGCAGTTTATAATCTAATGTGAAAACATTGACCCTTTTAGCACAAAAGCCATTATTGCATCTCTGCCCTTCTAATCGGTAATATACGACCCAGCATTAATACGTGTAGCCCTGAATGAGGACCAAGAAGCTGCGAAAAGCTTAAATAAACGACCATTTTTCATGCGCATAATATAAGCAAGGTGATAAATGAATGCTTTTACAACGAGCTACATAGCTATGTTGCGCCGTGGCATAGCGGGCTAAGGCAGTATGCCTTGGTCCCTGGCCACGGAAAGCGGTCCGGATTCGATCCCACCCATGTGGTGAGGATTTTAGGTCCCGGGTATAGAACCGGTGCCCACTCAGCATCTGAGGAAAGTGAGTAGCTTACGCTAGGTAAGCTAGGTAAGCGGCCCTGGTCACGGAAACCAACATTCCGGCTGGGGATGCCGAGATGCTGACCACATCTCCTCCCCGTATCGGTTGGATGATTGTCCACCTCTGCCGTGCGTAAGTAGGCGTGAGGCCGGCAGTCGGGTTGGTAGGCCTTGGCCCTCTAAGGGCTGTCGCGCCAGTGGTTAACTTTAACTTAACATAGCTATGTGGCAGCTGGTCCTGCAAGGTCTAGGTTCGAAACGACCGTGACATTGCTATTGGTTCTCTTGTGATCCAAAGACAAAGAATGACAATAAGATAATTAGGGATCATACTTAGATTTGTAATAATTTGTAATCCGTACCGTATCTGGTGTTGTAAACCATGTGACGTAGTTAGCTTTCATTTTTTTAGAAATATTAAATGTTTCATGCTTAAATCTTATGTTTCACATGAGAGGTTTCAAATACTGAATACCTACATAGATAATGTAGCGCTCATTTATGCCAAACATTGACGCAGGCGCAAGTAGCTAAAGCCACTTTGCATTTACGAAGTGTTTGAAATTTGGTTGAATGGATCAAGCAGAATACCGACTATAATAAAATATCTACTACAAACTACAAATTCATATCTAATCTTCCAGTGGAAAACATGGTGATTATTATATTTTATATACACGTATAGTGTTATAAAATGTTATTTGTATCATAATACCAAATTATAGGCCACAAAAGGTAAAACAAAGGTTAAACATTTTTTGAGTTCAACTCGAAGGATTTGAACCCAACTTGTAGTGGTAAAGTGGCGAGGTAACCTGTATAATACTATTCAGCCAACGCTACATTTTTGAGCTTGATTTAGTAGTTTTAACACACATAAAAAACTGCATCTGCCATTACAATTACTGTATGTGCTAAAAACTGCCGTAATTTGTGACAGAAGCCAAAACAATCCAGCTAATTCTTAGCATTTTTTACATAACTGTACAACGAAAACACATGTTGGTTGAAGATTTAAATTCAATTGATTCCACTGTGTAGATCTGCCGTTTTGTGTTCCAGTGCTATTGTCAACTGATGTATGTGATAGGTTGTTCCTTCAGGGGCGTGTTTAAAGGTGTGTATGAATGTATGCTAATGAATAAAAAAATTTTAAATTCGTCTAAAATTGCTATTGGAGCTAACTGTATCTGGGTATGATGTTTTTGGAATCGACATACATAGTGATTGCTTTCTGTCCCATGTAACACTTATGCACTGAGTTGTCTACCCTTTCTCTAAAAGCTGTTCTGCAAATCATCCATTTGAAGACATTCAGGAAAGACATAAGACACATATGTCGATTAGCACGTTGTATACATTCAAAAATAAGCAGAGGTAGGTGACTCACCTGGTATATCTATAACAAAACAGACTAGAGTGTTTCAAAATAAAGCCAGTGAATCTATGTCTTGAGGGAAATGCTTAATAATTTCAACTTCTTATGAGGTTATCTACATTACCTTTCATGAATTATATACTTGAAGCTAACAGGCTCTTTTAACTCGCCGAACATAGTAACCAAACGCTCGCAGCAGCCCCGTCTACGGTTAACTCGGCTGTACGTGAGCTGCGGAGATACTTAATGATCCGTCAGTAAATTGCTCTGAGAAATGTGATTGCACACCAAAGATACTGTATTTTTGTTTTTCTCAAGAGACTAGTATATTCTGTAGGTATTATAAGTTCATATATACAGTCATGTGCAACATTTCGATGTTAACGTAGTAACTATATTAAAGTAGTAACAAATTCTAGTAGGGCTAAATAAAACGTGATAGAGAAGAAACTTATTTTCCATTTTTGTGACTAAAGCTTCAAATTATTTTTAGACCACTTGATAATAGCGAACATAAAATTACAAACAGCCTTTGTCATACGCTAGTATGTCATTACATCGCAAATAACTACAAACAAAATTCCCACTTGAACTTCTGGATGTGCGACTGTTATTCCTTGCATCGTATTTCAAACAACTTCAAGCTACTGTTTCTTGGGATTTAATTAACCCAACGCGATGCAATGAGCACCATTCTTAATGTGATTGTTCATGATATAATTTACGTTACAAATGATACAGGCTGTCAATTTAAAAAACAAAAAAGTATAAGCCTATGTTAAAAGTTCACTTAAGCTTCTCAATGGTCAAAATTATTTGCTTTAATGAGCCGCTCCTCTGCTTTCATACATGTGAAGATTATTTTTCGGCATCTATTGTTGTTTCAGAGATATTTACAGTGAAAATTTCAAATAAGCATCTTGTATAATTGTATGCTTTTCCACGTTCTCATGCTACCACACGCTGGCATACCAGGAGAGAGTTGTTAATTCTCTCACGTCACTTTGGCTTAATATTTTTTTGTTTATTTATGATTAATGATTGACATTCTGCACCTGCCTTTTGCATCTTCACACCTACTGTTAGAACTGATGAATAATGAATGGGGTTTTTCTTATTCTGCAGCAGGACACCTGAAGTGATGCCAATAAAAATTCATTCACACAGTGAAAAACAGATGTACTTGACTTCAGAATACACAATTTAAACCTTTATTAAGATAAGGAAAATCTCATGCCAGAAACTGAGGAAAACTGAAGTAATTACTATTCCTTAGGGTATTTTCTTTATATGCATTACTATCTTAAAAGTGAACATGTATTTCTCGACCTTTTTGGTGTATAACATAATTTGGATTATTGCTACTACTTCTAATATTATTATTATTATTATTATTATTATTATTATTATTATTATTATTATTATTATTATTATTATTATTATTATTATTATTATTATTATTATTATTATTATTATTATTATTATTATTATTATTATTATTATTATTATTATTATTATTATTATTATTATTATTATTATTATTATTATTATTATTATTATTATTATTATTATTATTATTATTATTATTATTATTATTATTATTATTATTATTATTATTATTATTATTATTATTATTATTATTATTATTATTATTATTATTATTATTATTATTATTATTATTATTGTTGTTGTTGTTGTTGTTGTTGTTGTTGTTGTTGTTGTTGTTGTTGTTGTTGTTGTTGTTGTTGTTGTTGTTGTTGTTGTTATTATTATTATTATTATTATTATTATTATTATTATTATTATTATTATTATTATTATTATTATTATTATTATTATTATTATTATTATTATTATTATTATTATTATTATTATTATTATTATTATTATTATTATTATTATTATTATTATTATTATTATTATTATTATTATTATTATTATTATTATTATTATTATTGTTGTTGTTGTTGTCGCTGCTGCTTTCCGGCAACCATGTATCACTTCTTCCAGTTTTATATTTTAAGTGATAAGCTCTATCATTTAAGTTTACAATTAAGAGACACCTAGCGATGTCAACGCCACTGAAACAAGCAGACTGAGCTTTTCCCTTGAGTTTGGTCACACTGGGCATTCGAAAAGGAAGTGGTACACGTACTCATTTGGTGTCCCAAATGGTAGGAATAAAGCGGGCACCGTTGGAGTTCTGGTACAATCACGAGCTCTAGTATACACATTTGTACTCTGTTCGAGCGGAAACCATTTAAAATTCAAAGTGTCTTTTAAAACGAATGACTGGAATGAAACATAAGTATTTATTATATAAGGTATTAAAATACGTTTTCAAAATATAGCAACCTATTTGAGTTAAAACAAGCCCAGAGTTATAATAAAACATACTATTTACTTACGAAACGACTTTCTCTAACCTTACAACTTCACATAATTTCTTATATGTCATAGCATTAATGCACTCGTGATTCTGTTATTCACGCAAAACATCACTTTAGGTTACGACTACAAATAATTCCAAATTAAACAACGTGAACTTGGGTGCATGCACGACATGGAAGACAACTCACAAATATTCATATACTGCTTCTCACATTTTGTTTCCTATTATTCTACAAGGGAAAAAGGAGAGCCATTAAGATGCTTTACAGATGCCGCAAGACACTTCTCCCGGGAAGACTTAAATATGTAAAAATGAATAATTTGAGAATTTTAACGGTACATAAAGGTACTTCACATACTTGAGCTCCTTCCTTTCTTCACTTGTTTCTTTCTTTGCTTTTTTGTTGTTTCTTGTAGCAGGTTTTTTTGTTTATCTCTTATGGTTCACCAAGTTTTCAAAATAATAAAAAATCCATATACCTACACAGCTTTTTGCAAGTTACACACAGATAATTCAGAGTCATTCTGAGAAAATGTAGAAGATCGTTTGTAACATTCTTTTGTGTATACAATAGTTTAAGGAGGAGAGTTTTCTTTAAAATCTTTTTCTGTTATGCTAGCATATAAATCTATTTATGAAAGTTTCTACATTTTATTGTTGAGTTTTGCGTTCAAAGACAAAAAAATGCACACGCATACAGAAACAGACGGACCTGCTAATAAGCGTTTTTTCAAAAGGTAACAAAAGCTGCATTTTCATTAACTTCTTGATCAAAATTTGTGATTGGAATACGATACTTCTTCTACCTTCTATCAACAAAGGTAGAGAAAGTAAAGTGTAATAATAAGTAAATAAACCGACAAAGACAACTCAGATGTTAAGGCCGAAGCAGACATACGGCTTCAGCCCATATATAGCAGAATTTAACTATGCCCCTCCCCGTGTAAATATCTTTCTTTACAATTACTTTACCATTACTTCTAATGTACAAGTTTATGATTGCTTTTCTTGAACCCACACAGATAACAAATTTCACAAGGAGAATATATTTATAATTACAGTTATTATTGTGTTTAGTACTATGCAACGAAGTAAAGATTATTAAAATGAAATTCAATACTGTGTAACGTTCAGTTATCTTTACATTAGTACAAACGAAAGCCCAATATAATGCTGAGTGGCTTCACTACCCTATTTCTGTTTGTAAATAGGTCTTCTACGATCTGAGCAACGAGAGCATTGAATTCTTACTTAATAATTGTAGAACAACATATGAGGATTATTCATTGTACAAGCCAAGCTATAAAATGCCCTGGTACTGTTTGAGCAGCATTGGCTGTGTAGGGTTTCAAAGTACTTAAAGCGTAACCAGCTGTACAGAACAAGACTATTCCGTGAATATCCTTTGCTAAAATTGGTAAAAGAGTCATCACATATGCAAAATGACCGTAAAATATGCAAAACTAAGCAATATTCGGCTTGTATGGACAAACTGCTCGGACGTGATTACCATTTAAATGAGAATCCGACATTATGTACATGATTTGAGGGCCATTAGTATGCAAATTCATGGTGAAGAATTTGTTAACAAGTAATTTAATTTAAAAGCGGAACAATATACGCAATTTGCTAAATATATTTCGCAGAAACAATAGTCAATATTTCCTAAGAGATCACATTGTGAAACACTAATGATTGTTGTTATATTCATAATAAACATAGTACAGCATCATCGTGTGGTGCAATCGTTACTATGTTGGAACAATGGAATAAATACGTACATGGATTCCTCTAGCTTTTAAGGCAGAACTTTTCTATATTCATGTGTTGTTAAGTCCCCAATATATTTCTTTGGTGTTTAAAAATAAAATGTCTATTTTTGAACGAATATGTTTTGATGGGCGAAGGTCGAGTGGTGACAGCTCTCCTCTTACCAAGGGGCTCAGTTCAGTACCGAGGACCGCATGATGGACGAAGCGGCGAACTTAGGGTTCCCCAACCATTAATTCTACCAAATGCTCCAAAATCACCTTCCCCTTTATCCATTACACTGACATTTCTTATAATACTTATACTTCTTCACTCTTATGCACGTTATCGGGCTGATCCTACATATCGGATTAGGTTTACTTCGCTTCTCGATTGGCATCTAATGCCTCGTACCCAATTATACGTCCTGTGCAACGATAAAAATGGAATGGAGTATGTTTTCATTTCTTCTGAAACTCAAATTAAGAAGAAATACATGGGGTTACATGCACATGTAATTCTATATGTACTTCGTTTATTGTTCTCACGAAAAATTTTTGTCACTTTACTTCAGTATTAATGAGACAGATTTTTGCCGAAATGGTTTCAATATATATTTCGCGGTGACTACAAAAGGTATCAGGAGGCAGAAAATGATAGTCAGTATTTTAAACACCGGTTCCTCATAAGCTAACTTTGAATTTACGCATTATATTGTACAGATCATCGTCAACTACAAAGAATAATGGCTTTTCTTTGACTAAGCACTTTTGAAATAAAGGAAAATTCAAATTAATAAAAATGAAGTCTCTAAAATAATTAATGCCAATACACATTATGGGACCTACATTGAGTGCTATAAAACGATCTGTTCCTTTTGTAGTAGGTTTTTCGTTTCTTTTATGATTTGCCAATTATATAAAATAAATAAAAAGTTATAAAAGTGAAGAGTACTTCGCGGCTTGCTTACAGAAAATTCAGGGTGCACAGTTTATTCCAGTTACAACATTTTTAAAGATATGGCATTTTAAACAAAATAGTTTGAGCCTACGTTTTATAAAATAAAAGGTAACCAAATATATTGAACATTTTTCCATGTAAATGGTATGCGTATATTTGCTTGACACATCGTATCGTGTCTTCGGAAGATAGAGAAGTTAAATGTTAAGTTCAATGCGAGTACTCCTTTTCATTTTCAGTAACAATTTAAGTATATGTGCACGCGATAGCATTTCTGTTTTTATTCAGTCTCAAGCTCAGTTTTACCGACAAAATCTCAATATCGAATTAAGGGTGACGGGTAAAATAAATGGAGCCTCATAATTGCGCATTACGACTACAAAAAATGCCTATTACGGCTAACAGACCCAGGAGGAAGGGATGAAATGAGGAAACTGCAGGAGGCCACACGTTTGCAAGGCAACAGATCACAATGATGCGGGGAAGTCTCTAATGAATACTAAGTTCTTCCCGATTCTAGGGTTCTGCGAGAACAGCGACCACATAGTACCGTCTAGCGGCGAGAACACCATTTACATTGCGCAAACATCCGTGCCATTTGTCCGGTACTACCATATTCTACGAGCCTAAGAGTACACCTGAAAGATAAGCAAATTGAATGAAGATAAATGGTGGGAAGAATAACAAGGAGAAACTAGGAAATACACAAATCCGAACGTGAGTCACACGTTAGTGCGGTGACTGCTATAGGTAAGTAGCAGAGAAAGGAACATTTAGAAGCCCACATCTTAAATACGTGCATATTAATCCCCGGTAGAACATATGCATTTTGATTATAGATTTCATTTTTACTACGATAGGAATGAAATGCTTGCTGAAATTTTAGTTGAACATTTAGATGTACATAACAATTAACCCACTTCACATTACATTAGTACTACATTTACTTATAGATTCAAATTGAGAAGCTGACATTTTAATTCCAGAGTTGAAGGATTTTTAAGTGTTCGTAAAATGTGTAGGAAATGTAAAAATAATTTACATGTAAATTAATTATTTGTATTCAAATTCCTTGAAAAAGCAAAGACGGGTGAGAAATATTTTAGATATTTGGCGGAGTTTATGAAAAAAGGGTTGACATATCAAAAAGTAATGAATTAAGCAACTGTCCATTATATTGTCTAGAAAATTTATTCTTACAGAGAGACAAACTAGCCTCGCTATAGCTATTACATGCTTGTAACTTATTGAAAAGGTATGAAATGTTACAGTCAAAGAAAACAAACTAGGTGAAATTTATGTATATTCAATTCAATTATTAAAAAAAACCATACACTGAAACTTTAATAACTGCTACGTTTTTATCGATCACCAATTTAAGCAGCACTTTGGAAGATTTTATTTCACCATCAAAATAGGATATGTATGCAAGATTGTTTTAAAAGATTTCAAGTATTAATTTAACATTAATATAAATTCTCTTAGTTTTCTAAAAATTGGATTAAATATACTTAAACGTTTTCGTTAGATCGAATGAAACTGGTGACATTGTGGGAATGAGAACTCTGTCTTACAACAAAACCATAAGTCTTAATTGTTCTTATGTAGCAAAATTTGAATGGGAAACTAAGGAACTGGGTCAAATATCAAGTGGGACTTTTGTGAGCATATGAGGATTTCCCATTCTCGGCACGTCAGCGGAAGCATAGGTTCAGGTAATGTTTGATGATTCAGGTATTGCTGACATAGAGGAAAGCTTGTTGCTTTTTCACACAAACATTGCATTTCCGAGGCTTGGTATAAAATGCTCTAGCGACAGACACTGAATAAACTGTAGTATTGTGTGGAACCGACTTTGCCTTACAGACTGGCATTTCAACATTTTCTTATGCCGTATCTACCCCAGAGACTGGAAATACAAATGAAATTATATGTGTGTATCTGTGTGTGACTTAAATACACATAAACGAGTCGCCCATTGCGAATAGAGAAATTGTGTCAAAGCCAAATCAACCAATATGGCCTTGGATATTAAAGGTGGCAGATAAATGGAACAAAAACTAAACATCTCATATTTTGCCCTACGAGATACCTTTCATATAATTGCTTCTATACTATTTCATTTAGGTACAAAACAAATCTGAGTGTTACATTCATATCTGTTTCTCTGCAACTCTTGACAAACAAGCCCTTTTATTCTTCCGTATATTTCATGTTAATCGAGATCAACTTCCATTATACATTTAATCATTTCGTTATAGGTATAAAAAGAATAAACTAAAGCGGAAGTGAGATTGTTAAAAAGCATTTTAATTTAACTTGTAATTTCCACTTACTGCTCATGGATCTTTGTGAGACATTCTTATAAAGGAAATAACAGGACTTGGTCTTCATAAAACAGTATACGTGTCAAAAGCTCCAAGAAGAAAGCATTCATATTACGTAAAGCTATAAATATATAATTCAATAACATCCGTAACGGCGCTTGAGAAGACGTGACGGAGAAAACGTTAATAGAAAAGTGTGTAAATAAGGAGAGGCGTATGTAACAATATCGGTATATAAAAGGTAGCGGGACCACTGCAGCGAATCAATTAGAATGCTCGCCCATAATGTGAGATAGCTAGTCGGGACTGCATTTAGACACGCACGGCAGTGTGGGAAGCGAATCATTTCACCTTCTCGACTTTTCTAGTACTCGATACCTTCGCCCATTTTATAGAATGTATTTATGTGTTTCCTACTGAATGGTGGTTTTGTTGTTCAGCTGGAATTAAAATGAAAAGTCAGATAGTCACCGAAAATATGCAGGCAAAACACAGCCTCATTTTCGGTTTAAAATACGAGGGCTGTTCAATAAAGAATGATCATAATTTTTACGGACATAATTTTTTGCACTAAAATTCAATCTTATTATATTCTGTTAGCTTAATGTGAAACAAACATGTCGTAGTAGTTTCATTTTTAGTACTCCTGGTTTCGGCCTGTGAGAACCAGGCAAATTCAGACATGTTCAGTATCACCTACCGCTGCAATGGAGGTAACATGCAGTTAAAGTTGGTGTTAGAGGAAGATCCGGAGTTTCTATCAGACGCAATCACTGCTGATGAAACTCGGCTACATCATTTTGATCCTGAGAGCAAACAGCAAAGCTCAGTGTGGAAATCTCCTTCATCACCAACCCATAAAAAAGTAAAAGTGGTTGCTTCTGCTGGGAATGTTATGGTCATCTCATTCTTTGATATTCATGGAATAGTTTATCAGCATGTTGTACCTGCACACACATCAGTAACTGGACAATACTACAGGGATGTCCTGAAAACATTGCAAGTCCATATCAGGCACAAAAGACCACATTTCCGTGAAGCAGGCTGGATGCTGCACCACGATAATGCGCGGCCGCATATTGCCAATGTTGTTGCTGAGTATCTTGCAAAAATCAACGTGAAGTGCATCCCTCACCCTCACCCTCCTAGTCCAGATTTAGCCCCATGTGACATTTTTCTATTCCCTTACTTGAAGAAACGCCTTCATGGGAGGCATTATCCATCATCAGAAGCAGTGGTGAAGGCTGCAGAGGCGATTTTGAAGGATCTCTCAAAATATGGTTTCCAGCATGTCTTTGAAGACTGGCAGAAACGCTGGGACATTTGCATCGCATTCAGGGGAGTCTATTTTGAGAAGAGCCATAAAAATTATGAGGATGAGTAGAGGTACGTTGTCAAAAAAATTGTGATCATTCTTTATTGAACAGCCCTCGTAGCCATCACAACCGAAGTGGAACTTTTCGATTCTAATCTTTTTAAAGCATTGGTTTACTATAGTATAAGCTAATAGGTTCATATCCCATCTATTCAAAAGAGAGTGGAAGAAGTTACAGCACTTTCATTTCGTTTCCTTCGCTTCCACTTGTTACCTTTTAGCCAATCTTTTACCAAAACACGTCTACATTTTCCAAACTCTGAAGAAACTCTGATTGGCACATCCACGCGATTTCTTTATTGAAAATGTACACAAATGCTTTACTTATTACCTATTGTATCCATATGAAGTAATTCTTCTACTTTTATTAAGATATTCGTAAATTTTTCCTTGTGAATGGTTTCAAAATAAACAATAACATCTTAATCACCTATATCATACGCAAACAGCATTCAAATATGCAATCGCAGAACGAGATACTGGAGTGGATAGTAAAAAGAATCGCAAACTTTTAAAAGTTATCAGTAAAAATATAAATAAAAACGATTATGAAAAATGCAACATACGGTGTATGTTTACTATGTCAAATATATTTGGGACATAAAAACAGAAAAACAAGTTCTTATGAACTGGGTCTTAAAATAATTTATTGCTATTAAAAGACAAAATTGAAGATTAGAAAAATTATTGCTATTAGTGTCTTTCTCCTCCTTTGAGTTGTGCCCTAATCTTGTGTTCAGCATTATCCCGTACTCTGTAACTATTAAAATTCCTGGAGTGTTTCGTACTTGAACAAATCCTCCGCTGTCTCAGAATGCCAATATGCGGTACAGACTTGCATCTATAGAAGATACAGACTTGCACCTATTTGCTCTATATTCCCGGCCGAACTGTTTGCAGTGAATCAAGCTGTGGAGTAATGCCGCAGTAATAGCTATAGCGCATGTGATTCCCAGGCATCTGCCAATGTTACCGGAGATAAATACACAAATGAAATTCAGTTTTAAAGTCTACAATCACATTTGTTAAAAAGAAAAAAGAAAAAGAAAAAGAAACATTGAAAAAGGAAAATTTTGAAATGTGGTACAGCCCTTGGATAAATAGTGATAAAGGGCAAATCACTTGAAATTTATTTTTTTCTAATGTCAGTGATCGTGTAAGCTGCAAGTACTTTTCAGCCAATTTCATTTTGACCCAGTTTGCTACCGGACATGTGAAATTTAAAACTTACTTTCGAAGATTCCATATAGACTCCTGAGGGATGCCTCTGTAAATGTGAAAACGTCGATGAAAATGTTGAACACTTAATATCTAGATGTGATCTTCATTCCAAAAAGAGACATAATCTTATTCAAAATCTTTCATAATGTAACAGAGATCTTCAAACGCCTTTGATTAATGTATTCTTTAAAAAAATGTTGCACTTCAGCCTTTGAGCACTTTATTGGACAAATTTTTAAAACATTATAACTATTGTATCTATGAGGTTTTATAACTAGAAAACTGATATACCTCACTGGCAAAATAGGGTTACTTCATTTGGAGAATAAGTAATAATAATAATAATAATAATAATAATAATAATAATAATAATAATAATAATAATAATAATAATAATAATAATAATAATAATAATAATAATAATAATAATAATAATAATAATAATAATAATAATAATAATAATAATAATAATAATAATAATAATAATAATAATAATAATAATAATAATAATAATAATAATAATAATAATAATAATAATAATAATAATAATAATAATAATAATAATAATAATAATAATAATAATAATAATAATAATAATAATAATAATAATAATAATAATAATAATAATAATAATAATAATAATAATAATAATAATAATAATAATAATAATAATAATAATAATAATAATAATAATAATAATAATAATAATAATAATAATAATAATAATAATAATAATAATAATAATAATAATAATAATAATAATAATAATAATAATAATAATAATAATAATAATAATAATAATAATAATAATAATAATAATAATAATAATAATAATAATAATAATAATAATAATAATAATAATAATAATAATAATAATAATAATAATAATATCTGGTACAGAAGTCGCATAAATTTAGATGACGTCCAGAGGCGCATCTACAATTAAATTATGGCTCATTTCTGAGATACTGAAGACATCTTTCTGCATTCAGGCGCAGAAGAAAGTAATAGCGACCAATGGCGTTATCATGAACGTTTAGACAGAACCTCTGTTGATGTCTTTCTATCGTATTCTATAAGCATTAATATATGCGTAGCTAGGATTACTGTGAAATTTGGAAATACCGTCGTGAATAAACCAGCGTGCGGCCTAAGAAATTCATGAACATGGCATAATTCTGTAACATGATGACAGAAAGGTCATCAAAGTCCACCACATTTAATCCTTACACCCACTGAATGTTATACAGGTACGTACATGACTTTTATGCAAAATGCTTAGATAGCCATAGACATCGTGTGCAAGTTTAAGGGTTTACACATCACGAAGAACTTGTTCCTCACGGTCAATGCTTCATGACTCTCTTAGTCTCTCAAGCTTCGGCGAACTCGTGAGAATGTTCGTAAACAAGCTAACCGCCTGTCGGGGTAACTTTCTATCCTCTATAACAAGCAATCAAATATAAATCAAAATTAAAAGCAACAATTTCTTCAATTCTTCAATGTAGTTTGTTCTACAACAAACAATAAAGAAATAGTAATCAGTGAACAATAATTTAATTCGTTAACTATAACCGTTATCACTAAAGGTAAAAATATTTAATAGCTCTCTAACAAATAATTTTCAAATTAATTTCTCAATTTTGGCTTTATACTATAATAGAGAAAAAGTAAAATACACAAATGGCACCCAAGAGTGATACAAAATATATTCTGTAATTTGGACTGTTGTGCAGTTTTAGAGTATTATCTGCTTCAAATATAAAATATGTCATTATTGTTTTACCTCCTACTTATACAGTATTGAGAACATATATTTTCTATACTACTTTCGGTTTGATGGGAAATAATATTGGACTTAGTGTGAAACAAATTGTATGCCAAACTTCATGGTGTTTGCACTTTTTGTAGTGATTTTACTGATTTTAATTTATGCTAATGTTAAGTAGCTGGGGAATTCTGGATTGCCTAAACTTTCATTTGGTTGACCATTATGCCTATTTCTGTCAGTCTGAGCAACCTAGTTGGTTAGGTGATAGCGTATTAATCCTAAGGTCGCGGTTTCAAACCCAATCCAGATGGATCGTTTTTAAGTGTATTTAAAAGCGAGAAACCATGTCAGTAGATTTACTGGCATGTGAAAGAACTGCACACAGGAGTGCTAATGTGATCCTGAAAATTGACAGCTTCGTTAATAAACAAAAAGTTTAATGTTAATTGTCCGTTCTCTGTTAATTGAACCGTTTTCATCTGTTAGGCGCGCAGTTTTTGTGCGATGTACCTTTGTGTCTCACGGGACAAGTCGGAAACTTGAGCGCTTACGAAAGACTTCAGCAATAGCTGGAAGCATTCTCATAAATTACTTTTGGAACCTGAACATTTTACTACTACCACTAGTACTATTAATATTACTACAATTATTGGCACTATTACTATTACATCTAATACTGCCACTGTTATTACTACACTACCATCACCACCACTACTATCACTAAGGGTTATTTAAATTTCTTCTCTTAATGTTCAGCCTTTTGACACTTTCACATTTTCTAGACCCTTATTTCATCTTGTTTAAGACCTTTTTCTATTCAATTTTTTAAAGTATGATTATTCATAGAAACCAACTAAGATATTTATTAATGCATGTTATTCTGAAGGATTACAGTTTTATCAACTGTAATGTACTTTAGGCGACCAGATATATACAGGTTGTTTCAAAACGACACCGAACGATTATAGCCGCTGCATAGTTTATAACTTAACTAGTCCGAATTTCGGTGTCACAGCTTCGAAGTTCTGTTAGGTATAATTTTATGCAGCATTTTACATGATTTTGTGATTAGGCAGCGCAGGAACCACTGGTGTGCGAACCTCAAAAGTTGTTACTGGGACGCACCGGCCACGAAAACAAAAACATTACTCCTTGCGCTTATCAGTGACCCTAGCCTACCCTTCAGGTAATGGGGCAAAGGGTAGTTATTTGTGAAAAAGTCGACTAATAACTCGGACAGTTGCAAGTTTGCTCTTCAGTGTAAAACTACACATTCCGTCCTAACAGCGACGATTTTGCGCGTACTTAGATAGCAAATCCAAGCAATACGGAGCGTTATACGAACGCCGAAATAACGGAATGGAAGAGCTGAAGGGAGTTCAACGAAAGCAAGATTAATTTAGTTTCATTAATAATATGAATTGTAAAAATAGTTACAGTAATAATATTGATTTGTTTAACTTCAGAGCATTTTGTTATGATCTTAATTGCACAATACTTTCAACCATCTACTGTAAACATCAACACCTTCCTTTTCAGTTACAAATGCTTTATTTAGTATTATCGAACACGTGAAATAAAATACTCGTATCACTGTATAAGCTATTTAGTTTTGGTTAATTTATCTACAATTCTTTGATGTTGTTTTCTGTTTTGTTTATCATTTAATGCTTCTTTTTGTAATTTTACGTCCTCCAACGTTGTCATATAGGACGTGAATGAAATGGATGAAATGATGCTCAAATGTATCCAGGGTCCATGGAGCCTAGAGCTACCCGACATTCGTATTTAAGGATAAGTGAAAACCCCGGAAAAGACCTTATCCAAGTAACTCACCCTGACCAAGATTCCAACTCGGGACCTCTTGAAACTGAGGCAGACACGCTACCATCTACGTTATTGAGGTGGGCATTTAATGCTTCCATCCACAACCTCACTAACATTAACTTCCCTCTAAAAGGTATAAGTTGCATATATCCACCACCTTATTTGCCATCATGGACTGCATCTTGGAACACGTTAAACACTCATAAGCAATAGGTTCTTTATTACGGTTTCATAAGCCAAAGAAATGCTTAATATCAGCAAGCTACTGCGCAGTATGCTGGTATGTTTACAAACAGCTATAGGACGCGGCACGGCGTGTGACTTATACCTCTGAACTTCGATAACGTGAGGCACGTGGCGTTGTTTCTCTCACTGCCTAATCCACACTTATACTGGAGAATCTATTTTACGCGGCTCTATTGGTGGTAAAAACTATCTATATGTGTCACATAGAACCTGAGCAACTACTTCTATATGTTCGTTCGGTGTCGTTTAGAAGAACACCCTGCATATCCTAAAATCACAAGAGCTTGCAAAATTTGGCACAATGAAGTTCCAAGTTCAAAAATTCCAAAGGTAAACCATAAGGGTAATAAACAGTTCAATTTAATTTACTAGATTTTCTTTAATTTATATGTATGTGCTTGTTTGTCTTAACGTTTCTTCTCAGAACATGGCATACATTAATGATGAGCTATTAAATTATTAAATAATGAGATTTAACGCCATTCTTTCCAACCTTACTTACACATTTAGAATATTTAATGTTAATTTACACAGAAAATAGAAGTTATTTTTCAAGTTGTCGATTAAAAACCCACATGTTGAGGCAAGTTCTCATTAAACCTGCTAACACGTGGCAAAATTATGCACACAAAAAGAAGCCAATTAACTTTCTATTATTCTGTCCTGAAATGTTAAATTGATTGAAACTTAAAATGACACTCTGGTCTACGTATGTGACTTGTGTGACTTCTTTAGGTTTTTGCACAAATTCAAAGCTGTCTCCTATCTGATACTTAGACTTCGATTAAGCATTATCAAAGATTAAAAAACAATTTCACAGCGGTTCTTGAATACATATATCTGAACGATAAAAAGAAAATTGCGAGTACCATCAGAAATGCTTTCTGCTTCAAGTATTTTGATGACCAAAGGCTAGAGACTTCTCGTGATCAAGAAGAGCTCGCAAGTATTCAAGTGTGTATGTGGAGGTCATCAACTTGGGGGCAGAAAAGTGGTCAATAAAATGAAGAGGTGTGAACCGGAGCAAGTTGTTTTTTGTTACATTCCAATGCTGCCAACCTGTTCTGCACTCGCGACCCTACTCCATGGTCCACTGGCACTATCTGCTTCGCAACTACAACTTCAATTAGGTACAATCACTCTGTCATCCCAGCTTCGGAAATTCCTCCAAGCAAAGCTTAAAGCATAAACTGTCACAGCTATGAGTTGTAACGTAATGTTGTAGAACCTTAGATACGTAAAATGGTTCGGAATTGCAAGGTTAGCGATAGAACAACTAAGAAAATGGTGATTGTGTAAATTATTACATTATATTGCTTAGAAGGCTTGAATTTGAGAGAAAGCTAAGATGGTTAATATGGCGCCAAAGCACTTTCAGTTGGATAGTAGCAATTGTTTTCTCCCAGCACTCAAATATTTATAAATGTTACCAAGAGTATATGATAAAGCACAGCTTATTTACGACAAACACATATCAAAGCTGGCATATCATTCGATTTAGGAACGCAAGCTCACATCAGAAAATGTTTTGGAAACGCTTCATATTACAAAAATAATATGAGGTAAATTTCATATTAAATTAAGAATACATTCTTCACACATTTTGCTGTTTTATTTCCCTTTGAATGACATTCATCAAAATTGAACTGAATTGTTGAAGATAGATGTATTTAACCCAAATTGTTCAAAAACTTCTGGTATCATAGCAGTACAGACTCATGAACTATGACGTCTCTCAAGATAGTAAGAAATGTTGGGTGCCGTTAGCCAAATATTTCCTATGAAATGTAGGATTCAAGAACTATTCAGTGTTGATATATCTTCTGCCTTAAGGTTTCCTTAAATATAATAGTTTCGTGGTAAACTAGTTTTAATATAGCGATCTTAGATGACGAAGTATTCAATTATTTCTTATTTTCACACAAATAATAAATCTGGCAGTAAAGATAAAAGTGGACTACATATCGAAACGTCTTTCTTATTCCCATATAAAATTCTTGTAGTTTAACGTTGAATGACAAAATCCTCCAGTTATATGACGGCCAGGTGTCAATAGTGAGAGCGTCCCATTTCCTACACTCCTCAGAAAACATGAAATAATGAATGTAATCAACAGCCTCGGGAAGTACTTTTGGATTTAGGTAGAAATTACTATAAAATATTCTAAAACTATTTGTAGGCCCTTTTCTTGACGATCCATTGCTTACGCATACTGCAGTAATGTATTTGTCTAAAATCTTCATATCATGTCGCTACGTCATAATAATGGATTGAATAAAATTAAATAGTAGAAGTTTATCAGAAGTAAAGCGTTATTTGAGAAAAACCAAACATACGTAAAGATGTTCTTGCCTCCTCAGAAGATGCACGATTTAAATAACAATTTTTATGTTTGAAGTATGTTGTTCAGTTTGTGTGTGAGTGAGTGTGTGTGTGTGTGTGTGTGTGTGAGAGAGAGAGAGAGAGAGAGAGAGAGAGAGAGAGAGAGAGAGAGTGAGACGCGATCATTTACTAGAAATTCAGTATTTCTTTTATGCTTTAACTCAAGAGGCCTCAAAACATGAACTACCAGAGAAATGGCAATACTAGTTTTTTATTAGACTGAAGTTTACAAACATATATTTTCCTTTCCCCACTAGTAGTTCCTGGGCAACACTTTTCCACACTGTAAAGTTTCTTCACCGGGTTTTCTATAATCCACTATGCATATCTTCACAAAAAATTTGTAACCGCATGCCGCAACATTGTTTTGTATATGAGGCACTAAAAATTATATAAATGGACAAAAACAATCTCATGTTTCCAAGCAATTTGTTCCTGAAGTTGCTCAAGTCATCGTTTTGGAGAGATAATCGTATGTTAGGTGTGACTGTTTATAATCCGGACAATTTTCCAAAAGCGCTTGAAGATGAAATCTTATCTCCGCCATTACAACAGTTTCTTAAATTATGACAAATTTTTGTGAGTAACTGAGTTCTCATATTACTGTCTTCAAGCACACTGTCTACCAGGAATTCTGTCAGAACTAGCATCAAACTGCGACCAAAGTTCAGGCTCTGCGTTTATTGAGGATTGCTATATTTAATCACTAGAGTACTGTTATTTCAGGAAGGCATCATAAAACCGGTAGCTTTGTTCTAATGAAATTTACAATTAAGTCCTGTACCGTGCTTGTCCAAATCAATCAATTTATAGATATATGATCCAAAAGTTTTCCTGAAAGACATATTTCTCTGAAGGAAAATTACAGGTTGCTGCATGCTTTCTCAACATATTCTTCGGTAATGGAATTCACTGAAATAATGTATTCTAAACCGCGGAAAAGGGGGGAAAAGGTGAAAGATAACAAGCGCGAAAGGCTAAAATATTTAGTGTGAAAAACAAGACTGCTATCAAATATGGAAGCACGTGGAATCAATAAATATGCTTATGATGACAAGTTCGCATATATTATTACTTCTGTGAGAAACATAACGTTTTCATGCTTTTACTAGTAGAACGTTTATTTCTCTAAGCATACCAAATACCGTTCGTATATTAAAATATTCTATTTCAGTTTCAAGTGCAAAATGAAACATACAAATTCAAGGGATAAATATTAGAGGTTTATTAAAAAATTACTTGTATTAAAGGAAATATCAGAAACATTTCTATAGAGTCTACTCGAACTAAGATCACCCACGGGAAACGGAAAAATAAAATTAAAAAGAAAGATAGGAATGAAAAACGACTGCATATTTGATTTGTCTATTGGTAATAGACGGTATATGGCAAAACCCTCAACAAACATAAGAAGAACCTACTCCTGATGAATATCCAACTTTTAGAAAGGTAAATGTAGATATGGAAAGCTCTTTTAGTAATGATCATGTGACTTCATTGGGAACAGTCCGAAGTCCGGGTACGAATTATGTATTTTCTCTGATCTGAGAAGTCCACTTCGATTTCATTTTTGATCAAGTAAAATAACGGGAATGCACCTGTGATCTGTCTCACTGCAACCAGACAATCTGCAGAGGGATATGTTTGATCAATTATGTTTCAAGTGCATTAAAATAAAGAATACAGCTTATGTGTTAACCTTTTTTATCTCTCAGTACCCACTATCTGTTATTTTAAATAGATGTACAAAATGTTGTTGCAAAAATATATTGCTTTATGCAAGTTAATTGATATAAAATATTGCATAAATAGTTTCGCTACATATTTCGTTTCATGAAAAAGAGGGACAGAGATAGATGCCGAAAGAAGGGTACTTATATTGGCCCTGAAATCCTATGCATTTTTCACGCCATCGCGCAAAACAACTGAACGTTGGTAATAGTTCACAGAATGAAATTAGAAAAGTATTGAATGCCTCAAACCAATAACAACTAATATCCCGAGAACGGCTGATGCCAATTACGTGTATCGCCCGCCTCGGCACGGTAGATGGTAGCATGTCTACCTCACGTTCAAGAGGTCCCGAGTTCGAATCTCCGTCAGGGTGAGTTACCTGGATAAGGTGTTTTCTTCCGGGGTTTTCCTTTTGCTGAAAGACGAATGTTGGGTAACTCTAATGTCCATGGACCTCTGGCTCATTTGAATATCATTTCACCCATTCCATTCATCGTCCGATATGACAACGTTGGAGGACACAAATTAAAAAAAAAAAAACCTGTCTCAAATACATCTATATTTTACACATTACGTTTTTTTTATGTTACAGTTTACCAGTCTGACAAAAACTAGATCGAAATTCTTCCAAATAAATAGGATATTATATGTCATTACCCAAATTTAAAGATATAAATTGTATTTGTCATATAAACAGCCTAAATGGATAGTATGCATTTCAACCAATCATTAGAATCATTTTGAGCATATAAAATCCCAAAAAAGAATGCATATGGAGGGTAGTTTTGAATGTGGCATTTTCTTGAAAAATCTTTGTTTGCATCTGTCAGATATGTTGAGCTTCGATACCAGATATTATTTATCCCACGTTTTTTGAGTAATGCTAATCGCTCTCACTCACTCTCCCTCTCTCTCACACACACATACTCGTACAGGCGAACCTCTTTCCAAAAATGCTTTTTTTTTTTCTTTATTTAAGATGCCTCATATGCTGATTTTCAACTTCCTCTTAACAATTGCATGTGTTTTAGAGGAAACATTTCTGGGTCCACCCCTTTACACGTATGGAAGAGTAACATCTAAGAGAAAGTAAATGCCTCATGCTGGGCCGAGGTAGAACTCTTAATCAAGGATAAAGAAATGGGTGACCTATAAGATTTGGATTGGACCGGATTGGAGTACGGTACGGAGGGCATTCGCCACCGCGACCAGTCTATTGTACCTATGCCCCAACTGCGGCATCTTCGGGAGGAAGGATGAGGCAAGAGAAGACAGAGGGCGGCCGTCCCAAGGAGCCATGACAGTGCAGGCGGCAGGGCCCCTACACTTTACCAGTTGGAAACTCCCCAGCAGGCCAGCAAAACCGGCAGCTCTTCTGACTGCGGTCCGTAAACGCCCACGCCAGACCGGCCTTTACCAGAGGAGGAAGTTTTACTCAGAGCATACCATCCTGCCATGTACTGCCGAGGTCCCCACCGACACATTGCACTAATCTCCACTAATATCCACGGAATTATTTCTGTCTATACACTATTCTGCTCATATTGATTTAGCCTTTTCAAGAATAGCTCATATTTGTCGAGATGATAATTATCGTTGACTATTACGAACTTTACATGCTAATGGAACTTATATATTCTATATCTGTATTTACGAGGGTTGTTCAATAAAGAATGATCATAATTTTTTACGGTCATAATTTTTCGCACCGAAATTCAATCTTATGATATTCTGTTAGCCTAATATGAAACAAACACGCTGTAGTAGTTTCATTGTAGGTACTCCTGGTTCCCGCCTTTGAGAACCAGGCAAGTTCAGACATGTTCAATATTGCCTATTGCTGCAATGGAGGTAACACGCGAGAAACAATATGCGGCTTTGAAATTCTGCTTTCATCTCAACAAATCTTCAGTTGAGGTCTATACAATGTTAGAGGAGGACTATGGAGAGTCTGTTCTTCTCTACAGCACAGTTTGAAGGTGGTTTAAAATATTTAAACAGAGAAGACAATAAATTTCAAATGAAGGTGGACCCGGTGCTCCAGTTACTGCTCTTATGGAAGAAAACATCAACACTGCTGCTGCCATTGTGAGAATGGATCGACGAATTACCTCAAGATCACTTTCTGAAATACTGAACATTTCATTGGATGCCACCCACACGTTGGTGACACAAATATTACACATGAGACGTGTTTGTGCGCGATGGGTTCCAAGATTACTGATTCCCGTACAAAAGGGCAATCGCATGCAGGTCTGCATGCAGTTAAAGTTGATGTTAGAAGAAGATCCGGAGTTTCTTGCAAACGTAATCACTGCTGATGAAACTTGGCTACATCATTTTGATCCTGAGAACAAACAAAGCTCAGTGTGGAAATCTCCGTCATCACCAAACTCCAAAAAGCAAAAGTGGTTGCTTCTCTTGGGAAAGTTATGGTCATCTCATTCTTTGATATTTATGGAATGGTTTATCAGCATGTTGTACCTGCACACACATCAGTAACTGGACAATACTACAGGGATGTCCTGAAAACATTGCAAGTCCATATCAGGCGCAAAAGACCACATTTCTTTGAAGCAGGCTGGATACTGCACCACCATAATGCGTGGCTGCTTATTGCCAATATTGTTGCTGAATATCTTGCAAAAATCAATGTGAAGTGCATCCCTCATCCTCCCTATAGTCCAGATTTAGTCCCATGTGACTTTTTTCTATTCCCTAACTTGAAGAAGCGCCTTCGTGGGAGGCATTATCCATCACCAGAAGCAGTGGTGAAGGCTGCGGAGGCGATTTTGAAGGATCTCTCAAAAAATTATTTCCAGCATGCCTCTGAAGACTGGCAGAAACGCTGCTACAAGTGCATCACATTCAGGAAGGCTATTTTGAGAAGGACCATCAAAATTATGAGAATGAGTAAAGGTACGTTGTCAAAAAAAAAAATTGTGATCATTCTTTATTGAACAGCCCTCGTATTTACATATTGGATGGAGACCACCAGAGGAGAGATGATGTGAAATGATAATGGAGATGTAATTAACCTAACCAGCATTCGTCTGGCGACCGGGAAAACGTCCGAAATACCCATGGATCAGGTAGGTCCACGATGGGAGTCGAAGCCGGGCCTCCCGAATGCGAGTTAGAGACGTATCGTCGATTTACGGCGCGTAAAAGAACTTTAGGTCTGACAATAACACCTCCAAGCAAAATTAAGCGGTCTTTCATGCCAATATAAAACAGGACGCTGTGAGTACCACAGTAGTTAAAGACCCTCAATAAATAAAATTCGATTTTATTTTCTACATCAAACCGCTGCCCAAATATGGCTACAGAAATTCATAATACTTCAGGAGTGCGTTTTTTGCTCTTATAAAACCGTGATAATATAGTTTAATTTTACTCGATAGAACAAATAGTCCCATGTACTATTCTATTTACACAATAATTCATGTTTCTCACTTTGTATTAGAACTCCGAACACATCTGTGGGATGTCGCTTTCCAATTAGAACTGACCTACGCATCGACGGATGAAGAGCGAAGGACGGATGCTGGCCGGCTGGCTCGTTCGGCTAGTTCTGTTGAAAATTTACGATTATTGAACAAAGTGGTTGGCTTAGAGGCCAGAGTGATGTTAAAATTATGAATAATTACGAGGACCAACCGCTGGTTTATTGAACATGTCAACAAAAACAAACATGGCCATTATATTGTACACAATAAATAACAAATAATAGGCTGCCTGGCGCTGTAGAGAAATTTTTCGTGGAACCGGAGCTGTTACCATGGTTCAGGGAATGTAATCGGTTTGGTGCTGAAACAACATCCTGTAGTAGCCAGATGCTTCATCAAGACATCCTCTCCTTCTCCACTATTTACATTCAATCATATTAATACTTTTTTGTTTTGTTTTTGTTGCACTTTTGTTACTTGATTATTCTTTATGTTTTCTATTGAACTACACATCTAAATTTCTAATGCCCTTGAGATTCCGGCAATGACATTTAGCTGGCAGTGTTTTTCTCTTACGGTTGATTTATTGTAATGGGTTTGCCCACTATTGTATTTTCTTCCTTTTCCTTGTGAAAGATATGCGTGCACAATAATTGAAACTTGCGTGCTCTACAAAATAGTGTATTTGGTTTTTGCATAATTATATGTACTTTTCGGGTTATTTAAATAGAGTTATCAAGACGAAAAGAAAGATCATTTCTGACACTTTCTGCTCAAGTAGCTTCTGTAGCTTTGGCACCTCGATTAAAAAAGTTATACGGTATCGAAAATGCTCTTTTTTATCTACTTGACACTCCGTTTTATTGACCTGAAAAGAACAGATATAAACTATACAAAAACTAAGGACACTTTTTTGGAGCACATAATTAATTCTCTATTGATTAACATAAAATGCATTGCCAAAACATTATATTTTGAATGCAAAACTTACACCAGGGCGTATAGGTTAATCCATTAAATGAAAGCACCTAGTCTGCTTATTTTACACAAGTTTCAATTGTCATTGTGGTCGGAACAAGCACATATTATGAATTAAAAGTGTTTGCAACATTCAGCCACCTATTGGGTATATCATGTAGAAGTGATTGAGAGGGGAAAACTTTAGTGTACCTTCGAAGGTTTCATAAGGGTAACTCAGAGTAGAACGTCGGCACATAAAACCGAAGATGTGTGACTGGTTTCTCAGCCATGTCGCTAAAATTATACAAACTTTACTTAACGTCCTACTGACTAGTACCAAAGAACAATTATCCAAATGAAACTTTCTCTGGTAGTACGGTTAGCTAAAATCCCGGAATTAAGGCGGAGCATGGAAAAAGCACATCGTGCACATGATCGAGACAACTGCGATTACCTTGAAAGTTCGGTTTAATATAGTGATGTATATTATGAAAAAGAGAAATATGCACCTCCAGCATGGTATCTTAGCTGTATAGCGTTAATACGGAAAGTAGAATATCTGTAGTTTGATTCTCGGCCTTGGTATTGTACTTTTAATGTAAGATCAACTTTTAAAGGAAATTACTGTCCATTGTTTGACCTAATTCATGGTCATACATACTATGAAGCATGGGTACATTGTAAGTCACCATTACGTCTGTTTCTAGAGCCAAGATTTGTATGCAAAATTAAATACTGAAATATGCATACAAATATGCATTAACATTATCGAAATATGCACCATAACACGTAAATATAAATGTATAAAAGTCAAAGAAGCCATATTTGGGGTGGGGGGGGGTAATTTTATATTATTCATTATTGTTGCAATGCATATGTTACAGTTCTTTCACTTTTATCAGATAACACTTTGCTTATTTAAGATTTTTATAGCTAGGATTTTTATTTATTACCTGGTTAAGCTTATCGAATGCAATTTTAGTAACAGCGTAAGTTTCTGCAAGCAGTATACATACTTGAAATTTCACTTATTAGAGAAAGTGAATAATCTAAAGAGTTATTTTGGGCCTCCAACTCTGTTATAATTTAGGTAATTTCGAGAATCGGCTATGAATATACTGGATCTTTTCCTCAATGCGATCTTCAGAACAACATGGTAGCTCCATGTTTTGTATTTAAGGAATTTATTACTGTTTTCACTGTAGTGAAAAGTTCCGCGTAATAAAAACCTGTAACTACGTGCCCCACCAACTTAAAACTGGCTCGGAGGATAATGGAAATAGTTTACGAAATGTTTGAGCTCTTAGTGGTGGGATTTTGGTGGGAATTAACATTTTATATTTTACTTTTTATTATAATCAGTGTAAAATAAACCTCGATTTAGCGCACTTAAACTAAATCTCGAACGAAGCGTGCTAAACCGAACTCACAAAAAAGATACTTCCAGTTCATAGTACGTTATAATGAACGGTATATCATACACATATTTAACATAGACTCAAATACACAACAAAACATATCAAATACAGAGTAAGCAAGTTACTTATACAGAAATGCCATCTTGGAAACCTTATACTTATCTCAATACACTGATTTCTTTAGCAGCTTTCAAAATAACATTTCGCTCTCTATTGAATCTTTGCGCCGTTAATGAACAGACATACAGCATATTATTTTGTCATGTTCTAAGGGAGGAGGAAGCGGAATATGCCAAAGCATAATATAATATGGTGTTGGGAAAAAAGGCACCTTAATGTTACATTTTCTTACTTTTAGAAAAGAATGTCCTGTCAATCAATGTTTTACACTTCAAGGTCTTTGAAGAAAACTGTATGCATATATAGTTCACGTTGATTTATTTAAGACGATTCAGAATGACATTGGTATTCACACTAACTAAATAAAACAAAATCTGTCGGATTTGCCCTAAAATTCTTCGAAATTATGCCATAATAATATTTTTTAAAGCAACGATTATGTGTACAGCCATAGCTTGTTCAAATACTTATACAAACTCTCACGTATTGAAACAGCACATTTGTAGGATATATGTATATCCATCTTCTATTTTAAATTAAATTTATTGTATGCATCCGATAAATTTGTATGTCACTTTGTGCGTCTTTGACAGGTATTAGAAAAACATCTCCACTGATTTACTATGCTACAGATTACATCACAATGGTGAGAAGTTTCATCTCTCACAAATTATCCATACTGCAGGAATCTAAATTAATTCAGAATGCATTATTCATTATTGATTGTCGATAAAAACTTGACAATATCACAAACGGCCATATAAAAAGCTACTGACAATTTATGTGGTTTGGAGAGAGCCTTTCTGCTTCCCATTCCAGAGCATTGGAGTTCGAGTCTTGGTTAGTTTGAATAACCAGATAAGATTTTTCTTCAGGATCGAATAGCTCGAGGAATTCTATGCTCTGGGCACCTGGGATTCATCTGAACATCATTATACCCGTTTAATTGTTTCATATTTCGATATTCTTACCAGGTATAGGACGTCATATTTCAAGGAAGGATTCCTCCCCCCAAAAAGGGCGTTGAAAACCCCACGATCTTTCAGTACTCCAATTGGGATTTTCTACTCTAGATTTCTATATGTAAATGTTGCATTTCTCGACAAAATCTTCAAAAGTTCTGTTTATAGGATTTATTTTGCTTAACTGATCAGCGGTTCTGATGCATTTCTACAGCTTCCTGCTTTGTCGACATATCGCTACACTAAAATCTTTCCAAACTCAGAATTAATATTGATGTTAATACGAGCACTCTGTCTGGAAACACGTAATGCTAGGTTTCTATTTTCTTTACTTAGCAAGTAATGGAATTATACATAAAAAAGATAACCAAAATGATGTCAATGTTAACTGCAAGAGTTTTGTTATAATTTTAAACATTGTATCCGGTAATAAAGAAAGTGATCCCGAGTGACTGTACCTTTATTCTCAATCTTAAAACACTTATGGCAATCCATTTTAATCTTTTAATCAAAAGTTTAAGATTTTAATTTATTGTGCCTACGATATGATATTAAAAAGAGAATATTATTAAAAATAATGCTACATATGAACATCTCTGGAGGAAGACATCAGTTAAACTGAAAAAAGAAAAATATAGTATGAAGCGATAAATGCACTTTTCCCCAAGTTTATAGATTATGAACAGGGAAGCATCAGACCTCTAATGCTTAGAGGCAGAACAAAGCATAGGAATAACTTACATAGCGCCTTTTCTGGATTATTTCAGTTTTAGTCCGCATTCGCTTAATAAAATCCAGGTAACAAGTTGATAGTGATTGTTTCCACGTAGATGAAGGAATGGAGCCTTTTCATGTGGCGCACCTATCCAAACAAAAATGCAGACTCACCCAGTGCGGACAGCATAATTAACGTCTAGAAGGATCGAAACAATTCGTTTATCAACACGTTTCAAGTCGGACAACCAATTATAGCTTACAATGAATCCGATACACCGCAAAATGAATGGTCCGTTGGTGGTTTTTCTTTATTAATTTTATCGCCCACATATAGCTGCTATTAAGATATCGAACTACACGTACAGAAGCTGGCCCCCTGGTGTTACTGATATCTCGAAGGAAGATACCATGCCTTTACCAATATAAATATCGCAATATACTTACTGAAGCAATTACCTATTCTAGGGTCGATAACCCTTAAAAACATTTCAGTTTTGCTGTAGTCCTTTTTAATTGTACTTGCACCTACCCCGAGTCCTCAGGCTATGAGATGGAAGCTCTATCCGACGCAGTGAAGTTCTTCCATGGCTACAAACGGTTAGTGTTTCAGTATACATATGTGCATTTTCAGTTATAATTTTATAATATTTAAGTATACATTTGTTACACAATAAGCTTCAGGATACTTATTTGTATTATCGAACCTAAAAACTTTGAGGCACCACTAGAAAATTAATAAAACAGCAAACAAATGGCAAATAGTTTATTTGTCTTAAAATGAAAATCTGAAAGAAATAGACTTACATAAGTATTTAATTTGTATACTTAAATGTTTATGCCAAAATTTGAAACTCAGCTCAGAATTTTTAATAAGAAAATTAAAATGGAGGAAGACACACGGAACAGGTTGCAGAAATGAATTAGTCAATTCATTTATATAAGAATAAGTATTTTCTTTACATAATTAAAACCATGTTCGAAATCTTCTCGGGAAACAATCCAGGTGAAAAGACGATTAGAAATGGATTAAGCTTCAGGTCTTATTTTAATTAAAACCAGTTTACTACACTAGTTTTTTGGTTTAATTCTTAGTCATTCGGTTTTATGTGGTTTTCCTTATCCTAGGCAAATCCTGGGTGGCTTCTCTATTTGACGGACACCTTTCGTTCCCTTCTTCATTTTATTCCATGGTATTTCTCGGATTTTGTTGTTGTCATGGTGGTTCGGGTATGTGTGGGCAGATGGAGCGCATGCTTGCGCTATGTAAATCTGACCCATTTGAAACAGCTGCATGTCAGTTAGTCACCCTCTCTCTCTCTCTCTCTCTCTCTCTCTCTCTCTCTCTCTCTCTCTCTCTCTCTCTCTCTCTCTCTCTCTCTCTGTGGTGGTGTTGCGCCGGGTGAATTTCTGTAAAACTTTTAAGGACTTCTGTACGTCTCTGTGACTCTGCTCTGTCTCTGTTATCTGCAGACCTGTGGACTTCCCCCTTTTCATCTGTTTCTCCCGGTGGGTGACAGCCCACAACAGATGCGTGACGGGTCACAGTGAGCGAGGTGTTCCGCTCCATTACATTCACATCACCACGAGATTCTCGGCAATTCAAATGAGGTTAATATCCTTTAATGACAACCAGCATCAGTTTGAAAGCTGTTTTAAATATTTAAGAAAAATTAAGTTAAATTATCGTTAAGTGAACAACAATGCGAGAACGACGCCTCTTTTTGTACTTGTAGCATAATCACTGAAGTTGCGTTTCTATTTATCACTAATTATGTGGCACTTAGTTTACATTTTGGATTTACAAATCACCATGCATTGCCATTGTTGCAGTTTATACCAATATCTAATGGTGAAAATGATGCCTTCCTAGAACCTCTATTCAAAATGAAATTGTTGTTATAGAATAGCTAGTGCTTTTAAATGTGTGTACCTTTACAATGAAACGGCTAGCAAGAAACTGAAACTAAATTCCAAATCGAAATGAATATAAAACAATCGATGTAAATCCTGGAAGCAAAGGAAAATATTTCTCTTAAAACAGATAATATACGTGACAACGATGAAACAATTGAAACTATCGTACAGTAATCGTTATGTGCTAGAATCATTAGAATCTGTTCTCCGGAGAAGAAAATACGTTTCTCAAATAAAGGTTAGTTAGAGTATACGACTTTTAAACGTTTTAGCGAAGTATTGTACATAAATATTAACGAATGGGTTAAACATATGTGATAGAAAATATATCCCCTTGTGTTCTATAGTCCTGCTCTGGTGTAATCTCCTAGTTGGATCTGTAGCAAGCAGCAAGTAGCAGAGACACAATGCAACAGTCGTTAACTTTATCAAAACATTATTCCACAAGGTCTGTAGCAAGGTCGGCTGTCACTATTTTATTGCGGAAGTGTACTCCTTTACAGTTGTTCACACGTTTGTTTTATGTGCATTCTATCGGAAATGTCTCTGCACTGGTCGTTATACACGACAGGTGCATTACTGGAGACCTTCAAAGGTCATTGTCGTCTGGAGTTTGAACTTTTAACAAGAAAACAAGTAATATTTGTCAGTATTACTATATACGTAGTTAGTTTTGAAAAACTCAATATAAATGTAGAAGAAGCTTTAGAACCCTTGATAATAACCTTCCTAATTATAAGGTTCACTCTTTAATGAATCACATGAAGAGATCCTCAACGAAGCGCACTAACGGTTTCACTTTGTGTATAAGTAGTTTTCTTAACTAATATACAAAAGAATAAAAATACTATATATGTTTTAAACATAACGCATATCGAAAGAATGTTACATGCCAAAATAGTTTGTCTTTAACATTTTATGTTTGACATTTTTGTTGTTAGTTTGCTTTGCCATTTTTATACGTGTATTACTAACAAAATAATAAAGATATTAATGTTTATATTTATTGGTTTTATACCTATGTGCGATATATGTTGAATCACTATTTTTATGAATACTAATACCCCGCGATGCTTAATTGGTAAGTGAAAGGCCAAACTTGCATGATAATAAGATATGTAGATTTTGCCAGATTGATATTTAGAAACAGATATACACTTCCGTGAATCTTGCACTATTTTTTATTTCAAACCTAACACTAATAAATCACTATTTAAAATATTTCAAATTAAATTCTCCGATTTGATTAGAGCTTGCGCCTTTCTCTCTCTCTCTCTCTCTCTCTCTCTCTCTCTCTCTCTCTCTCTCTCTCTCTCTCTCTCCTCTCTCTCTCTCTCTCTCTCTCTCTCTCTCTCTCTCTCTCTCTCTCTCTCTCTCTCTCTCTCTCTCTCTCTCTCTCTCTCTCTCTCTCTCTCTCTCTCTCTCTCTCTCTCTCTCTCTCTCTCTCTCTCTCTCTCTCTCTCTCTCTCTCTCTCTCTCTCTCTCTCTCTCTCTCTCTCTCTCTCTCTCTCTCTCTCTCTCTCTCTCTCTATCTCTCTCTCTCTCTCTCTCTCTCTCTCCCTAGCACTCATTTCCTTGTCTTCCCGATTCGAGGCTGTTTACTCGTGGGATCGCTTCGGATTCCCGCCGCTTCTCTCTTCGAGCGCTGCGGGCTTCCGAATGTTTTCCTAACAGTAATGCTTCGAGTCGGGAAGACAGTCCGTGCCCGGTGTCGACGAATTAAGCCCTTGGGTAAGTGCTCCAGTCTCACCTGTTGTCTTAGCGGTCTTTCTGATCGCCTTCTCGGGAGCTTTGTTTGAGTTTTGAACAGGATACATTCTGTCAGGACAGGGACCAGAAGTTATTGTGTTTTCAAGCTCTGCCCTTATAGGCATAACTGCTTGCTTGCGTTTCTATTAAAGTTAAATGTTTTCCGGGTTCCTAGTTAACTTGGTTAAATTCTTGTTTCAGCAAAATTGTTTGTTTTTTCTAGAGTAGCTTTGTTAATGACTGTGATGCTTTTGTTTTCCTATGTTGCTTTAAGGGAACACATATTGTTGAATATTCAGTTATTTGTAAAATTTTAAAGTATGAATTAATTTTTGAATTGTTAAATGGAGCAACTGTGAGTCAGTTGATTGTCAGCCGTTCCCGTAACCTGGACCTCCGTTACGCCTGTAATTGTTGTAGGCACAAACCAATATATACTATGGAAACGTAGAGTCAGACTGAAAAATTCAATGCCATAGCCGGGATTTGAACCACGGATCTTCTGGTTTCCGTCCAGCCGCACTACCATTGTGCTACTATGCCCAACGTGCCGATATGTCATTAAATCCTCCAACTGAGTCGTATTTTCCCAGTGTTCTCATAAAACACATGAGACAACTACCTTAATGGCGACTTACTATATTGTAAGTACTTTAAGGCCCGGGCTTTATAGTTAACCACTATTAGGTAAATTTCCACAATTTAGCCTACACACGGCCAGTGTGAAAGAATAATTAGTTTCCATTAATTGACCTAATAGTGGTTAACTATAAATCCCGGGCCTTAAAGTACTTACACATTGTAAGTCGCCATTAAGGTAGTTGTCTCATGTGTTTATGAGAACTCCTAAGTGGTTTACTCGGGAAAATACGAGTCAGTTGGAGAATTTAATGACATATCGGCACGTTGGCCTAAGTAGCACAATGGTAGTGTGGCTGGACGGAAACCAGAAGATCCGTGGTTCTAATCCCGGCTATGGCATTGAATTTTTCAGTCTGACTCTACGTTTCCACAATTTAGCCTATACACGGCCAGTGTGAAAGAATAATTAATTTCCAATATATACTAGTTTAACCAGTGTTAGGTGTGAAGTGCGCGGCCAGTGCTGCCGGCACAAGCTTGAAGATAAATTATTTCAATAAAGTAACAACTTATTTAGCATATTTCGTTGACAATCTGCATTGTCGCTGACATTGTTAAATTTCATTGCACTACTGCATTTTGAAAGGATTTCAACAATAATGTAACCTCCTTCTAGGATTGAAGATCTAATTCGTCCTTTAGCTTACTTCATATGTTCTACACTCACAGATTTTAAATTAAAACCGAAAATCTGGAAAGCTGTAGATAAAATTACAACGTCTGTCCACTCCATGGTTGAGGACAACTTATAAGAGTAAAATAAAGATCTTACGTAAAATAAACTAGTAAATAGAAAACAATTTACAATTACATTCATTTCTTAGGTGTCGCATTCTAGTAAAACTATTTGGCGTTTTACTAATAAATCATTAGAAAGTTGTCTCATTACTTCCAAACATAACGAAAATATCGTGTTCACTGGGTGATTTTAAAAATGAAAGATTAAGTAAAATACTTTATACTTATAAAGTGTAGCCTTTTTAGCATCACCTTCATACTTCGAAAATTTCAGAAAGACAGCTTTCATTTTACGTTTCCGTTTTGGTATCTATATGTCAGAAACAATCACTTTAGTTTGAGATTTAAACACTTTCTTATACTACTGTGATTATTATTAATAGTTTCTCATAAATTGAAATGTATTTTTCTAAATTTTTAGTAAACGATATGTCTAGAAAACATTATTAGCTTAGTATGAGGGTAGAGCCCGCCACTGTTCACAAAACAAAACAAGCGGAATGTCTCCTTGACAACCGGACGTACAAAAGAGAGAGATATGAGTGAAAGTTAATATAAACATTATAGTATCATGGGGAAAGTTTGGAAGGTAATGCCTTCGTTACAACATAGCTCACGGGATGTTCAGGATTGAAATTGCATTAGGTATTGTTCCTGTTGCAAATCTCACATTAACATTTCCGTAGCCTTCAGGAATTGGTTAACACTCAAGTGTAAAACAAATTTCCGGTTGTATGCGACGCTCTCAAGGCGAGTATCATAGCACACTTCCGCAAATGAGCATCTTTTGATAATTTAGGTAAGGACAGTAAGTAATATTTTATCCTCTTTCCGCTAACTTTATTAAGTATATAAGAGCAAATTATTACAAAGGTTCATTTGCGACGTTAGGCCCTGTCTAAGTTTTCGAATGTGTTTCCTTTCCTCCCCGAAATGTTTAATACCCTATGTATGATACTTGCGATGTGACAGAATACTGTACTTTCTCTGGTCCCAAAGCTATTGGCATCAGATAAGGTAATTTGAGGCGGAAGAATAATGTTTGAGTTATGTTTTCAATTATGATTATCTTCAAACCACCGTTTCCTAAACATATATTTCTCTTTTTCAAAGCATGACAGCCACAAGGAGGAAAGTTTGGACACTAAGTTTGGCAAATATCATACCTTTACTGTGGTGTAAATTATAATAATAATTGCTACAATTGAACATGTGCGTGGAGGAGAAATCAAACGGAAAACACATAGAACATGTGGTAAAGAATATTGCATTTTCATTACCTTCTGAGATAAAATGTTCTTTTCGGAAAAGTCTCCTTTTTCAAAAACTTAATACATTTGTATATGTATATCTAGAACACAAGGTAGAGGAGAATACGTAGCATTGAATATTCATTTTATAGGTCGACTATGTCCACATGGTTTTCACAAGAGCAAATACTTTTTGATCAGTTCAGATCACCTACTATTTTCCAAAATTGCATTGTATTCACTATATGTAGAATTTTCATTTTAAATGTGAAACCCGCTTTTCTAATATTTTCACCGCTGAGGTGTGCTTGATAGTAGTAATGAATTCTTCATAAGATGCTGTAAACACTCGATTTCTCTACAATGATGATATATAAAACAGAGTAGTTAGGTAATCTTTACCAATGGGAAGCAGGGATTTGATTCCTGGTACGGGCGTGGAGATCTTTCTTTCGCTGGGAGATCTAGTCCAAGGTGCACTGAGCCTCGTGAGGTCTCTGAAGAGCTACACGAGTAAAGGGTAGCTGCTCCAGATTACGAAGACCAGCCGGGACAGACTCGGGGATAATCACGTCACAAACACCACTCATGACGACTATTGTGGGCAGAGATGGGGGACACAAGGATCAGACGGTAGGCCTAGGCGCGGATTTGGCAGTGGGGTCTTAGAGATCACTTTAGTTAGATAATCTTCTACTTAATTTCATAATTTGAAGTATTTTGGTGTAAATTTACATTAAACGAAGTACTGTTTAAATTCTTTCGGTTCGTAAAATTGGATCTAGCAACATAGCTTTTAAACATAGAAACTTAACAAGTTAATTATAAGATATGAGAGAAACTATATTTTCTCTTCAATGAGATAGTTAAACCAATTCAAATTTCATTTGGTGTGAATTATCTGAATAAAACTTTATTCATTTTATTCCAGCACTTTCCCTTATTTTCAGAACCAAATGTCCGATAACTAAATTCCGGAGATCTGGCTTTTTTCATAATGTTCATTCATTTACTGCTTGCTATTACCTATCACATAATAATAGGTAATCAACATGCGTAAGAAAGAGGCGGGAAATATAATATTCCTGTACTTTATAAATAAAATAGAAAATATTGGTTAATGTTTTTGCCTTAACGAGCTAATGGAAAATTGACGTTCTTTTAATTGCTATTGAAATGACATGTACAAATAAAAGTGGTATTAAATAATAGAGCTAGTTTACAAGTTTGAGTGCAAATTAGAAATATTACCTATGAGTATCTTGAGAGCACGTAAACGTCTGAAAAATATTCCAGTTCCTGCCAGACATGCCCAAATATATTCTCCATTATTGGCTCATTGCAACAGAAACGAGTTGCTTCAAATCTCTTATGAAGGACGTCATAAACAGCGTCCTTAAAATGTCCATTTATAATAAAATAAATCAACGGAAATAAAGGTGCAAGGTCTAGAAATCTAAGGGACCAATCAAACCTCCACCCCCACAGCGATCCATCACCTAGCCTGGTGTTCTGACTTTTAGATATACTGAACATGACGGAAGTAGGAAGGAGTACCATTCTGTTGTAAGATTACATCCAGAAATTCTGTCACCATTCGAGGCATAAGCATTCTCTTTACAATACTAGAGGGGGGTGCTCAGGGACAGAGCGACCGTCAGAAGGGAAGACCATAGAATTTTTCAGCCTGTTTAGTTCATAAAGTATGTATGCCCTTTCAGTAAATAAATAAAACATTACTTTTCATTATGACTTTTGAATTCTCGTGTATTTTCAATGTTTCTAAGCAGTATAGATAATGTTTGACATAGCAATTGAAACTGCAGTAAAGATTGGTATTGATGTTAAAGTCAGGAATTTTAAGGTATTGAGCTTCCTCATTAATGCATCAGTTTGTACAACTTAACAAATGTATTTCTCCATCAGTTTAAATAAAATGTTGATGACATCCTTTGGTGCTTGACAACAGCTCTACTCAGTACATACTAAACAATTTTATAGAATAAGTATGAAAAGTTGAAAATCACCGAAATATTCAAATATACTATATGCGCAAGATTTCTTGAGCGTTCGGGTCCCAAGTCCTCATTCGGTAGGTTTCGCCTATTTCGTATACACAGATGACAAATTTGAAACAGGAAATGCGCTACACACTGTGACATCTATTGGCTAATAATCTAAGCTTTCACACGTACGCCATTTCATTTGAGCAATTTTGAGGTTAATTATTAGCTAATTAGTTTACAACAAATCTAAAAGCAAGACTATGTTGTCAATGCTATGGCTCTCAAAAGGGACACACTATTTTTCGTCTACCTCCGTATAACTGTAATCTGAATGCAATTGAGCTGGCGTGGGCAAAAATAATGAATGTTTACAAAGTACGCAATATTAACGAGAGGCACTAATCTGCGGAAACTTGCTATAGAAGCGACGCATTGGGAAGGATACTTGCAAGAAGGTCCAGAAGCTGGAAATGCAATATTGGAGAAACGATGGTGTAATAGAAAATGCAGTGATGAAATTATTAACACATTAGAGGATACCAGCGATGAAAGTGGCTCAGTAGACTTGGAAATCGAAAAATTACAAAGCGAGTGAGAGTTTATAGGTGTCATAATATCTGTTTTATTTTACTTTTATGTGTTTCATAACAGTAAATATATAAGCGTACGGCATATCGGATTGAGTTCAATTGATTGTTGACACATCTCATACCTTCGGCGTATATCTTTGCTTATCTTACCGCAATTTGGCTGAATTGTGTATTTTCTAGGTTGATCACACTGCAGAAACAAAAGCGTGTTAGCTCTCTCTTCTTCCCCTCTGCCTGCACCACACCGAAAATCCAGCGCTCCAGAAATTTTGCGCATAGAGTAAGTACAACCAATAAAATTAAAATCTATAAAAGTGTTAAACATAAAATCTGTAATATATTTTGTTGTCCTTAAATAATAAAATTGTGGATTTGCTTTCAATTAATTAGGTTGCTAAAGTTATTAAAGTAGCAACTAGCACTTCCATGAATCACTATGTATTTCGAAATAATACTTTTATCAACTTCAAGAGCTAGATAGAAAGATGTTTTAAATTTTTTGTTCCTCTCATTATCTAACTTTGAAATGTACTTCAAAAATGTTTAGTGCCCTTAGTATCCAAAGTTATTGATCGTCCTTGATTTTCTTACCAGCCTGTATAAACACGAAATTGTGATGTATAGCTAGAATGCACGCTACTTGAGCACATTTTCTGATTCCGCTTAATTCTACTGGTAAACGGATGCTGTTAAGCAGGCTACACTTATATGGACTAAGGCTGCCCTAGTTATTCTAGCCTAGTGGGCAAACAATGCTAAGAGATGAAGAACGAACGATACGCACGGTGCGGTGTGGCCCTAGACCCATTATGTTGGTGTACTGTTAATGGCTAAGGTATCAAACATGTGGACCACCCACATTTCTGATTGTATTGCTGTAATTGAAAATGTTTCAAGTTATATCCAATTACGTTACGGGGCACGAGGTCCTCAACAAAGCGACGATGAGTTCCTGCTACAAGGGCCTATACAACGATGCAGTTGCTAAGATCGCAATAACACGTATATCTAAATAATAAACACTTTTCAGACTACATTTCTGTGCACAGAATAAACCAAGGGAAGTTGGTATAAATCCTGAAATTTCACCCTATTGAACGTTTGTAAATTTGCAAACGTCACAAAATTATTACCTTTGCTTAAGTAACATTTTCATAAAAAAGTTGTTCACTTCCTACACCTTTATGGCGCCGAAACCCACTGGAAGAAATAATTACGGTGGGATTGTCGGTCTGGGTGGCTCAGCTGGTTAGGCCATTGTTTGCTGATCTCACTGTCGCGGGTTCAAATCCTGCCAAACCGATAATTTTAAGCGTGCCTTATGTCAGTAGACTCGCCTGCATGTAAAGGAACTCGTGCAGGACAAAATTCTGGCAAGCCGGAGGCGCTAATATGATCCTGACAATTGCCTGCTCGTTAACAAACAAAATAATTTAATTTAAAAGAAGCCTATCTACTAAGACATTTTATACTTACCTTTGGATAGTATTCGCTTGAGTTATTCCTGAGATAATGGTCGACACATATAAAAAGGCTTGCATTATATTCACTTAATTTCCCTACCCATTACGTTAAAGAGGATTCTTAGTTGATGCTTTGAAATTCCGCTCTCTTTGTATGACCAGGACAAGAAAAGAATGAAAGAAAGACAAAAGAAAATCAGTTACAACGCTTTCCCTTTGAGAAAAGTTAAAAGTGCTGGAAAATCGAAACTGCCAACTCCAAAATTAAATAATAAAATAAAGGTATTTGACATAAATTGTATACCTTAACAGTTTTTATGTAGTAAGATTTTATCGATGTGTTACTGTTTTACCAGTTATAGGAAAATCATACAAAATGAAGAGCATTTCTGAGGATGTTTCCAGACAATTCGACGTATACATTTCACTTGTCATAACATTGTCTTAAACTGATGTTATTTTAATCGAAATCCTTCGAGCCACTTTTTTGAAAGATGACTATGTACAAGTACAGGGTAACTCGGGATGGGAAATATCTTTCAAGACCTTCGTGTGGCATCCTTAGTGGATTACGAACTTAAACACAAAGTCTGTACAAAGTTCGGTACTTGTTTTTAAGTTACGCTGTTCACACACGCATATACACATACACACACGGGCCGGCAAGGACTTTTTTTTTTTTTCTAAAAATGATAATGTGTATTTCCTGGGAAATCTCAATATCAAATGTGTTGGGGAATACAGTAGGATTAGGATTATTAGGATTACTATGGAGGGGATTTGGCACCGAAACCTGTGGTACCTAAGTCCCAAATGGGGCATTCCTTGGAGAAGGATGAGGCGAGAGGTGACAGAGGGCGGCCGATCCAAGGAGTCACTAGTGACACCAGTTGGAAACTCCGCGGCAGGCCAGCACAACCGGCATCTTACCTGTCGTGGTCTGGTAACGCCCATCAGGTCGACTCGGAGACCGGAAGCCGTCCTATCGAAGGAGGAAGTGTTTAGCAGTAGCATACCCTGCTGCCATGTAGCGCCGAGACTCCCGCCTACATTACTACTCTGAAACAGACCACCAGATGAGAGATGGTGTGAAATGATAAGGGAGATGAAACGAGGGGACAGGAAATTCGGGAAATGTAATTAACCTACTCAGCATTCGACTGGTGACTCGGGAAACCCCCGAAAAAAACATGGTTTAGTTAGGTTGGTCACAGGAATCGAACTCCAACTTTCCGAATGCGGGCCACAGACGAAACCGCTTGATCCATCTCGCTCGGTTTCTTTGCTTTGCTGATGGCAACTGTTAAATGGTTCGATAGTTTTTCATTCCGGTATGGTTGCGATCGAGCCGTAGGCGAGCTGAGATTTTGATACGAGTATGCAGTCACATCTCGAGTCTTCCAACCAATTAATTCTTCAAGTAGCTATGTACTCAATCTGTCGCCATGGGTGATGGCACTCAGTACCAGATCTGAACCAGGATGAGAAGAAGCTCATGCAGATACTGGAGTTCCTCGCACCCCAGGCGACATATGCTGCGCATCACGGTTCTTTTTTCCGTCCAAATTGCTTCTATTGTTTAGGTATGCTTTAGTTGACGATGAAATGTTAAAGTGGTACTTATAATTATCAGGCGTATTAGGTAATCTCAGTACAATTTGACTTCTGTATCTCTTATGGTTTGGCTCGTTTACCTTATTTTATTCACTTTCAAATGTTCCTAACTCTTTAAATTTATTTATGTTTTTTTCAAGACACTCTTCTTTCTTCAAATGCTCTAAATATTTGTAATAATGTAAGTTTAGAAAATTTAAATACACTGAAAATTGAAGGAATTGAATCGAATAATTGTCACTACTATTTTTTATTTCTTATTATTTAATTTTTTCATGCTCGTTTCAAATTAACTGAGCTAGTGTATAAACAATTCTATATTTTAATAAATACACAAAACATTCTTGTAATATTAATGTGTTCTTTAATTAAAATGCAAAAAGGGCATGCGAGAATAAAGATCTCTAAACTTGGAATTAACCTATGACGTTATAAATTACATTAGAACGTCTGATTTATTAGACGACAGAATAATAAAAGAGTTGTAATTTGTTTTAATAAAGCAGCAATTCAAAATAAAATATTACTGATTTGTCGTTTTAGGAATTAAATATAAGTATTCGAATGGCGTACTATTTGGATTACCATAATTGTGTGCGTTTAAAATTCGTTAAAATCAATTTTCTAACTTAAACTTATGCTTCGCTGAGTGCCTTTAAAAACGAAAATATTCAAGTGTGACAATGTATGAAGCTAATATACTTTAAAGTGTACTTCTGTGGTGTTGTAAATATTCACCATATGTAATTTGAGCATTCCGAAGTTAAATTAACTGGTGTATGTTGGTAAAACTGCGATGCGAAAAGTACTTTCGAAGCATTCCATTTCGAGGCGCTTTTATTCTGAAAACGTGTTTTAAAAACAGTTCTAATTTCAGAAAGGGGGAGAGAGAGACATGGAATGAGTATTTCATAAATGAGGAATAACAAGGTTTTCTGAGTAGCAGTATCTTTGCAGAGTTTAATAACGATTGTGAAGAAAAATATCGAATATGTTGCACTCATGCGATTTTTTGTACTCATTGCACTTTCACGTTATTATACATACATTGCACTATCGATATAAAATATCTTTATTCACGTTACTCTAAACATGATGTGTGATTTACTATAAATATTTTCAAATTAAACATAGATACGGACAGCGTGTACAAGACAGAAAATAATCTGGAACTCTTCATAATATGTGAGTCAGGTTTGGTCATTAAAACGCCGATGCGATTAAAGGAGCTCAGCTCAGTGGGTAGGTTGGTCGATTTGGGGCG